>VZTA01007229.1:8167-134485 GCA_013398855.1 Mohoua ochrocephala | reverse complement strand
TCCGGAGAGTGACTCGCGCTGTGCTGCTCCGTCAGGGCTGCCCGGGGCACGTTCTCCCTGCGCCCCGCTTCCCCTGGCTGAGCTCTCCCCTGCTCCCCGGGACGTGCCTCTCCTCTAACCCGCCTCTTCTCCTGCCTGTGGCTGTGACTCCCGGGGGTCCTGCTCTGCCATACTCATCTGCTCTCCACGCCTGCGCCTTTTCGGAGGTGCCCCGGAGGAGAGACAGTCTGTCTCCTGTCTGGCTGGGGGAAAGGAACAGTCACGAAACAGAGATGGAAATATGGCAGTATCCTCTAGGCAATGGGCACAGATAGACGTGCTGCAGGCCCTGTGATTGTCAGCTGTAATGAATGTTAGAAGGAGAGCAGGAGACAGATGTAATTCTTCGTACCTGGTGATGTAAATCCAAGGGAGCGAGGAGCCACGGTCACGCGGATTTAAATCTCGTTGCGGGCAGTGGCTGTGGGCTCCGAGACGGTTCCTGATGTCTCTTCACAGAACTGGTAAGGGCGGGACAGACAAAATTTCCTGTGTGTCGGCTTTGCTTCCTTCCTAATTTTTTGAGGGATGCCTGAATTTAAGCAGGTACTTTCCTTCTAAACAAGTCAGTTTAAGTGTTGGCGTGTGGGGGGCTTATGTGATGTCATAGCTTCCTTCTTCGTGATGTCTCAGCCTTGCGGAAATGGAGGATCCTTTAGTGCAAATAGATGGGAGAGCGAAGCAGTCTTACTGGAATTAAGATCAGTGGGTTTTTAGCAGTGCAAGACTCGGTCTTAAAATCACTCAAGAAGGAACTGTCAGGCTAGCAGGAGTGGGGCACTGCTGTGCTTTTGCTGAGCTGTTGATCAGAATACAGTTGCTTGCTGGATAATCTGAATTCTAGAATCGTTTCTCAGCTGCTACAGAGTCTAGAGTGGTGGCCTGGAAAGAAACAGCCACTGGAACAAAATTCAATTTCATTATTTATTTCTGGATCCACACAGTGTGTGTGTGACTGTCCCTATGCAGAAACAAAGGCCGAATTCCTACTCTGGACAATTCATAAAGTAAAAGGAAAGGAAGAGGGTGAGAAGAGGCATGACATGTAATTAAAGAGGTCAGGGTGGGGACTGGTTGTGTCATGTTAATACGATGTTCATTCTGTATTTATCAGATTAAAATGACAAGTACTGCCTTTCTTAATTCCTGTTGATGATAATATTTTGATAATGTGGTTTGATATTCTTAGGGAGATGTCATTCATAGCGACTCTCCTTCTGAAGAAGGATGAAGGGAATCCCTGAGGGGCAGCAGAGAGGAGGGGCATATTTCTGGAGGAATTGCACTGGTCAGGGAATGATAGAGTTGAGGTGAGGAAAGCACTGCACACCTGCTCAGGACTGAAATAATTCTCCAATTTTAGCGGTCTCTGTTAATGTTGTTTAGGTTTTTCTGCTTTGCTGTGCTTTTAACCTGTCACCTTCCCACAAGATGGGATCTTTGCCAAGCTGTGTTCTAAAGGACCGTGACAATCTTAAAAAATAGGCAATAATCAAAATATTTAGCTTTTAAAAATTAATGTGTCTTACCTGAGGTGACATGGTAACAGAGATTATTGGTTAAGAGATCTGTGTGAGAGCTGCTAGTCTTGGTCCCATTCTTGGTGAATTGATTCGTGTGTTGCAAAATTGTTTCCCATGTTTGGTATTTGGGATACTTTGACAAAGGAATTGGTGATACCATGTTTGAGGCAATAATTGTTTTGGAAATGGTTGGAATGATGCCTCTTCTTGGCTGTTAATTGCAAACTTCTCACCAACACATCAGAAGTAACGAAAACTTTAAAAAAATAAATCCTAAGGAGCATTGCAACTTTATCTGCAGTGGTAAAGTTAAGGTGCTTTATATTTTGGTGTATGTGGTCCTACAGCTCTTCTAGCTAAATCAGCAATGACCCTTGCTGGTGATCTGTATCACACTGGTTATTCTGGATCCTACCCTAATTCAAATGGGTGAGATACAGAGAGTTTGCAGCCGTCCAGTAGGAGGAGGTAAACAAACAGCTTCATTCTGTGTTGTGGGTGCAGTGTCCTGAGTGTCCCTCAAGAGATGGAGAGGTGTTGGTACTTCGGGTTTGTGTCCTCAGCCACGCAAAGACTTGCCTAAACTTCTTTCTCTGCCACTTTTTATCACAGAGTCAAGGGTTTTGATGCATAAAGCTTACACAGGGTATGTGGGAGCGCTGGGGAAAATCTCCCTTGTCAGCTGTGTTACTTTTGATACCGGGTAGGGAAGAGAAGGATGTTGTCTTGCCACATTTGTTTTGTCTTTGAGGAAGTCTCAGATTTTTTTAAACTGGAGTGCAACAAGTGACATTGGTAGCAGGGCAATTTTGTTCTGACTTAAGAAAAACACCCTGGGACAAGTGCAAACACGCTTGTTTTATGAGATACTGAAGAGAAGAGAGTATACTGGTGTTAGTGTGACTACAAGAACTGTTGTTACTGCCCAGTCAGTGCTGGCTGGGAAGTATTTGATGATTCAGAGATGAGAGAAAAAGTCCATAACCTGATAGTCCTTTTTTTCTGGAGAAGAAATCTTCCCGATCCTCAGAATCAGGAAATATCAGAGGTTTTGTCTTGTTTTGTTGCAAATGTTAACAATCATTGTATATTTTGCTTTTTTTCCTCTTAAGTTACCTGTGTGTATAAATTTCTGCAGCAGCAAGATCTAAGTAGCCCAACATGACATGCTAGATAAGAGTTTTGCAAACAGTCCTGAGAGGTGTTTTGAGTGTTACTAACCTCTTCAGAAAGTTGAGTGCTGTAAAGACAGAGCCCTGAAGGAGAAAACTTTTGAATGCTGTGGGATATACTTGCCCTAAAAGCCATTTTCTGGCCTGAAGGCCACCGAATGAAGCGAGACCTTGCTTAGAGTCCTGCAAAGTGAATCTGACTTTTTTTGCGAATACCAGAGCAAACAGGAACAAAACAGAGCTACAGGAGAGTGACCTGAATGGAGCCTTTGCTGTGCCTCACCAAGGGAACAGCAAACCCTGACAGCTGAACCTCTGCAAGGCCTCTGAGGCTGGATCGAGGAAGAGCCGTTCTTCAGGCCCTTGCTCCATTGTCACTGGAAGCAGTAGGATGAGACCAGCATGAGAACCAAACTGACACCTGTGTGAGCCTGCAGGGCTGGTGGTGACGAGAGCCTCGGATGGCACTGCTTGTCACCACTCGGGACAGGAGTGTGAGATGAAACACTTCGTAACACCCGACTTTAAATAACTGTCAGGAGTGTCTTTCAACCTTTCTTTGGTTGGTGCAGCCCTGCATCTCTAACAGAAATTTTTTTTTTCGAGTTTCTGTATTCAAATGAAACTGGACAGTTGTGATCGCTTTCCACAGATAATCTCATAAATAGTTTGCAGTCTTGCAATGAACCAGGAGGTAAAAAACTCTTCTTAAAATTTTTTGGGAAAACGAATTTCTGTAGAGTTCTGCAGCATTGCCGTGGTCCTGCGCTGTGCTTATTTGGGTGAAAGTGCCCATTTATCATGCAGTACTTGACTCTCGTGGAAGATATGTTTGGGGTCTCTTTAGACACTAATCAGAAACCTTTGGTTTGTATTTGCATAGTGGTGTCTAACATGGAATTGCCATTACCCTAAGTCTTGAAGACTAAGGTGACTGCAGGCCTGCCTTTTTTGGCACATATGGGTTTTCTTGCCTCTGTGTTGGAAGCAAGGGGAATTTTGCAGTGCAGAAAGGGTGAACACCATGCTAGTTTGTATCCTGGCCTCTTTTTCTAACTTCATTTGATGCAGATAGAAAACCCCAAAAACTGTTGTTCCTGTACTCGATTGTAATCCTCCTGTGTGAGTTGCAAGGAGCACTCTACATTCCTTTCAAGTATCTTTTCACCACTCAAATAATGGAGTACTGGCAAGGGGGAAACTCCTCCTCCTCCTCTGATCCCAAGGGTCTTGGCTAACAAGAGGTTCTCCACAGAGGTGCAGTTCATGCTTAGCTGGCATGCTGTTTGCTTTGGAGCCAGGTAAATAAAAGGCAGTTCTTCTCTGGAAATAAAATATCTGTTGATGTGTAGGAAGCATCTGCATTCTACATAAGTAGATGTTATGTAGGGGTTTTTCTGAGACAAATTGGACACCCTGAACTGTGATCAGGAAGTCCATCTGTGGTCTGTCTGTCCAATGCATAAGCTGTAAGGAAGCAGGACTCTGCTTTTTCACATCTTTCTTTTCAAAATGGAGATGCAACGGGAACAAAACTGAAAGTTACTTGTTTTGTTCCTTTTGTGTAAAGTGACAATGGTTCAGCAGCTTCAGCTCCACTGGGGCTCTCTCTGTCATTGCAGTGGGCATTGCTGGACACCGAGCAGTGCAAGGAGCAGAACTGTTGCACGGAAGTACCTTTTAGTTACGTTTCTACACTGAATTAGATTTCCAAAGAGGCCAGGAATCTACAAGGTGCTTTCTGGCAGGAGACGCAGAGTTCCAGTTTACCTTTTGCTGTCTCTGTTGCTTTAGTAGTGCCCCGAGGCAGCTGGGAGGAAACACTTTGCCCTGGCACATTCCTGCTGTCAGTATGTGATCCCAGTCGGTGACTGGGCAGCACCGGAGTCCTGGGTGGTGCCTCTGCAGTCAGTGACATAACCTGGCAGCAGCTTGCCCTCCCGCCTGCCTGCCCACCTGGCTCTGCAAGCCTCCCCCTTGCTGCTCTCCAGGTCTTGCATCCCCCTTTTGAGGCCTGTCCCAGGCTTTTGGTGTATCTCTGGTTCACTTCCAGTGCCACAAGGAACTGGGCTGAGGGCAGTTAAAGTTCCCAGCTCTTCATTCCCAGTCGTGTTGTCGAGAGGAAGCCTGAAGGCCACCTCAGCACCTCTGGCCTGCGTTTCTATGTGCTGCTCAACACCCAAAGCAGTGCGAGGCCGGTCGTGGTTTGTAAGCCTTGGACAGAAAGTTTGGGATGAGCCAGGTTCACTAACACCATATTGACTCCTTAACCAGGAGCTGGGGTGTGTCCGTGTCTGTGTGGGATTCCGCGTTTTTTACAAAGCCGGGGTGTGAGGGCCGGGAATTCTCTGCATCTCGTCCGCCCCTCGGTCAGGCGTGTGGCTGCGCTTTGCTCACTTAGGTATTTGTGAAGCTGGAGTTTTCTTCTGACTCTGTGTGCAAAGCAAATATTGACTTGGGGACTAATGGCATTTGCAGCTCCAGGATATACCTTTGCCTGACCTGAGGGAGACACTGATGGGGGAAGGGAAGGAAGGCCAAGGGCATCCTGCTGAGAGTTTCCCGTGGACATTTCATTGAGCAAGTCAGGATTTTAATTTGGAAAATGTAAGTTTTCTGGTCGTGAGAGAATGAAATTGAACTGCCTGATTCATGCAGAGCTTTTGTCTGATTTCTGAGAGAGGGAGATGTTAAAGTGGATCCAATCTACTTGAGATTTCAAAAGCTGAGCTGGAAGAGGCTTCTAGAACTGCACCTAAGTGCATAGCCTCCTGATGGCTGCTGTGACTTTCAATCACTTTTCTCTCTTCCAAAGCTTTTTTTCTTAATAAAGGAAAAGAATAGAGAGCAGTGGGAGCCAGCTGATAGTCCAGAGGTGGCAGTGGGATTTACTGCATGCATTGTTGCTTTCTGTTCATTAAACATAAAGGAAAGCAGGGTTTTTGCCATGCTGGCTTACTGTCAGGTAAGAAGAGGTGTTGTAACTGTCAGAACAGAGGTGCTGTTCTTGTAAGAGTGGATGAAAATTATTCTAGAAAGAATTGTTATGCTTGTTCTGCTCCTCCTGATGATACTCAGCGGAGGCTCCTGCATAGTTACTGGTTGTAAATTTTTCAGGATACAAAAGCATTGCTTGGTGAAATGTTTGTCTTCTGCACAGTCCGTCTGCTAGAAGTATATTTCCTTTCTGGTGGATTCTTATATATTTTTTTCTTGCTAAAATCAGTGGGGGAAGAACACTCCTGGGAGTTTCTTCCTGCTGAAAGGCTCCAGACAGCGTCATTTAATGCTTAGTGCATCCAGGCACTACCACTACAGGCTTAGGTGGAGATCACGTGGCAAAAGAGGCCAAGCAAGTAAAACACAGGCAGCAGGAGATTGCTATCTGGTGTTTGCCAGGAGCCAGGTAATTGAAATCCCTCATACTACAGCTGTGGGGAAGAGCCAGTGTGTCCAGAGGAGGCACAGGATTGCCAAGTGGAAGTAAATTTGCAGGACTCCTTTGCAAACATCAATTTCTAAAGGACACCTGCACTGGAAAATAAACTAATTGGATATCGTCCTGCATGGTGTGTGTTTGCAACTCCAACAAAGGTGTTGCAGGTGGAGTTCTTCAAATGGTTGTTCCTGATGCTGACTGCGTGCTTCCTTTGCAGTCTTCTTTTTCAGGTACGCACATTCATTACACCTGTCTTCTGGCAGGCTGGAATCAGTGGTGGTGTGACTTGTTTTGGACTCTGAATTCAAAAAGTAAATCTGTGAATAACAGGTATCGTTTGCATTTTAGCAAAAAGTACATCTCTTTCAAAATGTGAAGGCTGCCTGTTGAGTGACCAAAATTGCTTCATAAAGAAACTTAAATTGCCTTTAAACATGGGAGATGCTCCTTAATGTGTGGGTGAAACCGGTTTTAATTTTGTAGTACTGAGGGTTTGCTGTTAATATTTGTTGAATCTGATGCATTTTTTCCTTTGTATTTTTACTGTTGCTTGTTTTCAGAAGTGCGTACGTTGCAAATAACACAGCAGTTTCACACATGTGGTTTCATAAGCTTTGTGGAGCCCTTTTTGTTACTTGCTATCTCCTGGCTAGGAGAGCTTGAGAGTTGCTTTAGGTTTATATCCCTCAGTCAAAGGAAAGACCTTTCTATGCCATTCCCATATACCAGATATCCTCCTCCTGGCTTGCACTAGGTGGTGCCTGGCTGTGTCAGGGAACCTTCTTCCCAGTTTCTATGATGCTGGAAGGGCTGGTGCAGTGGCCTCAGCACCTTCTCTTGGAGACACCTGGCTCTGTGGGCAGTGCCCAGGGCAGTGTCTCCGTGTGCCACAGCAGGAGCCTTCCTTTGGTGTGATTCACGCCTCTCACCCTGCCCTTCTGCACATCCGTGCCAGCAGCAAGGTAAGCCTCAGCTCTCTCTGGGCTCTGTCCCAGATGGGTGCTTGCAGGAAGGTTTCTATGGGAACCAGGGGCAGGAAAAACCTGCCCACCAAGTTCAGTGCTCTAATGTCAGGGACAGGAGACCAGGCAGGGCAGTGATCCCCAGCAAGGCGGAGGCCAGCGTGTGATGACGTCGACAGGGGAAGGTGTTCCATCTGCTACACCTGTCTTGGGACAAGGAGAGGCTCACTCAGCACTCTCCTGCCCTGTTTCCAAGCACTGTGGTTAATTCCCTTGTTATGGGTTTTTTTTCTCAGCCACGTGCCTGACACCCTGGCCTCGCTCCTCCATAGCAGGTTGGGTCAGCAGTGGCTGTGCATGCAGTGAAGGTTAATAATGGCTGAGGGGAATCCCTCCTCACAAGCTGGAGGCACTGAGGATGGATTTGGTGCACAGGCACGTGGTGACTGCATTCCTAATAAAAGTCATTGGAAACAGGGTTAACTGGGCTGAGAGCAGGCAGGGGAGAAGGACAACTTGCAGGCTCAGGAGCAGAGCAGCCATGGTTGCAAGGCAGTGAAAGAAGCATCAAAATACATTCACAGTGATGTGGAAAGGAAAGTAAGTATTGCCAGCCAATTTACCTGCTTGGGGTGCACGCTGTAGGTGTTCCCATGTAATAGGAGCGTGCAGATGCTCATTTGGTAATTGTTGTTATGTCTTCAACTACTAACAGAAGAGTTGGTGCTAAGGGAACAAATGGGACTAGAGTGATTGGGAAGAACAGACAAACGTTTACAGAACTGGTGGATATGCAACTGACCATCCTGTGGACAACATTACTTCTCGGAAACAAAAGCTGGATTTTATTTGTTTGTTTGTTTGTTTCTTTGTTATTCTTTTTGCCCAAAGAGTTGGTGTCAGAATGGATCAGAGTGTCTGTTCATCCATGCTGGCCTTTCTCCCGCAGAGAGCTGTTTAAATCTGTGAGGAGGAAACCTTATCATTTGTGTTCCCAGACACAGATGGTTTTTATGCTTTTGCAGTGTTGTGCAGCTGCTTATCTTGGAGTGCTGTAGCAAGTCGCTTCCTGGCTGCAAGTGCTCCCTGGAAAGCTCACTGAGATGCAAAGGCAGTGTAACCTTGTACTAATCAGCACTGTGAAACAACTTGGATAGGGCTTGTGGGATGAATCCCTGAGGTTCCTCCTTTTAGCACCTTACAGTTATAAGTAGCTTTACTGAAAAGGGAAGCTGGAAAAGCCATCCTAGATGTGCAAATGTTAGTTTCTCCCAGGTTCTTTCCCAAGGAAGTGTGAGTGACTGTTATATCCCAGCACTGGCTTTATCTGCTTGGTAGAGGTGGCTCTTGCTGTCTCCCACACACGAATTGTAAGGTTGATCTTAAAGTCCAGAATCTCTCTCTTTGATTACTGAACTATTCCATTGTTTCCCTGGAAATCCCCATAGAAATCCCCATAAAAATCTGCTGTTAACTAGTGTCAGGAAAGCAAGGAGGGGAGCTCTATCGCCTGATTTAGTTCAGAGGAGCCTGGTTCCTAACTCATTGCAGAGGTACTTGATAGCATCTTGTCCACATCCACATCCTTCAGGGAGCTGTATTCCACAGCCCTACACACTTTACTCCTGTGCTCTGTGGTGCTACTCCGAAAATCTCTTTTGGACTTATTGCATCTATTGATACCCCCTTTAACCTTTTTCACCGTTCCTGTCCCTTCTTCATGGTTAGTGTCTTCAGAGAATGAGGATGTACGGTGTGGGTTTTTTTAGTTTACATAATTAAATACAGGACTCACAATATGCAATGGAAAAGGTGTTAAAGTTGACTTGGTTTCTGACATTCTTTCAACCAGCAGTGCTGTTATTTTCACAAGAAATTTGGCAAATGACAGTGTGCTCTTTCTAGCTGGTCAGTAGGTATGAAACCAAAAGGAAATTCCAGTCTCTGGAATTTATTTCTTGTGGGGGTGGAACTTAAATACTTAGGAATTCAATTTTCACGTGAGGAAGTTGTGTGTGAGGGGTCTGTCAGTCCCCCACCATGTTCTTGGATGCTAACTGAATTCTCTCATCACCCTTTTTTTCTCTTTATAACAGGAGTGTAACATCTCACCTCTGTGGACAGCATTTCTGGACCTGCTGACCCCTGTGCCACTCAGCCTTGCCTAGTGCAATGTCAGGTGAGCACACAGAAATGGCCTCAGTATCTTCTCATTTGGTTGCTTGCTCTGGCTTCAGCTGAAACTTCATAACAAAGGTTTCTGGTTCCAAGAGCCATTCTTTACATGAACATACTTTCTGGTCAGATTGAGAGAGAGGAAACTTTGTGACCCAGCAGCCTTTTCACTCAGGGTGAACTCAGCTCCTTCTTTTACCACACAGAAGCTTTTTCAGCCATTGAACAGAGAGGAAGAAGGAGGTCAAAATGTGGTCTGCCTTCCCCATTTTTCATAAAGATTCGCTTGGTTCTGTTCTCCTCCCAAGATTTCCCCCAAAGTGAGTGGCTCACAATGACTGTGAGAGATTTTTTCTGTACAGTGGTAGCTCTAGGGCAGGCAGAATGCTGAAGAATAACTGGAGTTCAGTTGTGGACTTCTGAGATACAAGCTTTACTAAAACTAGATCTTCTCCTTCTTATAGAAGCCAACTTTCCCACCCTGTACTTTTTTCTAAGCCTTCCTTCCTGGTCCAGCTGGTTATTTCAGGGCACATAACCCTGGGGGAGACTGCTTCAAAGCCAAGCAAACCTTTGTCTTGCTGATAGAGCAATAGAAGACTTGGGACATGCTTATCTGCTTCGATTGCAAGACTTGATGTCTGCTTGTATTCCAAGGGAAGCTGTTCACTGGGACTCTACCTGAGGCTGGAAGGGTGCTTGTCTTGAACACAAAAGACCAAGATTATAGGCATGCTTTCATTGCTGCAGCTCTCTATACACAGTCTGACAATATCCCAGCCCACTGGGAAAAAAGGGAGCAGTTGAGCATCTTTCTGAGGGCTCTGATTTTCCATTCTGGTGCCTGGGTGATAGAGTTTCAGGGAACTCTGGAGGGCTGCTGGTGCTGGTCCATAGGAGGCATTTACTTCTGCAAAATAATAGTTACTTGGTGATGATTCCCCTTGTTGCTGATCACACAGCTTTTCCAAGCAGGTGAGTGATCATATGATGCCATGGAACTATTTCTCTTCCCTAAGAATCGCTTTCTTAGAGGGAACTCCATTTGGCCTTTTTGCCTCTTTTGCTCAATAATAAGGAACAAAGCCATCTGAAATTACTGGCCTTCACTCCTTGGTGAAGTGGGAGCTGTCTCAGTGTCTAGAGTAGCAGTAGCAACAAACTGATGAGTGAGTCCTTCCCATGCTGGAACAGTCTGTAGTGAGTGTGTATCTTCCAAGGGTGTTCTCCCAGATTTTCACTGCTCTGTGTTGATCTCTTTCTGTTTAGGCCATCACACTCCCTCTGCTGGGGGTCCCTTCTCAGCACTCACACCCAGCATTTGGCCTCAGGAGATCCTGGCAAAATACACACAGGTACAGTGTGGGGCGGGGTGGGGATGTTCTCTGGCTCTGCAAAAGTAGAGGGATCCTGGTGTTTTCTGGTGATCTCTGAAAGCCACAGGGAAAAGGAGGGAGAGGTGCACTTTTCCTCCAGTGCTTTGGTTGTGGATTTCACATGTTTTGTGGTTGCATCCTGGCTCTTGCAAGAGGATCTTGCAGGGTACAAAGAAACTTGTGTGAATTATTTCCCTGCTGTTTTGCAACTATTGCTCCACTGTAAAAATGTTGACACCCTCGGGGAGCCTCTGTCATCATCGAGCTACTCTGGATGGCTTGCACATAGCAGGAAATGCTAGCCTCGAGCTTGTCACCAGGTGGGTAGAGCAGGAAGGAAGGAAGCAGCTGTGGAATTTTGTAACTTAGCCGCAGCGTTTGCTGAAAGCAGATTAAAGCTTTTTGTGGAGCTGTGTGAGCAGTGCTTCTTGCTTTTTGGGTGCTGCCTGGGTGCAGTGCTTGCGAGAGTCCCCACAGGAGGCGCAGGTGGGCTTGCAGGAAAGGGGAGATAGCAGTAGGGTTTTACTCCTAAAAAAAGCCTGGTTGTAACCTGCAGTGTGTACCCCTCAATGCCAACCATGAGCACAGATGAGGAAGGTTGAGATTTGGGCCATGGACCTTAAGTTTCTTTGGCCTCGAATTTGAACTTGCATCACAGGTGCAAATCCCAGTTTCGCCCACTGCCTTTCAAAGGAAATTTGAGAGCAACAGACAGGAGATGGAGTGGTGCAGGGAGCTGAATTTGCAGTGTGTGTGCAGAGGTAACAGGAAGGACTGCTGTGTATTAGTGATGCAGACCCCAGAGACCACTTGAGCTGGTGTGTGTATATTCTTCAGTCCATGAGGAGGGTTGCATATCCCTCCAGGTGGGGAGTTCTGATCTTCATGAGATGGTGAGCTCAAGTCCTGCTGGGCAAATCTGTAGTTTTTTTCTGTGGAGAAGTCAAAATGGGAATAGCATGCACCATCTCCTCAGCTGGGAATTGTGGTGGGAGGCTTTAAAATCAAAGCGCAAGGGGTCTAGTTGCTCAGAGGGCACAGTGTGCATAGTGGTGGGATGGGACAATATCCACGTGTCTGTGTTCAGTTATCCAGTGATAAACTGATGAAAATGTCTGTTTTCCTTCCTCACATCTCCCAGAAGGAAGAATCTGTCGAGCAGCCAGAGTTCCGCTATGATGAATTTGGTTTCCGAGTTGACAAGGAAGGTAAAGCCAGTCCTGTCCCTCCCATTTGCATTGTGTCCAGCTTTCAAGTGTGGCAGGATTTTGCAACCATTCTGTGCTAGGTCCTGTCTATCCACCTGTTTCTGTGTCCTACCATTTGTAATCAAGTGCGTTAGACGTGCTGGCCTTGTGGAAGTCCAGAGCATAGACTATGCAGCAGTCATTTCCATCCCCTTATGCTTGTGCCACGGGTAAGAGGGAGAAAAGTTGAGAAGTTACCATTTCCACTAGCAGCTGCATGCTGGGGAAGGGCAACTTTCCCAGTTCACAGTGGGATCTCCGTTGTGCTCAGTAGCACTGCGAGGGCTCATAGCAGGCACAGTGAAATGCGCTGTCTGTTGAAAAACTCATGGCCAGGGTGAGTGGTGGTATGCTCTGTCCACCTCAGCATCTCGGCAAAGTGTGGGGCAAATTGTAGGGAAAAACTACATCCTAGTTTTTCTGCAAGCTACGGAGGCAGGCAACCAAATAGAAGGAGGCATGGAGTGCTATTGCAGCTGAGCATTGAACTACAATAGCTGGCTGCCTTAGCAAGGAGGAAGAGAAAGGAGTGGGAGATGTAGGAATTGTTTCATGTGCTCTGCGGGTCATTCCCAGGGCTCAGGCTATACGATGTAAGGGCAGAAGTTGTTTGCATGTGTGCCCTGAGGCACCTTGAGTCACAGAGGATCCTCTTGGAAGCAATGACCTAAAGATGAGGACAGAACACAGTGATTTTTTTCAGCCAGAGCATTTGATAGACCTGCGCATTATAAAATCAGCAGAAAGATTTGGAGCGCTTTGTTGGGATGTATTATATGGTGAAGGACAGAGTGCCTTATGTCAAACCTGTCCTTGTGCTAAAGTATCTATTTTAGGAAGCCAGCCTCAGGTTAAGGTGCTCTCTCATTGTGAATTTGGAAGTGTCCTTATTAAAGCTTTTTTGGTGATTAAATATCCCCAAAGTTAACATTTTGCTCCTCATTACTTCCATGAGCATATAGCTTCTGCTTTCCACCTCGGGGGCTTGCTATGCTTTTGTCAGCCTGATTTACAGATCCTTACAAAACTCAGCAGGATAACTGCTGCCAGGATCTTGTCTAATTCCAGCCACACTGTGCTCTAAATCATGAGTAAGTAGAGACCAGGAGCCTGCTGACAGCTGCTTAGTTCTCAAGGTCCCAAGCCTTTTGCTTATGACCATAAAATTTGCTGCATGGAGTAGGCAGTTAGAAACAACCTTTGCTTTTCCATGCTCTGACTGGAAGAAGTTAATGTTTTGAATGGGCTTTTTTCAGATTGCCATCCTGTTCCCCACCTTGCCTTGTGTTCGTTTCCTCTCCTGTTCCCTCTCTCACTCGTCTCCATTCCTTTCCCTTCCCTTTGCCGAAGCAGATGGTGCTGAGCCAAACTCCAGCAAGCTTTTGGGGGTCCCGCTGACGGAGGAGCCACAGCAGAGGCTCAAGTGGCAGGCTCATCTGGAATTCACGCACAACCACGATGTGGGTGACCTCACCTGGGACAAAATTGAGGTCACCCTGCCACATTCAGACAAGCTGCGCTCCCTGGTGCTGGCTGGCATCCCACATAGCATGAGGCCACAGGTGAGAGTGCTGCCCGTTCGGGGCAGGCGCTCCTGCCCGGAGTACGAGACCGTGGAGTGGGATCTCTTGTTTGAGAGGGTGCCAGGTGATGGCTTTCTGTGGCTGGCTGAGTGACTTGGATCTCTGTTCACCTTGTCCCCCCAGCTGTGGATGCGCCTTTCAGGGGCTTTGCAGAAGAAGAGGAACTCAGAGATGTCATATCGGGATATCGTGAAAAACAGCTCTAACGATGAAACCATTGCTGCCAAACAGGTAGGAGATACTTCCTAGTGCTGAGTGGGAAGAAGGGCAAGATGTGCTGTGTGAGGAGGAAGGGATGTCTGCCTGACACCTGTGGCAGGGGCAGTTGAGAAGCGTGCGTGGTTAAATCCTGCTAAAGCTTAATCCTGTGGGGCATATTTCCCCTCTGTTTTGTTGGAATAGCAAATGTTTAGCTCTGCCCTTGCCTAGGACAGCTGGGAAAGGGTTTGATCCATGCAATTTGCAAACTAGAAAACGATGCTGCAGTTGCATCTCAGCAAACATCCTGATAGTCACTGAGGGAAGGGAAGGGTGAAAGACTGACAGATGCGTCTCTGTTGAGGTTGTGGCAGCTGTTTTCAGGGCTTGTCTGTGTTCCCCCGAACACCAACAAGACTGTTAAAGGGTGTTTTCCCTCTTCCTTTGACCTCACAGATTTGGCCAGGTTGTTGGTTTTTCTCTGGAATACGTTTGTTGGGGAGCCATGCTTGAAATCCAAGCAGACGAAATTCCCAACTAGTGTATGTTTACTATTGTCAGTGGTGAAACTAGGGTCTGAGTTCAGATAAGTATTTCTAGGGATTCAACAAGTCACTGTCTGCACTGGCATTTTCCCACATATCGGTAAAGGCTGTTAAACTGACCCCAGGTGCTTGGACAGGGCCACCTTCTTTGATGCCTGAGGACTTACAGGTGGGTGTGGGAAGGCAGAGTTCCCTGAGGCAGGAGGCCAGGGGGAAGTGCAGAGAGCTGAAGGCAGTTTTTCAGATGCTGCAAGTTGACTCTGTCCTTGTTTGTGGCTGCCTGACAGATTGAAAAGGACCTGCTACGCACAATGCCCAGCAACGCCTGCTTCTCCAACATGAACAGCATCGGGGTGCCACGGCTGCGCAGGATACTACGGGGACTTGCCTGGCTCTACCCAGACATTGGATATTGCCAGGGCACTGGCATGGTAACCTGCTTTCGGAGTGTCTTTGTGATAGGGATCAGTTTGTCTCTGGTTGCTGCACCAGAGTGAATGATTTGAGGTAGTGCTTCCAGATATTGTGGTCTCCAGATGAACTGAAGAGAAATCCCTTCCACCTGGAATACTTTTCCTAAGGAAGGGAGAGCAGAGTAGCACCACACATCCAAAGATACGGAAGACTTCGGTCCATCTGTTGGGGAGGGGGCAGTCATTATACTGAGGAGAAATCCCGTCAGTGGAGACTGCAGGAGAGCTCCTGCAGAAGGAAGATTTTTGTCACCTAGATACTGGTCCATCTCTCCATGTGAGAAAGTGGGGAAAGAGTTCTATTCCTCTTAGGACATGCGGTTTTTCTTCCTTCAAAATCCTAGGTGGCTGCCTCTCTGCTCCTTTTCTTGGAGGAGGAAGATGCCTTCTGGATGATGTGTGCTATCATCGAGGAACTGGTTCCTGCCTCCTACTTCAGCACTACCCTCATGGGTGTGCAGACAGACCAGCGTGTCCTGCGGCAGCTCATCGTGCAGTACTTGCCCCGCCTGGACAAGCTGCTTCAGGAGCACGACATTGGTAAGTAAAAGTGTGCCCTAGAAACCATAGCTTTTCTTGCCAGGGTGACATGCAGACAGAGTATTGTTCTTTTTTCACAAAGGGGAGCATCAGGGAGAGGAGCAAACCTCCTGACCCTGGAGGCAATGCATGGAGGACAGCCCTTAGAAGAGTTGGTCACTGGTTGACTGGCTTCTTCTGTTGTGATTATTTTCCATGTCTCTGTTCACAGAGCTCTCCTTGATCACCTTGCACTGGTTCCTCACCTCTTTCGCTAGTGTTGTCCACATCAAGCTGCTGCTGCGTATTTGGGACCTCTTCTTCTACGAGGGCTCTCTGGTGCTGTTCCAAGTCACTTTGGGCATGCTAAGTATGAAGGTAACTCCCAGCTCCTCTCCCTCCTTGATAATACTTCAGTGTTTAATTCTGAGATTTAGGAGCAAGAAGGTTTTGTATCCACTTGCTGTATGTGGTTTGGAAGTGTGTTAGGGAAGACAACTTCCTGCTGCCTTCAGAATGGGCAGCTGTGAAAAACTTCTAAGGCATGTCACAGAAATTAGAGATTGCTGTCTCTTGTGCATCTCATTTGTTGTCACATAATTAAACCTCATCAGCTGCCATCCTCTAATCAGTCTAGATCCCAACCTGAGGGTCCATCTTACCTAAACTTAAACCGAGATACCTCTTGATTTTGCACAGTCTGGGAGGAGAGAGAAAGCCAAAGTTGTGATCATCTGGGAAGTTTTGGATGGCACTGCTGAATGCTCTAAGAGATGAGCATTGTCCTGACTGCATTTGATTTGGCTGGCCTGATATTTTCCTTTTTCATGTGAAAAACAGTTTTGTATTCAGTTTGCTGTGTGAAGGACAAGGTTGATCCTGCTTGGGAGTAAGGGGAAGGTGGAGCACAGATTGACATGGTCAGTGCTCCAGAGTGCAGCTTCCGTTCTCTTATCCCTGGCAAGATCCCTGCTGCGACCAGTCCTAGTGGTTGGTGCAGAACAGGTTTGAGTTTGGTTTTCTGTGCTGATTTGATTTCATTTCAATGGTGAATGCCGTGATTCAAAAAAATCCCAGCTAGAATTCTGGGAGGAGAGGGCAGTAGAGCAGTAAAAGATGTTGTCCCCCTCTCAAAAGTAGCTTCGACTTTTCCTGCTGAAGGGTTTTTTTAATGGAATTTTCTAGTTATACCTGCCCAGGCTGTACACCGAATGTAAAACTGCATCTAGCAGCCTCAGGAGCACAGCTGTCATGTTCACCGCTCCACGAGGCAAAAATAACTATGTCGTTGCAGGAGGATGAGCTGATCCAGTCTGAGAACTCTGCCTCGATCTTCAACACGCTGTCAGACATCCCGAGCCAGATTGAGGATGCGGATGTGTTGCTGCGGGAGGCCATGCGCGTGGCCGGCTCGCTGACCGACGTGGCCGTGGAGACCCAGCGCCGCAAGCACCTGGCCTACCTCATCGCCGAGCAGGGGCAGCTGCTCAACTCCAGCACCACTGTCAACAACCTATCCAAAGTGAGTGTGCAGAGTCCCACCTGCCTCTGCTGCTCCCTTCTTACCGTTCCCTTAGGTATTCCCACCCAATTTCAGTTTGTGAGCAAGAGGTCCTCCTGGTTTGGGAGGATTTTTGGCTCCGGGATAATTGTTATCCAGTGGAGAAAATATATTTGGAGGTTCTATACCAGTTAAATGCTGCCAGATCTGTTCTGGTTGATAAATCCCCAGATGAAAGGGATATTGGCAATGATTGTAATTATCGTTCGTGAGAGTTATGATGAAATGTGATGCATTTCATTAATGGAAACTAAAAGAAACAACATATGCTTTTGGCAGAATTTGCTTGAAGCACACTCTGCTGGTTTGAAAGCAAACCAGCTGGTTTGAGAGACTCCAAGTCAGAAATACAATTTAATAGGAAAAAATAAAATAAATGAAATAGTACGAAAAGAAACCACTGACAGAGAATACAACCTGACAGAATACAACCTGACACCCTGCCAGTCAGGGTGTTGGTAGCAGTCCAATAAAAGGGTGGCTGCAGTCCTCCTGGAGTGATGGTTCTGTTGAAGCAGTGATGCTGTAGAAAAAAGGGTCTGGTCTTCACCTGAAGGTCCAGTGGTAGCTCTCATCCTCTGGGAATCCAGTAGGTAAGGGCTACCTGTGGTGTTGGAAATCTCAGTTTATATCCACGATGGAACGTTTGGTTCCTCCCTCTGGGCGGAGCATCTCACAATGGAATAATGTAATTTTGTCAGTCATGCGGTGAGACTGGATGGGCCATGAACAGAAGATATCTCCCTAGAGGGAGGATGGGTCATGGGAGAGATAAGGAACCCTGCCCCACCTGGTTTCAACAGCTCGTGAAGATGGTAATAGAATACACTGCAACCCAGGACCCACACAGAGAGTAGGAACTGGATTTAATCCATTAGTAAGAAACTGGTACGCTAAAATAACCTTGAAAGGTAGAATCAGAAAACAGCAGCAGCTGCTCTTGAGAAGCTGAATTAAAAATGCGCCTGCGTTTAATCTTGGACTAAGATCCACAGCTGCAGACAAGACACTCGGGCAATTCTAAAATGTAATAGCCATCCACTTAGAAATTTATATACAATTACATGTGGAACTGCTTTTGACAACAAATAGAAGTAGAATTAAAATAATTTACATGGATCATGGTTGATTCTTGAACTTCAGTTATGCCTTTGTGATAATTAAGGTATAAATAACCTGTTGCACGTGGAGCAGATGAAGCAGTAGAGCCGATTCAATGTGTTAGGACCAGAACAACTCCTGTCTAAAACTGCCACTTCACTGGCCTGCCCCTTCTAGTGGTAGCTGTCAGGACCCCTTGCCCAGAGCTGACTGGTGTGGAGGGTTGCTTTATTTTATTTCTGCAATCTGTCCTAATGTGTGCACTTTGTCCCCTCTCTTCCCTCTCACTCAGATTGTGCGGCGCAGGACTCAGCGCAGGAAATCTGGCATCACCTCTCTGCTCTTCGGTAAGGACAATCCCGCGCTGCTCACGTGCAGCTGATGGCCGTAGCAGCTTAGGAAGGAGGGGAGCAGGCAAAGCAGGGAAACATTGGGACAGAGGGATTGGAGCTGAGGGAGTCAGAACTGAAGGATGAGAGGGAAGAAGTGCAGTTGACTACTTGCTTTCTTTGATTTGAGCTCAGAAAGTAAATTTTAGGTTAGACAGTCCAAGAATGGTGACCAACAGCAGGTGCAGCTCAGCCCAGCTGTAACGTCCTTCTTGCACTGACCAACAGGTCAAACACATTTTCTGGCAGACCTGACGCAGTCCACAGTCTGGATGTGGTACTCTCTGATCTTACTCTGCTCAATTCAGGAACATCTCTGAAGATCTGAGACAGGGCGGGATGTCCAGTGTGTCACCCATCAAAATTATAAATGAAAGCATCATTATATTTTCCCTTACTTATTCTGAGAGTTCCATGTTGTGAATGCTTTTGACTCTTAATTTTTTTCACTTATGAGCCAAGCCAACATATGTCCAGAAAGGGCACAGTCAGAATAGCTTTTGCATGGGTTTAAGAGTAACTTATTTCTTGACTCCAAAAGAGCCCTCTCTGCTGTAAGCCTCACTGTCATCACCGTACTTGAAATTGGCTGGCTTTCTTGAAATTGCCACATGTCACCACAGGAATTGTTTTTCCGGAAGAAGACAGCACACTGAATTTACAGGGCTCAAACAGTGTTCCTGTTGTGGTTGAAAAGGCCTAAATAAATCTAAAAATGGGCTTTACTGTTCTTTCCAGAGAGCAGCTTTTCTGATGTTCTCCAGGAAGCTGATATACTGTCACAGGCTTCCTACAAGCACACAGAGCATTACATAGAAAAATTATGGTAGAATAACCACAATGCTGTAAAGTCAAGCATGCAGAAGTGAAGAAAGGCAGGAAAGTTGCTTGTGCAACCTAAGCTCAGAGCTTCTGTATGTAATGTTATCACACAGTCAGTACAGACTGAACTGGCAGGAACTTGGCTGCCACATGCACCTTTCTTATGTCTCAGTCTCCTTGACTGTGTTTGAGTATTTTTATGAAGGTGACAGTGAGTTATACACATGCACAAAGATAAAGTTTAAGTTCAAGCTTCAAAATACATCAGTGGTAGAACCAAGATAATTGGTAGGGTTTTCTCATTTTAGTGGGGCTTCTGTATAATGACCATCATGTTTTTTAACCTAACATTATTCTAAAATGTTGGTTAAAACTGAGAAGTTGTCATCCTGCAGCAGTTGACCACAATGGAAAAATTCAGCCCAAGTGAGAGGAAGGAAAGCTTGGGTGTGATAAATTCACCCTCTACTGCGACCTGACAGTCAATCAATCCTAAATGTGAAGTCTGCTGCCTGTGATAGTTACTGTGTAGAACTGGTACTTAGGCCTCATCTGGGAGGGAATGAGAACTTACCCAGAGCTTAATTCTTCTTCCTCGGAGTGAATTCAGATGTGGCAGTAACTTGGACAGGAGTCACAGAGTCACAGCAGCACTGTTTAGGAGAGACCTCTCAGTGTCTGTATTCTGACAGCTCCTGCTCGAAGCCAGACTCTTGCTCATGCTAGATCAGGTTGGTCAGGGCTTTCTCTAATTGAGATTTGAGGAGTCGAACCAGATTTCCAATGCAGGAATAGAAAGAAAGGTAATTTGGTGGAGAGCAGAATGTGCCAGATGCGTTTTCCTGTTGTGTGGGCATTGCACCAAGGGAATGCAGGAGAGCTCGTCCTGTGCAGAGCCGTGCAGCTCCTCAGCCTTTGCAGGCTCAAGGTAGAGCCTCCTCACGTGTGGCTGATCATGCACTGGTTTCCTGTGTTGAAGTTTGAAAGTGAGGTGAGGCTGGGGGACACGGCAGCTGCTTTCCGCTGTACCACGTCCACTCTAACGTGGGAGAGTGTGGGACTTGTTTCCCATGTCTCCTGCTTGTGTTCGGGCAGGATTGATCTGAGTACAGAGGGAAGAGCACGGTACTTTGGCCAGATGGGACTGAGAGATGACAGAAAGAATCAATGATCTATGTAAATGAGAGCAGCCCACAGAGCTGGTGTGGCTGTGGTTTAGTTTCTTCTTCAGTCGCATTCTATTTTAGCAACATGAAATTTCTGGGAATCCCCGACGTCTATGTGCTCACCTATCTATTTGCAATCTTTGCATCTCTGAATAGTAAGAGTTCTTGCATGCTCTAGATCCTACCCCTGGACACAGAGGAGGAGATTTTGGGGTTTTTTTATTGCTTGGACTGGGAGTAACTATGCACCACAATTTTTCTAGTCCAGAAACAAAGTTCAGTTTTCTCTTAAGCTCTGTGTATCTGATGTATCTCAAATAATTTAATGTAGCAAATAGAAAACAATTATAAAAAAAAAATTTAATCTAATTTTGTGCTTCTATTTACATTCCTAAAGTTTGAGTCTTTTTAATTAGGATCACATGATTAAAAGATACTGTTAATCACTTTTCAATTAGCAGAAGTTTAACATGTATATAGCTGTTGCAGCAGCTGTGGCTCAGGCCACGCTTTATTCATATTGTTTTCTATAATGCTGCTAGAAGATAAGCAGAGTACTAATTTGCTAGCCAGTGATTTCCTTGGCTCCTGAATAAAAGCTGTGTTTGTATAAACATTGGAGTTCAATGAAAAATACATTAATTTAAATGTTAATTTTGTTAATCAAGCTACCACATCTTCAGTATATTGGAGAGAGAGCAAAAATAGATATATGAAAGTACACTTTGAATTTAATACAGAAGGATTTTTTTAGAAAAAGAAGCGAATGGTTCATTGTTCCCAAACGTCATGTACCCAGTATTTAAGGCATTCAGATACATTAACTGTCTAAAGAATCCATTCCATCAGGTATCTTTCTGCACAAAGTAATAGACATAGGCTGTCAAAACTCCTGGGGGGATCAGTGATAGTTGAAAGATGCTTTGGTAACTTTTACTTTGGGCTCATGACCATTTCTGTATACCCCAAACCTTCGAAGCGTGGTTCCTAAGGAGGCTGAGGTCTAAAGCAGGTGGTGGCTTTTCTCTCGTGGTTCTGACTTCACGACTGGCACAGGAAAGTGAGCTGTCTTGGTTTTTCAAATCTTTTCCAAGACTCAGTGAAGAATGTGTTCTCAGCCCATGAGTTATACAAATATCAGAAGTAGTTCAACCAAAAGCTGATTCGGTTTCAAGATAATTTCAGTTGAAGAGAATTACTGGAAGTTCTGCAGCCTCGTGTGCCACCCTTCAGCTGACTATATACTGTAGACACTTCTCTAAAGTAGTAGCTTGATATACTGACTTTCCCAGACAGATCAAAGATGACATATTCCAGTTCCATGTGTGGTTTGAAGTACTATCTCCTTAAAATTGGATGCAGTCAAATTAGTATTTGCTATTTACGTTATTGAATAGATCGGCAGTAAGTCCTTGACTTAGTCTAGGTACTTTTGGTGTTAGGCTTTTTTGGTTTCTTCAGAACCAGTAATTTCTAATGGCAACAAAAAATAAACACCATGTACTTGTTTTCCTTCCCTCGCCTTTCCTTTGGCTGCGTGGGCTCCACCAGGGGACGATGATCTGGAGGCACTGAAAGCCAAGAACATCAAGCAGACGGAGCTGGTGGCTGACCTGCGTGAGGCCATTCTCCAGGTGGCACGGCACTTCCAGTGTGTGGATCCCAAGAACTGCAGCATTGTGAGTGGAAGTAGCTGGATCTGCACTGCTGTGTGCTTCAGGCATGGATTTTGAGTGTCCACCGCAGAACAGGGCTGTTCGAATGCTCCTGAAGTGTGGGCTTGAGAAAGAACATGCCATATGTAATGGCTTGAGGGTGAGGCTTGCTTAATCCATCCCTGGTGGAGGAGGGCTGTGCTGGGAGGTTGTCTGCTGGCTAGGAGCAGGAAAACGGTTGGGAACAGGGACAGGCAAGCTTTGCAGATAGCTGGGAATCACCTGTGGCTTTTCATTCCTCTCTGCTCTCATGTGCATGCCTGCTAGGATCTGACCCCGGACTACAGCATGGAGAGTCACCAGCGGGACCACGAGAACTACGTGGCCTGTTCCCGCAACCGGCGCCGCCGAGCCAAGGCACTGCTGGATTTTGAGCGCCACGATGACGATGAGCTGGGCTTCCGCAAGAACGACATCATCACGGTGTGTCAGCCTAGGGGACGGCCACCAGGGGGGACATGCAGAACCAGCTTGTTTGGGACGCTGCACTACCTCTCCTGCAGGGAAAGAAGGGAGAGGATAAGCTCAGAGCCCAGTTAGGAGCCCAGGAGAAGCAGCTGGTGCTCCTGGGGGCTGCCTGGGGATGAGGCAGTGTGTTCCTGTGAGTGTTGTCCTGTGGGTTGTCCTCGCTGCCGCCACAGAGTCCCTTTCCTGGCTGCCATACAGCTGTGCAAAAGATGGATTTGGTCCAAGCCAAGTTCCAGTTTAACACTGCACACTGAACTGTGGTGAGACTGTAAAAGCATCCATTTGCACTTAACTGTGAGCATCCCATCTGGAATTAGGGAGAACAGGATGTTTCCATTAGCTTTGTGCCCTTGAAAGGCCCTGGGCCACGTTAGAAGAGAACACTGGCAGAGCAGTTGAGAAGAAAGCAGTTCCTCATTGTGGACACACAGCCAGGCAGCTGTACCCCTCCTGCCACTGCAACCTCTTCAACTGGCATTTTCCACTCTCTCTTTTTCAGATCATTTCCCAGAAGGATGAGCACTGTTGGGTGGGAGAGCTGAATGGACTGAGAGGTGAGAACAGGATGGGTTGCACTGGGGAGAGTGGGGCCAGATGCCGAGCATCCATTCATCTACAGCAACTGTTCTGGCAGCAAAGGCTGTGCCAGGTACCCAGAGTATCTGCCAGGGACAAAGGAAATGTATGACAGCAGTCATGCAGCAGTGACCTGGTTACTTCCTGCAAACAGCAAGTTTTAGGCTCCATCCTCCTGGCACGAGGTGGTTGGGTGCATGTCACCACTGCTGTGTGTGGGCAGTGTCCTGCAATTGGCTTTCTCATGCAGCTGCCTCAATTATTGTGATTTTGAGGCTGCTTGCTTCCTGTTTTGGGGTTGTGCCCTATGACCTCTGATTTATTCTCAGCTCCCACTGGGCTTTGTGTAAGGATTTCTCCGTGTCTTTGTCAGGCTCATCTCTTTGTTCACTCTTTCTAGGTTGGTTTCCTGCAAAATTTGTGGAGATCTTGGATGAGCGGAGTAAAGAGGTACTTTAAAAACCCCACAACTACAAAAAACTCCACATTAAAAAAAAGGGTTATGTCATAACTGAAAAAAACACAGTTGAAAAGAGCCATAGATTTCCCTCCTTCAGTCTATTTGCTTTCTCTGGCCATTGAGTGCTTTGTGATGTGATCAGGCAGCTTATCTTCCTAAGCCTGTTTGCTCAACTTCCTCATGCTGACCAAGCGGTGAATGAGGGCCCCAGAGGGCTGCCAGGGGCACCTGTGTGGGATGCCTGGGGTTGCAAGGAGCCTAGAGATGAAAGCTGAGAAAGCAGCAGGGAGAGAAGCAGGAGGATCCTATGGGCAGTGTTTCTGTCTGCTCCCAGCTGCCTGTGTTCTTCTCCTCCTTTGAGGCTTTACCTATGGATCCTGCTCATGCTTTGTGACCATGACAGTGAATTCTCCCCAAGCAGCTGTGCCCAAGGGGACAATCTGTCTTCGTTCCTCTTACAGCTGGCAGTGATGAGATGGCACTTACTATAGCAGATACTTCAATATGCCCTCAAGATTGGGGTAGTGTGTATGAGACAAACAGCAGCAGCTGTTGACCTAAGCAATTTTCAGGGAAAGTGGAGAAGGCCCAGTTCTCCCTCTTCTCAGCATTTGGGGAGTGAGGAAGAGCCCAAAGGCTGACCCAGGACGCCCAAGAGAAGCCTCCAGAGAGATGTCACTATTGACATCTCACTTGCTTCCCTCTCCCTCTCTCAGGGCTGGCTCCTTAGATGCAGATCACCTCTCTGTGCAAACATGTCCTTCACTGCTGAGCATTTCTCCTCTTAACTGTGGAAACAGAGAGGATCCCACTTCCGGGAGTGTTAACGGAGTGTCAGCCTGATACCTCAAAGTGGTGTACCCCCTGACCTGGAAATTCCTATCTAGTTCTGTTTGTCTTGACTTTTAGCAGCTTACAGAGTCCCAGAGACGCTCAGTGCAAGTCCCTCTCCATCCCTTAGCTCAGTCAGCATCACACCATCGCACTCCTATGTGCCAAACACTGCGGGATGGTGCTGGGGTCACCTGTGTGGTCTGCTGGGCACCACCTAAGCACAAAGGTCCCAGGAGATCCCCTGCAGTAGCACAGAACATGGGCCCTTGTGCAAGAGCGTGACAGGTAAAGGGGGGAAGGGGTTCTGGCAGGCTACCTGGGAGTGGAATTGGTCTGTGCAGAGGTGTAGGTGAGTGAACCACCTCTGCCACCTGCCAGTATGCTGAGAGCTGGCTCTTCCTGTTCCTCAGTACTCCATCGCTGGAGATGACTCTGTCACCGAGGGAGTGACGGATTTGGTGCGAGGGACGCTCTGTCCAGCCTTGAAGTCCATATTTGAACATGGATTGAAGAAGCCGTCTCTCTTGGGGGGAGCCTGCCACCCTTGGCTGTTCATTGAAGAGGTGAGTTGTCCCAGTTCCTTTCTTGGGGCAGTGTTGCCAGAGGGCCGAGGTGAGGAGTTGTAGGGCAGAGTGTGCTGACTGTCCCTCTGCTCCTCTAGGCTGCAAGCCGGGAAGTGGAACGGGACTTTGACTCTGTGTATTCTCGCCTCGTGCTCTGCAAGACTTACAGGTCTGTGCCCTCCTCCTCCTCCTGTGGGTGTGGTGTCAGCAGGCTGCTGTGCCTGTGCTGACCTGGGCTGGCAGTGGCTCTCGTCCCCTCCCCTGGGCTCCTCTGTTTGCTTCTGGGTCTGCATCTGGCTCTCTCGTGCCTGCGGGGGCACCCGTGGGCTCAGCAGTAGCACGAGAACTGTTGGGATGTGAAGCAGGAAAGGCCTGTGTGTGCCTAGGGTGCTCTGGAGCTAGCTGGGTTTCTGCTGTGATCTTTACAGGCTCGATGAAGATGGCAAAGTCCTCACTCCAGAGGAGCTGCTTTACCGGGTGAGTGCTGCCCCAAGCCCAGCCAGAACCCAGCTCCTACTTTGGGGACGTTTCCTGTGGAGACTCT
Source organism: Mohoua ochrocephala (assembly GCA_013398855.1). Lineage (NCBI taxonomy): Eukaryota > Metazoa > Chordata > Aves > Passeriformes > Acanthizidae > Mohoua > Mohoua ochrocephala. The sequence continues at coordinate 109,035 of VZTA01007229.1, read as the reverse complement.
TGGAGGGAGATGCTCGAGAGTCTCCCAGACCTTCCCTTAGCCCCTCTGGTGCAGTGGTGAGGGTGGGAGCGCCAGGGAGGGCAGCATTTGGCTGCATTGCTGAAATGGCTGCCCAGCAATAACCACAGGTTCCCTCCCTGCAGGCGGTTCAGGCTGTGAACATGACACACGATGCTGCACATGCACAGATGGACGTGAAGCTTCGTTCTCTCATCTGTGTTGGACTCAAGTGAGTCACCTGGCCCTGATACCCTCAGCACTGTGGGTGCAAAGAGCTTGGGAAGGGACAGAGTGAGCTTAAGGGCAGCAGTGGTTTCAATCTTAGGCCACAGCCTAAGCCATCCTTTTTCCCCCCTCTCACTGCAGCCACTGGGTGAGACTTGTTCCTTGTGTATTGTGCTGGCCTGATTCCTAGCTGGAAGAAGGAGCTCCTGTTGTATGGAGTGGCTCACACAAGTTTACTGAGTTATCCTGTTCCCACTGGGGACAAGACTGTGGGTGGGGGTCAAGGCTTGGGCTGAAAATAGGCTATCCCAGAGGGATGGGGTTTCTTTCCCTGGATGCAGCTCAGTAACGTGCCTCTACCCCATTGTTGCAGCGAGCAGGTGCTGCATTTGTGGCTGGAGGTGCTGTGCTCAAGCCTGCAGACCGTGGAGAAATGGTTCCATCCCTGGTCATTCCTGCGCAGTCCTGGCTGGGTGCAGATCAAATGTGAGCTGAGGTGAGTGTCCTCGTGGGCCTTGCCAGTGTCTGGAATGGATTTCCTCCTCCTCCTCTGCAGGAGGTGGCCCTCACTATGGCTGGGTTTGGGCCCTCTCCAGTGAGTTGCAGCGTGGGCTGCCCAGACATCCCAGCTGCAGAGATTTCCTGCTGTCTGCTACAGGAGCAACAAATCTCTGGACAGTTTAATGTGAGGCACTGTGCCTGCCTGATCCAAGAGTAGAGCTTGGCTCCTGGGGACCTGTTGTGACAAGCAGGCAGCCTTCGCCTGCCAGCAACCTCCTGCTGTACGCCTACTCTGATGGGAGAGACTGCCTTTTCAACCCCACTGCCCTCCATGTTCTTTGCCAGCCACTTTAAGTCCAAGCAGGGAACAGGGAATGTGCGAGGGAGACAGCTGGACTGTCATTGCCTGGGAAGGAGTCAGTCACCCACTGACTCCCTGGTTAGGTGAGGGAGTGATGTCAGGGGGCTGAAAGCAGCTTTAGTGCCTGAGCTCACACAAGGCAGTCGCTTGGAGCCCAGGGCACACATCCCCGTGGCTCCTGGCCCTCCTGCGCTCTGCAAAGCCAGGTGAAGTGCCAGGGAGCTGGGGGGAAAATCCCCTGCTGGGGGGAAAATCACCACTGCTCCAGCCGGGCTGCTGCTGCCGTTCAGTGGGAGCTGGCTTTTGTCTGCATCGCTGGGCTGCCTTGGGCCCCAGTGGGAGCATCTGTAGCCGGAGCAGGCCCGTGTGCGCACACCTCAGGGTGTCATGTTCTCAGTCTGCTGCTGAATAGGAGGGGCTTTCCTCCACCCCTGGGCTGCTTTCTCACAGCATGGGGGCAGTGCCAGTAGGGCACGGCCAAAGAACCGAGGGGGACTGGTTCCTGTCTTATGTCATACTTCTCCCAGCCAGCAAGGGAGCTCCCCAAGCCAACCCCTTAGAGCACCTCTGCTGCAGGACACTTCTCTTGCTCCAGGGAGAGAGAGGGGGCCGCAGAACTCTGAGGCGCTACTGGCAGGGGTCTGCTTTCTGAAGGGGAACCTGCAATCTGCCACTGTCAGCTGCGTGCAGCCCTCAGCCGGGCCTGTCTGCGGTCCCCCAGAGCCCGGGGCTGCCCGCGCCTCCCTGTGCTGCTGCACCAGGCTCTGTAGGGGCTGCACTTGAGTCGCATCTTCAAGCTCCTCCTTCCAGCCTGGGCCCGGCAGGATGTGAAGCCCAACGAGGAGGGAGAAACAGGGAATGAGTGACTGCTGCTGTCTTTTCAACACCATCAGACAAGGAATTTCATCCTTGTAAGCTTAGTGGCGTGCCGGCACAAGCTGGAGAGACAGTGTATTTGTGTGCCTGGGGCAGCACTTGTGGGCACAGGCTGGGAGTGTGGTCTGGGGGTCTGTGTTAACACTGCTCTCTTCTGTTTGTGTTGCAGAGTCCTCTGCAAATTTGCCTTCAGCCTCTCTCAAGACTGGGAGCTGCCAATAAAGAGGGAGGTGAGTAGGTGGCATCTCTCACTCTCTCACTCAGCCGGGGGCTTCGCTTACTGCCTCCCTCTCCCAGCTTTGCGCTTCAGCCCATCCTTTGCCTCCTGTTGAGCCAGCTCCAGAGGCTGTGGATGGGGCTGCTTCCCCTGCCAGGGCAGGCTGTGCAGCAGGAGCTGTGTGGCAGTGCTGGCAGAGGGGGCTGCCTGCCCTGCCCAGCTGGGGCAGAGGGAAATGACCTTTCCCCAGTGCTCTCCAAACCGCAGGGCCTCTCCCTGCGCCAGCTGTGCAAAGGTGGGAAGTGCAGGAAGCTGCTCCATCTGCTTGCCAGAGGCCTCGAGTGCTTGGGCTCTACCCACAGACACGACCTCCCCTTTTCTGGGTGTGGTGCACTGACCTGGCTCTCTGTGTCATCCTGCAGGAGAAGGAGAAGAAGCCACTGAAGGAAGGGGTGCAGGACATGCTCGTGAAGCACCATCTCTTCAGCTGGGACATAGATGGGTGACCCCCACCCCGCCCCATCCTGGGGACCTTCTCGATGGCGCACACTCCTCTCCCCCACCCCCTCATGTCTCACCCCCTGTCCTTCCCCACCTCACCCACTTGTATCTGTGACAAATCCCCCCCGGGGGCCACAAGACCACCTGGGACAGATGGCAGCAGTGCCAAGAGGCCGAGCTGCAGACCCGAGGGGGGTGATGGTCGAGGGTGATGCTGCAAAGGGACAAGTGTGTTCTAGCTACAAAAACCAAGTGCCCTCTCCCAGCTTTCCACATCTCTGCCACCTCCATCTTCTGCTTTCCTCAGCCCTGCCTCCCCACCCGTGCCCAGGGGAGCAGCCTGGCTGGAGCCATTGTGTGCTGCCCCATGGGCCAGCAGTCACATGGGGGTGTGAGCGTGTCTGTGGCTGGAGCTGTGGGGAAGAGACGGCCCTTGGGGGTGGCTTTGATCCGTGAGAGCTGGTGCCATTGACAGCTGGCACTGCAGCTGCCTGTGGAATTGGGCTGGTGAGAGACTCACTGCTGTACAGGAGCAGGGAGAGCACATCCCCTCCCCATGCCAGCCAAGGGCTCCCCTCTGCCAGGGGACACGTGGACAAGTTCCTTTGACCTGGAGCTGAGAAGGGGAAACTGACATCAGCTTCATCCCACCTCCCTGGCACTGGTGTGGGGTGTTGACAAGAGTTGCCCAGATTTACCAGCCTGTTACCACTGTAACAGCCTTAGGGGATGGTCCTTGTCTCCTCTGGGAGCAGACAAAAACCACCTCTCCCCTAAACAAGAGTGTTTCATGCTATCATTTTAGTCTCTAGATGATTTTTACTGTTAACCAAAAAGCTGTAAATTTACTCCAGGAACATGTATATTTTGGCACCGTTGTAGCTCAGGACAAGGTTTAGGTTGGAGCTGGCTCAGGGAGACAAACTCGTCCTCCTCGCCCTGCGATGGCAACGGGGACGCGGGTCAGGAGCAGAGAATTGCTGCTTTGTGGTGGTGGCTCTGGATACGGAGTCTGTGACTTTCTACTGAAAGCGCTTGTCTGTGAGCACAAACTACTGATGGGATGACACTAGATTCTTACTTTCCTTTATTTGGTGGGTTTGTAAATAAAAACTGCGTCTTGGGAGAGTGCTGGGCTTCGTCTTATTTTTTGACAGGGCCAGGACTCGGGTTTAATTTTTCCTTTCTTCCATTTGACAACGGCGATCCCATTTCTGCACCGAGGGAGCTCCTTGCATCGGAGCAGCCCACAAGGTCGGGCAGCAGCCGGGACACAGCCAGTTCTGCTGCCTCGCCTCTGCACCACCAGCCTTCCCTAAGAGCAGGTCTGCAGCAGAGCCCCAGAAAAGCCAGAAATACTGGAAACTACGGGTTGTAGGGACACTGCAGGAGGAGGGCCCCTAGGAAAGGGAGAGAGGCTGGCAGAAAGCAGGGCCGGGTGGAGGGGACAGGAGTTGTCTGTACGAGGAGTGTCTCTGGAAAAAGCAGGTTTAGGCTGAGCTGCAAAGTGGGACAGTAACAGGGCACAGGCCTTTGGGAGAACTGTGTTCAGAAGTCCAAGCTCGTGGGAGGCTGGAAGTTGCAGCATATGTACTGATTTGAAAGTGAGTGTTTTCAGTGAAGGTAATTCCTTTGGAATGTGGCTGTGGAAGGGGCAGTGTCACGTCGCCGCCACCTGCGGTCCAGACCAGCCTGCTGGGCTGGGGGAGACTAAGGGCTGCTCCTGGTAAAACCTGCTTCTGGTTGCAGGGTAGGTAATTTCCATACACTGAGGGAATCTCCCTGCAGCTAAGAAGGATGAGCCACCACCACTTAAGCTGCTTTTTTCAGGTTTGAGAACGACACAAAGGGATCACCCACCCTTAGCTGGAAAAGGCCGAGTGGCCCCAAGCCCTCCCACCAGCATAGCAGAGAAGTTTTAGAGAATGTGGCTGTTTGGAATTTTTTTAATAAAATGGATTTTTTTTCTTCAAATATTTGTAACTGAAAAAATAATTCAATTTAAAGATCAATTCTCTCCCCCATTAACTTGTCACTTTTATCCTTTTCCAGTTGAATACTCGCTCTGGATCTGATGCCCCAACACCATCCGGCTCCGATGGTGCTGATCACCCCTCGCCATTGGCTGCATAGTGGAAGGGAGAGTGCGTGCTAGTCAAATACACATTACAAACAAGTAGTGGTTACAGCAGAAAGATTCAGGATTACATTCAAGGTAGAGGCAGAACATCAGACTTCGTTTTTCCCAATGGGTGCAAAAATGTATGTCCAGGGGAATACCTCTTCCGACAAAGAACTATTGAACTATTATTCAAACAAATAATAGTAAGAAAGCAGAGAACTGGGCAAGCCTGCTCTGGGCACTGCTTGGGGAAAAGACTTTCTAACATTTCCGGGGCTGAGGCACCACCTTCCCCTCTGCCCGCAGGCACAGGGTTATCACTTGCTCTCCTGGCAGAAGCCCCTTGTACAGAGGGACTGTCACAGGTCAGCCGGGCTCCTCGGGACATGAGGCTCGTGGTTCTGTATCCTCCGGGCTCCTTGAAGCTCTTCAGCCCTTCGGCCAACGCGAGTATGTTAGGCAAAGTCAGGGTCGCTAAATTCCTACAGGTTCACGCCTGATGGTGGATGGGTGAAGGTGAAAGTGAGCAGCTGTGAGCTCAGCCTTTCACCAGCAACCTCTGGAAGGGCTACATTGGTAACAGGTGTTGGCATCTCTCTGCCAATGCCTGGAGTACCTGGCCCAGGGCAAGGAACCAGGGCTGGGTCAGGCCAGGACTGCAGCCGGAGTGCTCCCACCTTCCTCTAGGAGCTCATTGCACTTTATTGATAATTTCCTTCTTGACTTAATGGCTGCAGATTTGTAATTATTTGTACAAAAGAAATCACACAGCTGGTCTTTGGGGGGGCTACTGCAACTACGGGCTAAAAGAACCTGATTTTGCTTGAGTCTGACAAACAGGCAGCCTCACTTTTTCCCCTTAGCATTTCGGAGATCCTCCCACTCCCCCCATACTTTCCTGCTCAGAAACTCCTTGCCTCCTGCCCCCACAGCTGGGCAGCTGCCCTGGGGGAGCTGGTGAGACCTCTGTAAGGCGATTGCTATATACTCACTGCTCCCAGCGAGCACCTGGGCTGCACCAGGAGAGAATTCAGAGAGGGCTCAGGAGGGCAAAGGGGGTGCCCACCAGTCTGTTTTATTCTGATTTTTAGGATGTGACACTGTAGCTTGAGCAACAGAAAGCCTGTGGGGAAGGGAGAAGGGGGGGTGTCCTCCCCAACCCGGACACTGAGGGAGGCAGGTAAGAGGCTCCGACTTGCTGACAGCTCAGGGCCAGAGGAGAGAGGAAGGGACAGAGAGGAAGGAAGCTGCCAGCAGGCTCCCCCTGCGAATGATTAAGAAAGTGGCTCCCCATGTAGTTAACAAGCAAACAGGGCTCAGGAAAGCAGGAATATCTCCCAGCTCCAAACAGGCATGACCCCACCCAGCTGCCAGTTCAGTGGCGGAGGGAGAGCACGTTGTGCGGGGCTGGCATTCACCTGCCTCACCACGGAGCAGAGGTACCAGCACCCCTGTGGCACAGCCTCCCCCTGAGAAGAGGACCGGGTACCAAAGGTGCAGGGAAGCAGCATGTGGCTCACAGCTACCCCTTCCCAGCAGGAAGCTCTGCAGCCCAGCGTGGGGGAAAGGTGGGGACAGCATCCTCAAGGAGATATTGAGAAGGATGGCAGTTGATCCTTTCATTGCCTGAGCAGGTCAGTACCTCAGTCTGCATGACTTCAGAAGCCACAGCTTCCCCCACCTCCCTCAGCCCGAGCAGCCTGGACCCAGCTCAGGGCCAAAGCAGGGCCAGCCTCATGGCGAGGTGGCCACATCCACCTAAGCCACGTCCCACCTGCTCGGTATGGCCGTGAGTTACTACTGACACAGGAATTTTAACGTAACGGGAGCAACAGCTCAAGAGTGAGCCACAGGCCTGGTGTTCCACCACAGAGCCCTGCCCAAGGATAGCACTGTCATGGCTCTGAGGTCCTGGCGGCTGGTCCACCCACTCTTCGGTCTGTAGTTGCCCCGAGGCAGGGACACAGGGCACCAGCTCAAAGTAAGCAGCCATTTACTTTTGCCTTTTACCCTGTGGGACTGGAGGGAGGGAAGAGCAGAGGTCAGCTGCCCAATACTTGCTTTCAGGCTCCTCCCCAGCAAGGGGGCCCTCACAGTCACTGAGCCGGGACCTGTGCTGTGCCACACAATGCCTCTCTTACAGTCCCACTTCCCCCTCCTCGCCTGCCGGGTCCAACATCCATCCCCAGCTGCTGCTTTCCACTGGGGCACGTGCTGCCGCGAGGCACCGACGCAGTGAAGGCAGGAGACAGATTGCACATGGCCCCCAGAGATATGTTACTGATTACCAGCTGTGCCCCTCACCCGCTCCCCAGGACACACCGGTGCTCCTGCGTCCCTGCCCCAGGATGACTGCCCTGCTCATCTGGGGATGTCACAAGTGCCTGGGAGCTGGGGGCGATGGGCTGTGCCTGACAGCAGTTTTAACATAGAAGGACCTGATTTTAGCACCTTAAAAACTGTTTTGCAGCCCAAAACGAGTGAAGCAAGCAGGCAGGCCGGCAGGCCTCTGCCAAGCTCAGCAATATTTGGGAAACCAGCTTAGACGTTACCAGGTTGGTGGGGAGCCCTGGTTCCCTTTGGCTACGTTTAGAGAAGGTGCCTGTTCTGCCCAGCTCCTCCCAGCCCTGCGGCAGACCAGACCCTCCCCTGACAGGCAGCAGGTGCTGCAGAGGGCAGCTGCTCTGGGCCCCAGGCAGCCCTCCTGCCTTTGTGTCCTGCTCCAGAGGTAGAATCCCCTCCCACAACCGTTAAGACCGACCGTGCTGGGGCAGCACAACCCCCTTTATCCGCCGATCCCAGGAAGGCGCAGAGTGCTGCTTCTGGAAACAGCTCAGGCCCAGTCATGCTCTGTCCCACGTGAGGGAACAATGCGCTGCCATCGCTGCTCCTGCCTGGAGGAAGAGGGGCTGCTGGCTCTGCTCTCACCCCGGCTGGGCCAGGCCGTGTGGAGCGGGCAGGAGGCCGCCAGCCCCACAGCTCCTCCTGCCTCTTGTCCCCCCCCAGCAGCCGTTCTCCCTGCCCTGGCCTGGTCCACTGCCAGCTTCATGCAGGAAGGACACTGTTAGGGGAGGAGTACAAATACTAGGAGCTCTTTCTTTTTTCTTTTTTTTGGTTGACTGGCCTCTTCCCCCTGCATGCCTGTGCCCTCCCACTCCCTTTCCCTTCAGTCTCTGCTCACAGAATTACAAGCAAGAATCCCAGTGCAGCTGCAGATCATGTCCATCAAGAAAGTCTGTGGAAAAGAGGCTGGGAGCAGCGGTGCTCAGGGGAGCCAGGCTCATGACAGACCCCCCTGGCAGCTCGAGCCAGTCCATGCTGTCCAAGTTAGCCTCAGCCAGATCCAGGGTTATGCCCCCAGACGGCTCGTGAGCAAAGTGCAATTCCGAGGTGTCCATAGGTGAAGGCGGGTGGTCCAGGATGGCCGAGCTGCTCAGCATCTCACTGTGGAGGTCATCGATGAGGGACAGGGGCTCCGGCCCATCGTGGCCTGCCGTCAGCAGCGGGAGGCCGGTGCTGCTCTCCAGGAAGTCCTCCAGCCGGCCCACGGGCACCGGCTGCCCCAAGGACACCGGCACCGCCAGCTCAGAGGAGTGGTGGCTGCTGGCTGGTGGGGAACAGGCTGGGGCCACAGGTGGTTCTTTCCCAGCTGGGGACGACTGATCCTTGAAGTCAGCAGAAATCTCTGTGCAGGGAACAAACAAGCCAGGTAAGGAAGTCTGGCTGAACACCAGAAGGATCCCTCCCACCTGCCAGGGCCACAGGGACTCCCCAGACTAAGCCATCACTGACCACCAGCTGGGATAAGGAAACTCATCCATCCTGTGCCTGTGCTTGCCTTACTAGGGGGAGTTTTCAGCCCACCTCCATGAAATTCCATCTCTGTCCAGTGTCTCAGAAGCGATGTGCCCGGATCTGATGCAGCAGAGCCATCAAGAATCACAGAACCACACTAAGGCCTGACTGACGTGTCCCTCAGTGCCTTAATGACTACTGCCAGTGCTAAAGGCACTGGAAGGGACACCGGAGAAAGAGCGGGGCCATGACAGACTCTCCTCGGTGCTCTACAGTGCTCAGACTCAGACCCAGGGACTACGGGAAATGCTGGCTTCGCCTCCTCACCTCCACTTTCGATGAGGATATCAAACAGGTCGTCCATCTGCTGGCTGGAACAGCCGTTCTCCTGGAGAGAGCAAGTGCAGGATTAGCTTCCTATTTACCTCCAACAACACCCCTGGCTGCTGGCTCTCCTCCCCTGCCCCAGGGACAGGGCTGTTTTCTAGCAAGAACGAGCACACCACAAGCATGGCACCAGAGTCCTCTGTAACCCAGGCTGTTACTGGCTGGGAAACAATGGTCAGCAATGGCAATGAATGGCTTGGGATTCTTACCTGTGATTTAAGGTCCGCCCCAAACCCTTCAGAGGAAATTCAACAAGGAAGGTGAAGTTGTGTCTCCATTCCCTACCACTGGCCCCCACATCAAGAAACTAAGTAGATTCAACTTTTCATCTGCTCTCCAAGGAAACCAGGGAGAATAACTGCTCTCACCTGGGCCTTTGGCTGTTGCTTCATGGCCTCTTCATAGCCTGGTGGTGGCTCTTTCATTGGGACCGAGGGAACAGGAAGAGGAGGTGGAGGAGTTCCAAAAAGCGGCGTGTGCTGTTGCTGCTCCAGGTCCATCTGGGAGGGGGAAGGGGCAGCAGGAGAGCCGGGCTGCGATGAGGACTGTTCAGAATGAAGGCAGAAGAGGGAATGAATGCAAATCAGGGAAAAGTCCACATCGACTCCTGTCTCACGGCTGCTTTGGGAGACCATCACCTCTCCCTGTGAGCACTGCACAGTGGTCTTGCCTTCTTCCCTGGACTTTGTGCCCTATGCCCTGGCTGCAGGGGAAGAAGACAAATTTCCCCTCCAACTCACAGCTGGAAATCTTTAGCTGATTTTTCCAATGCCAAAGCAGCCACACCAAAAACCACCTCCTCACTTCTCCTGGACAGGGAAAGCCTCATCTGTCCAAGTGGGGGATTCCTCCAGCACTTGGGAGAAAAAGGGTACTTCCCTTGTGTGTTCAGCCTACTCTGTGCAACATATCCAGGCCTCTGCAGTGCCTGCTTTGGGGTCGCAAGCCAGCTTCCCTTAGCAGCAAGTTTCCCAGCCCGATGGTGGGCGGAGAGCACCAGAGCACTCAGCAGCACCAGAGATCCAAAGGAAGCCCCGAGTGTTGCAGGAAGTGGTGCTCATGACTCAGCTTTACCAGATGAATCAGCACACAACTGCCCACAAGAACAGCTGAAATTAAGATCAGGCCTTTGCCTCTACAGCAGCTATGCATGACCCACACAGAAACTTGCTCCCCTGCAGCAGTGAACCCTGGGCAGCAGCTGAATGCTACTTCCAACGTGTGTGTATGTGTTGATGCCCTCGCCCATCCTGTTTTCCCTGGAAAGCTGCTCATCTGTTCTGTGACCCACAGGTTGAGGAGCAACCCTAGACCAACTCTGCTGGCCGGGGTCCACTCTTCCTGACAAGAAAGCTGGAAACCTTCGCTGGAAACCATCACTGTGGCACAGGCTGGGAAGGTACCTTTTTTTGACACACTGGGTGGGCTGGTTTTGCCAGAAGTACCAATTTTCAGGGACTGCTTATGGAAACCATTGGGGAAGAAAGGCTGCAGGTTTGCAGGTACTGAGAAAGACAATATGGTGTGGGCCAGCTGCCCTGTGACCACCTGCAGACCTGGCTTCTGACCCTACAGGGAGGCAGAAGGATTGGGAGAGTCAGCACAGACACCTCTGCAGCACACAGGCTGAGGGACTCTGAGGAAAAAGGTCCCTTCATTTACCTTCTGCACTTTCTCCAAGGTCTCAAAGCAAACCAAGGCACTGACCCTTTGCAAAGTAGATATCTCACTCTAAATATACTAGAAATTACTTCTGTCTTCATATCCTTTCCAGGAACTGACTCAGAAATGATCCTCCAAGCTCTAAAAACTCTTCATAATCTTTCTGCATCTTATCTTAATTACAGGTTAGAGAGACAGCTAAGCAGGCTAGAAAGGGAGGAGATGCACAGCTCTTTACAGCCAGCACCTGGAGAGGGGTAAAGGCAGAGGCGCTCTCTTTCCTGAAGCAGTACAGCACCTCACAAAGAGGTGATCGACTGGCACGCTCGAGGCAGGGGAATGGGAATGACAGCATGCTCAGCACTACCAGAGACTAAACGGTCACAGCCCTTTTACCCCTCTGAGCTCACATGCCCCTTCAGCAGCAGACACGCTGCCCACATCACCCTCTCTCCATGCAGCAGCCACCTTTGCTGTTCAGCAGCACTCCTTCAAGAATCTGGGACACCCCTGTGAATCAAGGCTGCCCAATCCGGGCCCTCCTTATTTTTAATCCACAGACAACACCCCCTGGTATCTGCCTGTGGGTACAAACCCTGGCAGCGGGCAAACAAAACCAAGGGAGAAAAGTGAGCACGCAGTGAACTACCTTAGATTGGTTTGGTCCTCTGGGCTGCTGCTGCTGCTGCTGCTGCTGCGTGGGCTGCTGAGGGGTGTTCGCAGGTACCTGACACGGCGGTTGGCTGGAAGGTTTAGTGGGTGATGATTGTACGCTCTGGAAAGAAAAGGGGATCCATAACAGGTTATTCCCCACGCATGACACGGACACAGGGCTGAGGTTTCTTACAGGACTTACACATTTGTTTTTTCCCACCCTTTATTCTTTATGAAGTTCAATCCTTCTCTTTCACTGAGCAGAGCAATCAGATTGGGTGCGATTCAGAGTCCTAAGAGAGGAGGCAGTACCAGCCTAAATCCTTGGGCTACCCATGACACGCCTCGAGGGCTGCCGGACCTGACACAGGAGCTGTGCTCTCGTGGAGCAGGCGTGGAGTTCAGGTGAGATACTCTGGGGTATCAAGGATGACACTGGATGCTGATGTTTAGACAGCTGCTGACATCTCACCTGCTATGCAGCAAACACAGCCTGTTCAGTGCCTGTCCCTGATGGCAGACACTGCCACTTGCTCTGCAGAAAGTGCAAGAAACGTATCAGCAGAGAATGAAAATTATCTTTGATGTCATGGAAGGTGCTGGGGGTTTGACTTATGCCATAAAACCTGGGCATATTTATCCCTTCCTGGAAGGAACACTCGGAACACTTCTGTTAAGTGCTGAGCTCATGCCAGCAGGGGAATAGTAAATCATCTCTGATGAAAGACTCTGTTAACACTGAAATACTGACATGCACTAAAACAAAGAGCAGCCAAAAAGCAAACAGTCTGCTCCCAGGGTCTGATTTCAGCTCTTGGTAGATGAGATGACCCATCTATCACTCCAACTACGATCTCTACAGTAAAGGACAAGAGGTGAAATACACTCTGCTCATTTTACTACTACGGGCATAGTTGTTCTTTCAAAAACTGGTGAACTGTGGCAGCAAACCCTTGTCATCCAAGCCTGAGGTCCTGCCTGACAAAAGGCAGAACCATGTGTTTGGAAGAACGCTGAACAGCCTCTGTGATGCACAGAGCCAATCGTGCACTGCTGTACACAGCTCATCATTGTCAAATTCCAGTCTTTTTGCTGAAGATGTGCTTACACTGCTCTGTTTCACAAAGCCACGATCTAGCAGCCACCCTAGCGAGCAACTCAGCCCTTTCAGTATTTACTGCACAGAATTTCCACCCCGTTAAGTCATCCCACGGTAACCGGAGTGGGAAGAGGAGAGAGGAACCCGACGGCCCGCAGCAGTGATGGGATCCAAGCCTTGCCTACCTGCAAGGGTGGGCAGCTGCTCCCTGCCTTTCCGTGGGGAGAGAGGCCCTGCCTCTCGGCGCTCTGCTTGGTCACGGTGAGGACGATGTGGGTCCCTGTGGAGTCGGTGATGAGGGTGGGGGGAGGGGTGCCCTTGATGAGGTCGCTCAGGGCGCTCCCTTGCTGGCCAAGGAAAAGCCGCGGGCTGTGGGACTGGCACGGCGGCTCTGCTTCCGCGGCTGGCACCTCCTGCTTCACCATCACGGCTTTCTTTGGCACTGGGCTTGGATTCGAAGTGTCCATTTGGCTAGCGGTTGGTGCGGGGCTGAATTGGTCTGTTTGGCCACTGGATTGCTTCGCAGACTGGCAACTCAGGAAACCGTTTTCACTCTTGACCTGGGTGCCAAACGCTCCTGGTTTGGAGGCGAGGGCTGTTCCTTCTCCCGCGGCTGCTGGGGCCGGCTGTGACTGCTGAGAGCGCTTCTCCTGCTCCAGCTGTAGCCTAAGCATCTCCACCAGCTGCTGCTTCTGTTTCAGCATGCGGGTGAGTTCCTCGATCTGCTTGTCCTTCTCCTGCAGCATCTGGTCTTTGTCCCTAACGTCCGCATCTCTGCCGTTACCAGCGCTACACCGCTCTGACCTGGCTGCCGCGTTTATGCTGCACGGGGCGGACTTGGAGCTTTCTTCCTTCACCAAGAACTGCACTGGAGATGTCTGCAAGGTGAGCTGGGTCAGAGGTGAGGTCACCATCTCTCCAAAGGTATCTCCAGCGCCCGAGTTCTCGTCCCCTGTGCTCATCTGCGAGCGCTCAGAAGGAGTTGGAGAAACAGGAGGAGTTGAGCCCGTGCTCCCAAACTTCATCACGCCGCCACCGGTAACTGTGGCCACAACTACTTCTGCTGGTGCAATGCCAGTGGTGACCAGGGCTGGCCCTGTGCTCAGCCTGGCAGTTGGGAAGGCCACCACCACTTCGGCAGCTTTAGGGAGGACGGCTGCTGTGCTGGGCTTGGGAGTGGGGGTCGTTTGGCCGGCTGCACCGTTCTGCTCTTGGTAAGCTCGGAGACGCTCGATCAGGTCCGTCTTTGTGCCCGACACAGGCAAGGCCCTCAACTTCAGCTCTTGCTTCAGCTCAGCTACCTGATACGGGGCGAAAAAAGAGGGCAACGTTAAGAGAACATTCACTTCTAACTGAACAACTGTCAACAGCTACCAGAGCTAGGAGACAAAGGACTAAACCGATCTTCCTGCAGGCCAACAGACTTGCACCTCAGGTACAGACTGCGGGGTGGCAATCCCAGCTGCAATCGCTAGCTCCTGTCAGTCCACCTCAGCCCTGCTCTGGGGCAGCAACATCGTTCGGTACCGCCCACCGACAATGGCAAAAAGGGTCTGTGGAGCTTCACGGGACATTTACCTTCATCTCATCCAGGTTGGCAGGGAGAGGGCCAGGCTTGCCCACCGCAGCGTTACTGTTTTGTCTCATCAGCCCACTGGAACCAGAGGATACTGAAGATGTGCTGCTGACTGCGGCAGAGAGATTGCGTACGGCAGGGGCACCGGCACCACTCTGCTGCTCTCCTGGAGGCCTGCAGGAAAAGAAAGAACACAGACATCAAAACCACAGTGGAAAGACACCAGAAGCCCTCAGTGTCGACAAACATACGTGTTCAGAAACATGTGAGTCACTAATGCTGCCCTAGACACTGAAGCACACCAATGCTGTCGACTCTATCCATGCCCCTTGCTGTGCCAACCAACTCGCTTCAGTGGCTTTTGTCTGATTCATCTCGCACCGGCTCTTTCTGAGGCCCTCTGGAACCTACAAGACCGAGTGTGTCACACCTGTCACACCCAGCGGCCACCCCTCACACCCAGAACACCACGTCTCTGGTAACGGTGCTGGGGAAGCAAGTGCTTCCCAGGAGAGCTGCCACTGCAGACCCGTACTTTGGTGGGGCTGGCAGGATGGTCTGATAGTTGTAGTGCTGCTGCTGCTGGTTGAGGATCTGAAGCTGGAGAAAGAGCTGCTGCTGCTGCAGTATTTTGGCATAGGATGAATCCATGGGAGGAGCTCCCTTGTCCTGCTTTTGGTCCGGGGGAATATACTGATGATATTTAAGCTTCTTGACTTTCGGCTTTAACTCCTTGGCTTTTTTACTGCGCTGAGACTTCTCACTAGCAGACTTGGGCTGGCTTTGCTATTCAGAAGAAAAGGAGGAAGCGAGTAAGAACAGAAACACTGATATAACGTAACACCCCAAGTAAACCAGAACACACGCTGGGATTTTAATTTTGAAATTCTCTAGTTTGTTCACCTCAGGGTCTTTCCGTGCTTCTCTAACTGAGATGACATTACAGACACAGCACCGGCAGCAGCTTACACTGCACCATAATGCAGGTCACCTTTCCCAGATCATCTGCTCATCCAGCACAGACTCATTGACTCTAATTATAGATAACACTGATTGTTTCAAAACATTTTGCATTCAGCACCCGTTTTATAGAAGGTGAATTCTGCTTTCAATGGAGCAGAAAATCCCATTAAATATGTTACAATTAGTGTCAGAGGAAAACACTTAGTGAGAAATGTTTCCTTCCTTTGCATCTGTTAATCTAATACTTCCAGCTCCAAACCTGCTTAAAAGTAACCATCTAATCTTCCTTCAGACTACAACAATGAAGACATCAGCCAAAATAGTACCTTAATGAGTGTTGGTGGGGGCTTGGCAGCAGTAAGAGCCACTCCATTGGTAAGACTAGGGGGCAGAAGAGGCGGAGGTGGCAGTGGCGGAGGTGGCTGCTCAGGTAGGAAAAGAGTTTCACTGGAGTCTGCGCTAATCTGCAACTGGGATGAACCCTGCAGGGACAGAAAAAGGCATCATGAAAACACACGAGAGGAGAGAAATAGTTTAATAGAGTGCAGGAAGTGTCCACTTAGAAGGAAGGAGCACGGGTTTCAAATCTTTAATCGGACTCCTTTAACCCCCACAGCACAACTTCTTGGGGCAGGAAAGGAATCAAAATCCCACACCTGTATCTTCCAGCATTGCCTGCTGGGATCAGCTGCACACAGGCTGTATCACCAAGCAACGGCTGCCCCCTTCCCCACACGGCACCACCATGAGGGTTTCTGAACAACCAGAGGAGGACGTCACTGACAGCACACAGAGCTAAGACCTCTAGTGAAATCTCACAGACTATACCTCTTAGGAAAGCCTTAGTCTCACTTTTTAGGATCCTCTGCCACAAATCAGCATGAAGCTCCAGGGCACTGCAGGAGGCCTCCACATTCTCACCTGAGCTAGTGATGTGCCAGTGGTGCTAGGGAGAGGCTCACAAATCCGGGAGTCCATCGGCGATGGGACAGACCCTTGGGACTCATGGCTGGCTGGCTGTTCTGGGGAGAGGGCATCACTGCTGTCCTCATCAAAGGAGGAATTGTCTGCAACCTTTGGGTAGTTCACCTGTCCAACTAAAAACACAAACGTCAACTGTGGTCTGTAAAGTGGAATAAGAAATGACCTCGCTTGACACTAGATGTTTCACAGAGACAATGATGGCATGGAGAGAGCTGTGCTTAAAGCACCAACTAAAAATGAGAGAACAGGGTCCCCACTGGATCAGGGTTAAGTGTTTACATTCACTTTCTATCAGAAGAATAAAATGATGCAGAGTGGGGTGAACCATTTCCCTTGCTTCTCAGCCAGGCAAGATCAGTGACTGTAAGAAGAGATACTTAAGTCTGCCCAAACCCAGCTCTGTGGCATGGCTTATTTCACTGTCATCTGCCACCAAAGAAGAAGACTGGACAGTATAAGGTTGAGTCATGGTTTCTTTGGTGTTCCCCCTGCATGGTGGAAGGTAGAATCTCTCGTGGATTCTTCTGTCTTGGAAGACAGAATCCCAAACTGTCCTCTAGTCTTACAAGCAACAAGGGCTACGGATAAAGTGGCGGCCCTGACTGCTATTAGCATTTCTGTCCGTCTACATGCCCAGTGGATAAATTCACATGAGTGTACACTTGTAATGTACCAATGGTTTTTTAGACTACATTTTCTCAAATTAATCCTGCTAAGCAGGGAAATCCAGTCATTTGCACCTCACCTAAAATCAAGGGAATCCAGAGATGTACTTTGCCCAGTCAGAAGGAAGCCACATCTCCTATGCTTCAGTTCACAAGTTCACCTTTCCTCAACTACTTCTTGCTCAACAGTGAAGCCAGGCTCTCCCACAACACTGTCCTTTTCCTTTTTTATGGAAAGTATTCCATCTTGCTCACAGTTGTGTCCCATTTGTCTTTACAGTAGCTGTGCATGTTTGAGGGGATGAATAGCCACAGACACACAGACTGCTCAGTCTGGGGAGACGGGAAAGAGCACTGCTGAGGCAGTGGGAAGGCTATTCCTCAGCATTCCTTTCAGCCCTTGGAATGGCACTGGCATGATTTACATCTGTTCTGGTTTATTTTTAAAGGGGTTGAATCCTCTGAAGTTTTTGAGTTCACAGACATCTTTTGTTTCATCACACCTGTTTATATTCTGTCTCCCCTCCTGATCTAAGCCAGTGGGTTCTGCCAGACCATGCTGTTGACATGTTATACTGAGAGAGAGAGATTTTAAGGAGACAATCTAGGGAATACAATCTTCAACAGTCTTTCAAGTCTTTAGGCCATACAGTTACTTTCACATCATCTGGAATGTCCACATTCCCTATAATTTAATGTCTCCATAGCATTATCTGGGCCAGAGGGAGATCTGCTTTTCCAAATCCTTGGGCTGAAAGCCTGCGATTCTGGGCCAGGAAAACAAGACCAGCCATGGGATTGCACTCTCTTATACATGCAGGTGAATGGATAGGTAATCACAGCCACATGTGGGAAATGCTCTCCACAAAGATCCTCCTCTGACCTTACCAATAATAGCTTCCTTCAGGCTCGATTCCACAGGCAAGATGTTCTTCTCCACCAGCTCCATGGGCCCTGGCCTCTGCGCTATCTTCTCATTGAGGTCATCTGCCAGTCTGGCTCTCTTCAGCTTCAGCTGCTTAGCCTGCAAGGAGGGTTCAGCTGAGGTCTCTGTTTGGGGGAAAGTAAATAAAGTGGCATCAATCCAACAATGGTCAACCCATACCCTTCAGCAGTATTTCAATTCTACCCAGAAAGGTAACTGTAGGTAACAGCAGATACCTGTACAGAAAAATAGGTGATAGATAACAATAGATATGCACTATAAAGATAGGACACATACTATATATATTTAGGTTATAAAGATAACTACAGTAGCCCTTGTGACAAATTCACTGTTCTCAAACTGATGTCACCCAATTCTCGTTCACCTTTTCCCTCTGGTTGTGCCCCAAGCTTGGTGCTCAGCAGCAGCACGGCACTCCCTCTCTGAAGCTGAGGTTCATTGCTAATCAGATCAAATCTGCCTCACTCCCTCTTGGACATTTTACAGTGTCTTCCCTTAGAAGAAGAGCAGTCCATGGTCATTCTATGTCATTGTTGCTCAGCTACATAAAACTGCACAATTTGAATCTGCACAACAGGTTCTTCTGACAGTAATCTTCAAGCAAACAGAGTTGAATCCCTCCCAAGGAATCGTGCAACAGGCATGATCTTCTGCCTGCTCCCAAGTGGAAGGAAGCTTTGGAGGTCAGTGGCAAAACAGAAAGCTGTTAAAAAAGTAAGTTATGATAAAGTTTATTTTTGCTGTTTCCGTGCTCAGCATGTGCCATACCTTCCAGAATGTGCATCCTAACCAGCTCTGATCTCTCTGGCCGGGACCGGATTTTGCGTTTCAGATAGTCCTCTGTCTGTAGCAGAAACAGACAAGCAAGAACCACTTTCAGCTGATCAGACACACGAGTGAGGTAATCTTGAACAGCACAATGAAAAGAAACAACCATCTTTAGCTCTTACTGAGATCTAAATAAGCACAGAACGGAGAAGGGGCCTATTTCCTGTCCCAGAGCACCCAGAAAAGGAGCTGGCTCTAAAGGTGATCTTCCAGTGCAATTACCTCAGTCAATTGTGCAATGCTGCCCCACGAACAGGAACTGGGAAGGACTTCCTCAGGAGCTCAAGCCCTCTTTTCCCGCTGTATGCACCACCACTAACTTGTGTCAGGGTAACATCCATGAGATTTCTTTTCGTGTTAAAGATAAATGCACTGGTGCCATTGTTCACAGAAAATACTTCCAGGTACTGGTGGCATTCAGGGCTGACTTACAGTCTGGGCATACTCTTTAATTTGATTAAAGATATGTTATTTGTTAAGCTAAAGACCCCATGCTAAAGTCCCTTGGGGGGCAGAATCTAAACGCTGTGACAAGGCTTATTTCACTTCCAGAGCTGCTTTTAGCTCTGTCTTTGGAGAATGTGCTACAGAGCAATGCACAGAGATGACCCCAACAGGCTGAACGTGTTACTCTTCACATAGCTGAGGAATGGGAATCTGGAAGCAGTGGATAATGGACTGGTAAGTACTGGCCATCAGGATGGGCCTTCAGAGAAAGTAAGTATTAAAGTCAGTCAGAAAATCATAGTTGCTCAACTGCCCACATAAAAAAATATTAACTTAATAAAGTTTTAGGAAAAAAAAGAGGAGAAATAAGCAAAAGCCCTTCGGTCACTGATCTTAATGCAAAGTCCCCTGTTTCAATCCTTCCACAGTTTAAAGAGCCTCCCTTACAGGTCTTAATCACAGCTGTTATTTTTTTACTTATGTTGCTTTCACTTTTAAACAAAACTTAGTCATAACAAGTCTCATTCCACTGTAGGCTAATCAGAAAAAAATATCCCCAGAGGCCTTCTGAGGAACAGAAATAATCAAGAAACTCCCCAGTTAGAAAAGGTGGCACATGAAGTGTGATGCCTTGCTTCCTCTTTCTATAAAGCCAGAAGTCTGTGATTTCAGTGTCACAAGATTTTGGGGGTGATCCTCTCTATTCAGTTTTGAATTTCTAGTCTCCTAGATAAACAACTGCACGTGCAGGTAGCAGAGAAACTTTCCTCAAAGGTGGAACTGAGCTCCACATGATAAGAGCATTTAATAGCATTTAAGGGCGAAACAGGCACCATAAAAATAAAAATCTCAAGTGTATGGACAGTGGGAAAGAAGAGTATCAGTCACTTCCAGAAAGATGACTCTAGGGAAAATCCAGGCACCACATTCAATGGCTTTTAGGCACAACTCGTTCACTGAGGGTTAACCAGCACCACATGCAAGCTGCAGGACACCCCATCCAATACACCTCTCGACTACGAAAAGCTGTATTACATCCAGAAAATGAACAACTCCCTTCTGCATCTCATTAGCAGCTACAGGATGCCCAAAACACAAGACATCCTATTCCTGACTTTCCCAAAACACTCAAGATTATATTGCATCTTACCCTGGCCCGCTCCAAACTCCTTCTTTGTTCATGAAATGCAGCTGGACTTTTCAGAGCTGTGGAGAGGAAAAACATTTAGTGAATGAATTAGAACGATGGAAGTTCTCTCACTGCACAACCCTTCAGGCCAGCTAAGTTAACAAACGCCCCACAGCAACTGCCTCCTGCACCTTCCAACACTCTGAGGCAGATCTCCAGCTGGTACAAAGCAATGGGCATTGCCATACTCTGTCTGACAGCACAGGGACACAGGAACTGATCTGAAACTTCTGTGGGCCACTGGGGAGTCTAATGCAGGTACACTCCTGGTCAAACTAACCACTGCTCCCAAAGTGGGGTCCAAGAACATGATTCAAAACCAGCCCCTCAAAAAATGCCTTTTGCAAGCTTCAACAGACAGTACGACATCCAGGAGCCTTATGGGAAGAAAACACTCTGAAACATTGAAGAGATGCATCCAATGGCTGGAAGGATGGGGGACAACGCTAATGAACTGTAAATCCCCTTTGCTATCTTTTAATGTCAAAGGAAGCTGCAAGTCTTTCCTTAATCTGCACCTGTGTTTTGTACACATGCAAGGACTGGCTGCAAATCCTGCAGGTCCACAGGACACACATATTGCTCCCTGGACGAGAAATTACTGTGAGAACAGGAACACTTGGAGAGAAAAGTACATCTGTCTGTTGACAGAAAAGCACAACTTGAGGAATTAACTTCAGCTCTCCGTAGAAGAGACCTTCTCGCCCCCTCGGGCCCTGTTTAAAACCAGAGCCAAAGTGGATCAGGTTTTAAGAAACTGATCTCTGCTGTCCAGGACCACACTAACCCTGGAGGAATCTCTCACTCTGCCTGGCTCCTCTGGAGCACACAAAGCTCACGTCACAGTAAAACCAGAGAGTGAGGGTGTAGTAGCTCCTCACAGTTTCCCTGAAGCTGCAAATAGCTTGTTTTTTTAAAAAAACAACCACATTGTGGTTTGTATTAAGAACTAGCTGAAGGGAGCATAATAATTTCTTTTTATATTTCTGAAATACTCATATTTTAAACTGCCTGAACAAATTACCATCAAGCTAAACAGAAAAGTTAAAGAACTTCAGCTTTAAAGATAAGTTGCAAGACTTCTGAAGACAGAAAACTAAGCTCATAGTAACTAACTCCAAAGTATTGCATCTAGGTCCTGTGAAATACAGTCTGCTCATATTATTTTCCACTTAAGACCAGTGATTAAGTATTTCTCAAAGGTAAGTTCATAATGAAGTCTCAAAGGACTATTCAAAAATAAAAGCCCTTGCATAAATGCAATGTAAGAAACTACTTCTAATGTATGTGGAGCCTTTTCCAAGCCCTTTCCTACAGAATGGAATGGAGTAGCCACAGAAAAGTGTTAAGACACATTCTATGAAATACAGAGAGTCCCTCTAGGTTCACATCAATGGGGTAAGAAGTAGAATTCAGTCCACATGGCAGGAATTCTGAACACACCAGGCATCATAGATGGGATTTGGACTACAGAAGCGAATTAAGAATAATTTGTAGAATAAATTAACAATAACTGAAAATCATAGTGAGTGAGTATATGGACCCTACAACATGGGGCAAATAGGTCCTGCTCAGATTAGTTTCATAAATCTGGTTATGGAGAGAAATCATCAGAGAAAGTTACACAAGCTGTGAAATGCACTTTGAGATAAACCAAAGAGATACGGTAGGGATATTGTTTTGCAGCAACTACAAAAATAATGCAAAAAACTTCCCCATCTAGGTGAGGGCACCAAGAAGGCCTCAGCTGATGCCTGCAATGAGGCGTCCTGGGCAGTGTGACCGTGGCACTTCGCTGAAGAGCAAGGAACAAACAACATTCTTCTCAAGAAGCATGAGCTGCTTGCAAACACACACGTGCTGGAACCTGAACATGCTTTCCTTTCATTGTGTGCAAATCACAGAAAAGTGAAATAAAATCTCAGGTCCACTTGGGCAAAGATAGCAAGCAACATGAAATCTGCACAAACATCTACCCTGGAGACAAGCGAAGCAGGATTCATGTTGAGTCCTCAAAAGCTCTCCACCAGAATGTGCAGACACAGCAGTAATTCTTTACTCTCCCCTTCCTGCCTACCTCTGCTGTCAGTATGAGGCAGCAGATGAACTTTAAGTGACATTTCCCTGACCACAGCTATGGTCAGAAAAGTGCAGGAGTTCAGCTGGTGTCACAGGTAGTCCAGGAAAACTCTTGCAATACAGAAGAACAAAGCAAGAAAAGAATCCCTGAGCAGGAAAAAAGAAAAACACACATGCATTTAATAGTAAGTAATGCAGAGCTGCTACAGGAATAATCTTGTAAAGAACAATTTCAGTCTCTCATGACTAGTCCTCTGGAAACGTGCACTGGGATGTAGCTCTCTGGGCTGGCAACGTGACAGAGGACTTCACATTCGGCCTCTGAAAATGTCAAGAGGGCACAAATCCTTCACTGCTTCCCTCAGCAATCTAGGATGAGGTTGATATGTCAGAATAGGGTGTCTAGAGTAAAATCATACTCCATGTGAAGTTAACTAAGCCTTGCACATTTTTTTGTTTTGAAATGATTACTCAGCCCAGAGCTGTGGAGCAACTCTGTTAACTGTACTGCAGCAAATTTTAAAAAAAGGAAAAATATAATCCTATGGAGAACTCTGAAGCAATAAGGCTCTGGGTGAGCTCTAAAGGAGACCCACAGTGCAGAAATGCCCCTTTTCCAGCTCCTACCACTGCCCTTCCTGGCCACTTAGCATTGATCCCTGCAAAACTATTCCTGTGCCTCATAACCCATCTGGCTCACTCACCAGAGTGCTGCTTTATCCATTCCACTCAAAACTACCCGTATTGATAAAGCTCTACTGTTCTCAGCCATATCAGCTGTGGTGGCTCATTCTGGCAGTGTATGTGAATGAGTGGCTGAGCTGGTGGAGCAGAACCCTGTGTGAACCAGGTGGGCGTGGGGCAGCATTCCCACTCTGTCCACAGCCCTTAGTACCTAAAGCATCAGGTATAACCACAGAGGGTTAGGGATGAGGAAACTCCAAACACCCGATGCTTTCTGACTGCTCAGCCTGCACAGAATACACTGAACTATTCCTCACAGTAGTTTGTCTAACCTGTTACTGGAGACCTCTAATGAAAAAATGCAGTAATATTGCAGAGAAATTATCCCAGTGCATAGATGTTTTTACTACTTAAAAACCTTTTGGAATGTCTAATTATATTTTTCCCTTCCTACAATTTATACTCTTTGTTCTCCACCTTACCTGCAAACATTACAGAGAACGATTTATTTTCTTCCTCTTTGCATCTATCCCTTTTGAAAACTTTGGTTCTCCTTCAATCTTCTGTTATATAAAATGACCAAAGGCAGTTGCTTCAACCTTCCCTTGCAGATAACATTATCCAGACCTTTGCTTGTTTAGTCTCTTCTGGACTCCTTCCATTTGATCTGCATTTTTGTTGAAGCCTAGTGTCCAGAACTGGGTACGTATTGCAGCCCAGGCTTTATCAGCTGTTATAGAGTTAAATGACTCTTCAATGACACTTCTCAGTCACGTGTCCCAGCCAGTTTGCCTTTTCGTGTACATAAAATGCAGGACGTTCACTTGCGCTTGTCTCACAAACCACGCCGGTACCAAGCCAGCCACTCTTCCTCCTCAATTCATGCCACTGACTAGGCATTACAAAAAGTACACATTCTGCCTTTTTCTTTCGTTTTATTCCATAGTTCTTGGCTTCTCCAAACATTGTGAGTCCCAGTCCCGTCCTCCCCCCAGCCTACTAACCTGGAGCTTAATAAACGTGCAGACTGTTCCTTTGTTTACATCGAATCACTGAAAATACTGAACCATGTCAAACACTGATTTTCTCCCTTCCCATCCCACTCCACAACCCTGCTCAACACAACCTCCCAGTCCGACACCAAGCCTTTATTCCAATACTGTTCCCTCACAAGTTGCATAGGCAGCTTCAAGTAGTCCCAGCTTGCTTCCAAAATCATCGGGCAAGGCTGTTTCAAGCGCCTTACTAAACCCAAGAAGTGCAAAAACACATTTAGTACCCTGAATTCCCTGGGAAGCATTTCAACAAATATGCAGTCTGCTGGTAGATCCAGCTTAAGTAATGATCTCTTTTTCCCCCTTCTTCCTTGTCCCATTTGTTTCTGCCTTGCCACTGATGCTCCACTTGTACTTGTACTGCACAGGGAGCTCTACTATGGAACTGTTGCCATAAAGTATCTCCAGCACCTCCCCATGGCACTTGCCCCTTTCCAAACTTATATTAAATCCTTGATCTAACTATCCAGCTAACTCTGAGTGAGCCCTGATGAGACCATAGTGCTGCCAGAGGAAAAAAAACCACCAAACTTGCCAAACTACAACAGCAGTATCAGCTGTTGAGGTTTTGTTTTCACTGTATGCAGAAAAGAAATAGTTGAGAATGCAAAAGTAACTTCTGCAATGCCCAATTTCAGTTAGGTTACCTCCTGCCTGCCTTTTGGTTTTATTTCTACACGATATGTACACGGTATTTTCAGCCTCAGTAACATGCAGTTACACTCTTTGCCCCCGTTCCTGTACCTAAGGTCTGGGACAAAGCGTGTCAGCCCTCGGTTATGCTGACAAAACGGTCTGTGGACTCCGATCACAGTTGTTTTGAAAGAGTTATTTTAACCTGGATCGCTATGCTGGTTTACAGCACGGCTCCACAAACAATAATGTCAGCAAAGCTGAGCACAACTGCCCTGCCAGACAAAGTCAGAAATGAGAGGCTGAGTTTAAGGCCAGCAAACAAAGCAGGAGCCCCCACTCTGCTGAACCACGGTCCCCATGTCTTCCAATTGCCCCACCCACCACAGGAAAACAGCCTGGTGTTACAAATGGCCCAACAAGCACTAAAAAAGGCTCAGTGACAGATGGGACAACAGCATCATCAACAGGGCTTGGGACAGCACAGTCCAGCAGGTGATCTCCACCGAGCTGTGCATACTTTTGTCCCACTTGGACAACTGTGGCAGTTTGTAACATCTGCTGTTAGGAGGATGAGTTTTACCCCTCACCTTTAGATTTCCTGCCACAGATGGGCTGGCTAGCAAGGATCTCATGAAATTCCTACCACATACATCTTATTTCTTTAGTCTCTCTGTTGCCTGTTGTGGAGCATTTTGATGCTTCATCTCCAGAATTCCTGAAGCATTAGCATCTTTGTGGTCACACCCTCAGCAACCATGAGAAATCTCCCTGCAGATCAATTATGCAACTGTTCTGGGCCTCCACCCTGCTTCAAAAATGTTGCACCTATACATTGCCACTGTGTCCTTCCATCTGACCCACCAAAGCCAAGCGGCAGCACACGAGACCATCTACATCAACCCACACCTTTCCATACAAAGCCCAGAGATAAAAGTTGCCAATCTTCACTTCAAAGCAATGTATTAATTCCTAATTCCTATGAAACAGGGTCCAAAACTGCAATGCCTGAGTTCAGTGTTCCCCCAGTCCAAGCCACATTTTGCAGATGGCAAAGTGTGAATGAATCACAGAACCACAGAATGGTTTGGGTTGGAAGAGACCTTAAAGACTGTGCAGTTCCAACCCCCCTGCTACGGTTGCAGGGACACCTTCCACTAGAACAGGTTGCTCAAAGTCCCATCCAGCCTGGCCTTGAGACACTGCTGCAAAGCATCAAACTGGTGCTGCTACACACAACAGACTGAATCAAACCCAAATCTTCAATATAACAGCAGAGACAAAATGGCCCAAACATTTCCGTTCAGAGTTCACCCTGCAGCGTACAAAAGCAGATTTCAGCCGTGCAAAGCTTCCAAAGATATTCATATGCAGATCTCCGAGTTCCTGTTACCTAGTGTGAGAAATAAGTGGAATCAGAACTAGGCTGAGACACTCTAAGAATGAAACACAGCAGGGGAAGGGGACTGACCCAAAACTGCTGACAAAAAGAGGTCGAAGTACCCATACACCCTGCATTTGCTTTTGCAGCTGACAGAAGACACGGAGGTTTACACGGAACCAAACACAGGGAAGAAAGAAAAGCAAAAGGATCTGCACAGATCCTCATAGCTCAAGTGTCTTGTGGGAAGCAGAGGCCACAAAGCCTTCTGTAAACAGTAAATCACTACTGGAGGCTATCAGACTTGTAGACTGACAGAGGAGAGGCAGCACATGAGCTTTCCTCGGCCATAGTATCTACCTCATCACGGATAACAAAGTGATATTTGAACTGCAAATCAGTTGGTAAGACAACACACAATGTTTGTAGAAAGGCTACAGCTAAATTCAGAATACTGAGTCAAATACTTTGCTCTTCAGTTAGACCTGTTCCTAAGGGAAAGGAAAAACCTTCCTTTGCTATGACAAACAGAAGTTTGTGTCATGTCCAAACCCAACCTCAGACACGCTAATTTAATTCAGAATGGCAGAAGACCTTCTGCTGCAGCTATTCACCCCTGCTCTCAACCAAATTCTGGTTTCTCTCTCTTGTTTACTATGCTTTCGTAAAAAGATGAGATAAAGCGCTGCAAGTAGGCTCGATGACTTCCGCTGTCGGTTCAGGGTGGGGCTCCCACCCATAGGATTTGGTAAGAGACACAGAACTTGAACCACAGAGCAAGGCAGTTAGCACTTTCTTCCTCCCATCCTCTTCACCCCACTTTCAAAAAGCATTTCTCACAGCATGGAGGAAAAAGGTATTAAAAAACTGGGTCACATGCACAGAAGGGGTTGTCATCTTGCCAGTGGGGCAGTGTCAAAGAGCTGCTGTGTGCTGCAGAAATATGAAAAGGGGCTGGAGAATACACTGAGAGAAGAGAGATCTCCATCAGCATCCTCTTCTCCGTTCGCAGCTCTGGGGAGTTTCTCATCCAGTACACAGACCTGATCATACTTGACAATTCTTGCTGATACCATACTCCAAAACTGGTAAATGACCTTGGATTAAGGCTAAAATATGAGCATCAAGTTAAGGACAGGAAAAGAAGCCACAACTGGTAAATTGCGATTATTCAAATCCCAAAATACACAAACTCAGAAAATTAAAAATTAAGACTGACCTAAAAAAGTCAATCCAAATATATTTATGAAGGTAAGAAACACATCTCTGGCACTCAACAAATGCAGCTCGCTCTTCAGTGACACCCTTCAATGTGAATGTTATTGTGATTGAAGAATTGTGTTCCTAGTCCCAAACAGAAGAAAGGCTGGAGAAAGGCTCTTTCCCACACTGCTGCTGCTGCCAGCACTGCCAAAGCACGGCATTACAGATCCAGTGCTGCAGCTTTACGGAGCGTTCCCCACTGCCCAGCGATTCCAATCAACAGAGACACGGCGCAGAAAGCGGCAGCCGAGTGAAGTTTCTGTCAGCTGGATTGTTTGGTGAGCCCTGGGCTGAGCTGAAGTCCTGCCTCCCTGCCACCCCTGCCCTTCTCATGGGTCAGCATTCTGAACCTGCACAGCGCACTGGCTCATGCAGCTGTTTCTCCCAAAGAGCCACTTTCCAGCTGCCTGCACTGGGCTTGCCCTGGCTGCTGAAGCACACGGGCAGGGGGAACTGTGGTACCCTGCCTCAGCTGCCCATGGAGACACTCAGCAGCTGAGCTGATACCGATGCCTGCACCAGACACCTCTCCAGAGCCCGCTTTCAGCAAGGCTGTCAGTACCTTTAGTACAGCATCTCTCTGGTGATGCAGCTGAAGTTTAAGATGTTCATTAACTGTGTGAAAAGCCTGAAATATAGGTTTGTCACGGTAAACATGAAATTATTGGCAGAAAGGACTAAGATTTTTTCAAGGCCCAACACTGAGTTAATTTAAAATCTAACATATGTGAAATTTCTCAGAAAGTTCATCCTCTGTAGGAGCAAAATGGAAATTGTCACCCATGGTAACAGTTATCAGATCTGTGGGTGACTATGGCTACAGCTTTGTGTCAAAAAACATTTACGGCAAATACAAATAATGTATAATCTGCTCCATCCATCGCCATTAACGCTTGGCATTCAAAAGACATTACCTAAATCCTGAAATGAAAAACAAAAGAAAAGGCAAAGCTTCATTACAATCAGGATTACACCACCTCCAAACTGAAGAGGAAAAGGGAGACAAGGAATTTCTACCAGGAACCCTTTGATCCATGCATTCATGGACCAGATTTCATGCCTGTTTCTTGCATGGAAAATCGGCCTTTGCAAACTCTTCTGATAACTTTCTAGAATGCCCAGGGTGGGAAAGGTATGGGGTCACAAAAAGGAGAGACCATTCCCAGACGACAAGTAAGAATGAAGCTAAGACAGCTGTGGGAACACAAAGGGAAGAAACTGTATTGCATATCAGACTTTACTCCCCTGAATTATGATGTTTCTCTCTCAACTGGCAGAGTTAAATCTTTTATCGTGGCAGGGATCAAGGACCAAACACAGCCTATCAAACACCTGAGCATGGTCTTCCTTCTACAGCTTCAGAAAGGGCAAACAGCACATTTCCATCCTAACACAATGAACTTTATTGCTCCAATCATGTCTTATTAATCACAGATCATATAAACACGTGGAAAACACACACAGACAGGTATCTAAAAATACAAACAAAGCAGATGCAGTTATTAGGCCTCTGACACTGAGACTCTCAGCTTAAATGTACAGATTCCTTATACACACAAAGCCTGAAGGCTTTGAAATTTTGCTTCAAGAAAAAAGATCAAAGTCAAATAACCAGCAAATAATTCCTGGGAGACAAGTGACAGGTATATGATCAAATTAAAATAAAACCAGTTACAGACTTCTGTGCAACACGCCAGAAACAGAAAAAATGTAGAGGACAGCTGCAAGTGTCCTCTACTTTTTTTTTTTTTTAATTTTACAATACTTGCTTAGTGTTCCAGTCTTACTCTCAGAGCATGACACTAAGTATATTAAAAGTCTACCTGCAGCTTCTGTACTTGAGGTTCTGTGCTATATGCTATGAACCAGAAAATAGCAAGGATTCAGAGGTTTACGGAATATTAAAATAAGTTATTATTTTTAGATCTTAAAAGACTTTTCAGGTTCGTACATTTTATTAAACAAGTCTGGGAGTAACAATATTTACAGTCCACATATATGTTTTTAACTCCTTGTCCTAAAGGAAATTACAGTTCCAGCTTAAAAGCATGAAAGTGAAGCAGCTGCCAATGTGCAGAAGAGCAGACATAAGACGTCAGGGAAGCGCAAATTTGAACTTTTGCTTTGTTACTCTAAATAGATTCCATAAAACTATGGGAATGTCACTACAAAGAGCTGATATGTAAAGTGGCGAGAGAATGACAGGGACACATTACGTAGCAGGAAGAGCTATTTCAGGGTGTTAAAGCAATGGGTTTAGCTGCAGCTCAAATAGAACACACCACAACCTTGAAATGTCGGCTGTGTGGCCACATTGCAACAGTTCCAAGTCAGTAAAACTCCAGGCAGGCACAGCAGTTCATCTCTCCCGGCCCTTACGGAGAAGACAAAACATGGCTGAGGCATGAAGAACTGCACCTGAAGTCACCAGCACAATGGCAGAACAGCTCGTGTCAGGAAAAATACTGCACCTGTAGGTAACTGTCCCATTCCAACAGCTTGCTGCCTCTCCTTTCTCTGACAAACATGGAGAGATGCTCCTACTTCACCATTAACAGTTAAACAATTTATAAAACTGGTTTTTTCTTTTGTTCCTGACATTTAATATGTTCAACTGTAGCTATTGTATGGAACAGGAACCAAAGGTTGATTATATCCTCAACTGACAGGTCTCCTTCAATTAGCACACATATACTAAATTGACAAGAGTCATAATAAGAAATAAGAATAACTAAGAAAATATGAACATAAATATTAATTATAGAGCCATGCAATAAAGCTAGAAGTGCATAATTTTCAAGTATTTAAAAAACTTCTTTTTTTTTTATTTTTTAAACTGAGAAATGATTAGACTATCAGGTAAAAGCTAAAGCAGAAATAGCATTTTTAGCTACCCTACACAAACACGAGTGTGGATGTATGGCCAAATCTTGGGGTTGAGATGTTGAAGTCTAGGGACACAATTTAACCTTAAAACCTCACAGGTGGCAAGCACTTCGCCTCCTGAATTCAGCACCTCAAAGATCCTTGGGGTTTTGTGATGGTGGCTGTGCTGGATGCAGAAGACCAGCTACTACAAGCTTTGTCTAGATGATGATCAGCACTGATATGCCAAAGCATAACCTGAGTTCTGTACCCTTAAGTCACCAACTGTCCCCAGTAAATAGCAATTCCTTTAGAATTCATTTTAAGCAATGTCTCACAGACTCCCAAAAAAGCAAATACTGCGTTTTAGTTTTATAACAAATATTACATTTTATCCCCTAACCTTATGGCTAGAAAAAAATGCAGCTAGTGATATGAGAGGCCTAATGCGATGATAATCATGAGGCTGCCTGCTGCATCACAACAATTTCTAATGGTGTGACGTGTTGCAACTGAACCATGGCACGCTCCCCTCGTGGAGTCTGAGGATAAAATACACTCGTACTCCCAAATAAGCTCGAGCATCCAGCAGGCTGCACCTCCAAGCAAAAACTGCACCAGTGCTGGAAGCACAGACCTAGAGCAGGGAAACACCTCAGCACCTGTAAAAGCAATCCCATTAGAATCTCCATGCACAGATTCCATCCTCTTTGGATCTACATGCAGTCATGTGTTCTGCGCCCCGGAACACAAACATACAGAGGAGTTGGATGTGGGCACGAAAACTGGCAAACATCACATACACTGAAGTGAAAAAGAAGCTCCTGGAAATCCTCAGCCTGTACAGCAGCCACCCTCCTTCCAGCGTTCAGTGCTCACAATGCCCTTTTCAAAGGATGCCTGTGACATTTTTCAGAGACTCACGAAGCACTACTACAGAGCAACACAAGGCACATTCCCAGAAATTATCGACTTCTGCTTCGCCTGCTCAGATAGAAGTGATGGTCAAAACAGCTTTCCTGCAGGACTGTGCCACATGACAACCTTGCATTCTTGCCTGTGTTTTGTGTTTGCAGCCAGAAGCCAAAGATCACAATCCTGATGGATAAAACAAAGGGCATGTCAAGCTTTAAATCTTGCAAAAGAGAAAAAGAGCCACATATTTTGCATAACAGAGTATTGCTACATTTGCCAAATGTCTTTCCCCTAAAAATTTTTGCTGTTTTAGTTGAAGACACTTTCCACATAACTTTCTCCTCAGATGTGCAATAGCTACTGTTTTAAATATTCTCTTCAAGGGTGAAAAATGGGGTGTTTAATATTCCCCAAAAAAACCTTACAATAGCCGTAACCTTTAAATTCGACACTAAAAAATGACAGCATCTGACTTCTTCTAAAGCACAACAGAGTTCAAAGAGTTGAGCACAGACAGCAGATTTTGTTTAACTTGCATTTTGTGAGGACAAGAAGATGAAAATCATCTCTGCATAGCTACAAAAAAATGCAAATACCAAAAAGGCTCGTCTATTTGCACTGTTAGAAAATAGGCCAAAACCTGAATAAATATAAAAACTCAGCTCTCCTTTTTTCAAGATACAGTCATTCTAGCTCAAATCACAGGTATGTCAGCTGCAGGTGAAGACTTGCTTCCCACATTTTTTCTAAGGGCAATTGAGAATTTTAATCTTCAACTAATGGATCTGCTACTAGTAAAAGGTTACAGAAAGTGGTAACAGAAAGCAAGAAGAGTTAATGAAGCATGAAACCCAATTATTTTGAATTCTCTTTCACTGCCTATAAATGCTTTATTTCTTACTACAATACACTAATCTTTTAGTGGAGCAAAGTCCTACTGTAGGTGGCTGGTGGGTTGGGAAGGTTATTTAAGTGAGATTAAGTGTACTTGGTAAAAAAATGTTGAAACATTTGCCTTTCCACTCTATCATATAAACAAAATTCCACATGGGACAAAGTAAGCAATTCCCAGTTCTGTTATGAGCAAGCACAGCAGTAGCAGCATGACTCTCACTCTCACTTTAAGGTGACACAAACATGTCATCTCCCACTCCTCATATTTACAGTGTCCAAAAACCTCGTGCTGATGGAAGCCTGCAATGAAATTTCTCTTTTAGGGCACCGGTTTGCAGAATAAATCTTATGTGGGGTTTAGATTCAGTCAGGAGAACCAAAGGTACCAAGAGGAGTTTGCACACTACATAGAGCTTGTAATGTAAAACAAAACCTTTCACTTCTCCCACACTTGGCTCATGGATTTTTCCACGGCTGCTTGCCTCAAGATATACAGGAACTGATCTGTATCACAGGCTAATCTAAACGAACATGTAGGAAAGCACAGTAAGACCAAAACAGAAACAAAGTCGATGCTGAGGAAGTGACATCCACGCTCTGGCTATGAAGGTGAATTGGAGGTGTGGTGCCAGACAAGCTGTAGTCTGGTCCCATGGGCTGAACGCATATTACCTCTAGGCAGAATATTTTCCACTTTACTTTCATTCCAATTTAATCCAGCTCTCAAACTTCATTTTATGGTGCAAAGCAAGGCACAGTGGGCAGGTGCAATCAGGAGCTTCATTTCAAAAGCACATTCCTGACGCAAGCTGTAATGCAGAAAGAACCGCAGCCATCACAGTTCTCTCAAGAGTGTTAAGACTCTCCAGACAGAAAATAAAGGCAAGAAAAGAAGCCAACCAGCATTTGACATGGAAAGAGCAATCCAGCTCTTTTAGTTCAGCACCAAACCATCCATCCTCTCTGGATTACAACTTTTAGACTTTTGTTGAATCACCACAAAGGACCATGTGGGGCTTGGTTCCCAGCTAACAAACCCAACGCTGGACACGAGTCCAGCGTAGCCATGTTCAGTAGCAGATGGCAGCAGAACAAGATTAAGTACCTACATGTTTTCACAGACAAGAGGCACAGGCCAGAGAGAAGAAAGAATACAGGATACTTGCACATTCCTAGCAGTAGTAAAAATGTCTATTCTGGAACTCCTGAATGTAGAAGTAAAGCTGTTGGGGCTCTGAGATGCCTTCTGGAGGAACATGGTCCCTAGGCATCCTCTGTACTTCTCAGGTTAAAAGTGGGATTTTTGCTTTAAGTGTCGCAATTTATCTCACATCTGATCTTCTCTCCAAAAATGGCCCAGGCAAATTATGTTTTAAACATTTCCCTATGTGTGGTTATTTCCAGTTGGCAGGTATGGCTAAATGATACCATTATTTGGGAGGAACTAATTTCCAATCATGTTTAGAACAGATGTGCTAAAGTGGGTTTTCTCCATTGCAGAAAGGACCTTTTCACGAGTTGCCAATATTTTCACAATGCTATTTCACTGAGTGTTTTTCTTTGGTCCATCACAAAACTCACAAGTAAGAGATATAAACGAAGCAATGAAGGGCACAAATCTGCCAGGACTAGTAATTTAGGCTGTGTTTTAAACAAATTTAAGACTCACTAATTATTCTGGATGCCTTACTTGAATTACTTGCAAGGGCCTCATTTTCAAAAGGCCTGTAAAACAGACCCCTCTCAGGAATCACAAGTTTGGCCAGCCACACTTTGAAGAAAGCCAGTACTGAACATAAGTTAATAAAGTATTTGCATACATATCCACCTAAAGCAGGAGACCACAAAGAAGTCAGGAGCATTTTCTTCTGAGAAGCATTAGCAAAAAGGCACAGTCGCTGGGACACCAGTCTTTCATCCAAAAGCAGGTAAGTGTATTCTGTAGAAGCTTGTATAAATGCTCCCCAGGTTAAAAAATAGACAACAGACACGGTATATCCAGACAGGACAATCTTTTGTTTTTGCTTTGGTAACATAATTTCAAGCAGGGGTCCCAGAAACCTCTTGAGAACATTACTGACATCCAGCAAGGCACTCCAGCTGACAGAGTGCTGCTGACAGGTTCTCTTCATTCAGAGAGAGAGCTGACAGTCTAACCTTCAGCCCTCAGCAAAGGCTAAGTCACACCACTGTGTCATATTACAGCGTGCACCCCAGAAATAGAAGAAATGTTACTACACCATCTTCAATTAAAGCTTCTGAAGCAGGGAAGCAGGAAAGCTTTTGAAAGAAGAAAATACATACCTGATCCACTGCCTTTTACTACAGCTGTTGCATGAAACTGAGAGGACCTCAAAACCAAAACATTTGCTGTGTGGTCTTGCTTCAAATTGTTACCTCTAAGTCATCTAGTTCAGAGGTACCAAAGTATGACAACACTATTTGTCAGATACCTTCTCTGCGTTTTTGGGGGAAGGAGGGGAACAAAACAGAAAAAATACCTTCTCCAACGCTAATCTGACAGTGAAAGCTTGGCTTTAGGGTAGATCCTCTCTGTTTACCCAGAAAAGTAAACGTTCTCTGCCTCCACGGATTTTGCCTTCCCCTGCAAGAAGGGCAATGGCTGATGCCCACAGGGCTCTTCCTAGCTGTTTTCTAGCTACAAGCATACAAGAGGGCCCCTCGTTGGTTAACATCTTGTACACACTGCCTGGTTTTGGTCAGTTTATGGAATATGTACACACAAAGCTACAAGCGCCTCAGAGGTCTGGGGAGCTGACACACTGCAAGACCAGAGAGTGCAGAGGCAGGAAGCCTGTTAGAGGAGTGATTACCAGCAGGAGCCATGTATATAAGGCACTTCTAACATAGCATGTTCTCCAGAAGACTGCACTGTGATGAAATGCAAGCCCAGTTTTGCAGCACAGTTACACTGGCAGCCATGACCCTCTTCCTCAGTATCAGAGGGGGCCCCAACACTTCGGAAGGACCAGGCTGGGTGGGACAGGGTGGGGCTCTTACATAGGATGTTTTCCGTGCAGAAGCAGAGAACCTGATCTTTCGAATCATACGGGCAACTGTTCTCCACCAA
This sequence comes from Mohoua ochrocephala, assembly GCA_013398855.1. Lineage (NCBI taxonomy): Eukaryota > Metazoa > Chordata > Aves > Passeriformes > Acanthizidae > Mohoua > Mohoua ochrocephala. Next base: position 74,177 of record VZTA01007229.1, on the reverse strand, counting down.
AAAAATACGCGCAAAAACACCAGGGCAAAGAAGTGAAGTGGTACTTACGCGGCATGATCCCTTGGCTCACCAGCTCCTCCCGCGTGCGTCGCTGCTGGAGCTTCAACTGCAGCACTGCACGACAGCAGAGAGAGGGGAGAGAAGGAAACCCATCAGTGCGAGAAACAACTGAAGAGACATTTTCAAATGCATCTTGGTTTCTTCTCTGGATGCCAAGGCACTGGTGAGCAGCAGCAGGAAAATACCCCCCTCCCACCCTGCTGCCCTGCCCTGCTGCAATTGCAGAAGTGGCCCCCAGCAGTCAGGTTTCCGTAGGCTGCTGCAGCCAGGGGGAGAGGAAGTTGCGCAGGGTCTTGACAGGGTGATAAAAATCCACAAAGCCGGGCCTGTTTCTCAGTTCTTTCTAGAGCACCAACTGCTTTCCAAACCATTAATATTAAAAAACAAACAAAGAGAAACACCAGCTGACAGTCCTCCAATAAACACAGAGTGACACCCCAGCTGCTAATGACTCCTGAAAACTCTAATTACTATGTGCAGATTAAACGATATGTCAAAATTGTTGGTCGTTACTCTAAATTACAAGGCTGATTTCCTTCCTCAGCTCAGAAATTCACCTTCAGAAACATCTCGCGAAAGTGAAATACCGCAGATACACATCTAGAAGTGTCCTTCCACTGCAAAAGGAATCCTCTTATCACTAGAATTTCTCCTATTTATTTTAGCATAACAGAACATATTCATGACCTGTGTGAAATGCAATTAGCTGGGGTTTTTTCTAGTGCAAATCCCTGGAATAGTCATAATTTCAACATTTAGATTACAACAGCAGTTTCCCTTTAAACTATACAATCAAAGCAACATTCTAGATTGTTCTTACAGTCAAAGACAGCTTCCATATGAAAGCAACCTTTCAAAACTGAAGAAAAAATTCACGTGAATGTGTAGACACACACATGTCTCCAATTAGGACAACCTGAGTATCACTGAATCCCATTTGCAATCAAGCCCAAACTCCCCAAACTCCTAAGTACACCCCACATAAAATATTATAAAATGAATGGCAAGGCATCTCATCTCCCCTGTTTTAATTTGAATTTCTCTGTCAAACTTATGCCTTTTGTACAGTCCACATAAGGAAAGTCCACATGAATGTAGTGGAACCACTACAGAGCAAAACTGCTCTACAGTCTAACTATGCGATCCCATTATAACCCTTATGCCTCCTTTCCTAAGTACTTTGTTTGTCCAGTACATTAATTTCATACACTATATCCAAGTTTGTACTGTGCACTCCCCTAAAGCAGAGATCAAAAAATTGAAGAAGATGCCACTTTGTCTACTAACAGACATCATCACATTTTACCTGTTTCTTTCAACCCCATGCAGTTTGCATTTGACTAAGATACATCTTCCAATAAGGGTTCTGGTCTTCGTATGTATAAAAAAAGAGATCCCTCTCCTCCTTCCTGTGGTTGTTTCCATAGCACCTAATCACCCCTACTTAAACACACACTTTATTTTCTTCTTGGATTTGTCTGGCTTCCACTTCCATTGACTCTTGATGTACCTTTCTTTGAAACTGTTAATGACAGTGAGAGGAGTACCTCCTACCTGTGCAAGTACCTCTGTGCACACAGCGTGCAAACAACTTACCTCTCTTTTGTTTCTTAAGACAAACTATGATTTCTTAATACGTGGATCCTGGGCAGGAAACTACTTTCTTTTAGTACATGGAAGTGAGAGAGGGGAGGAGGATGTACAGAGCACCATGGTAATTCTGTGTGGGATCAGCCAAGAGCCAGAAGGAGGAGGAGGGAACGCAGAGGGGAAGGAACAGGCCCTTCGTTTGGCTGCGAAACTGCAAACAGAAGTGGTAGTTCCAGACTCTTCCTCCCACCCAGCATGAGCTCGCACTCCTACTTCTGTGCTAGCGTGAGGGCTAACACAGCTCACAGCCGGCCTGCTCACAGAGCTTCTCATTCGCTGGATTCCTTTTGAGGTTATCAAACCCCAAATCTACAGAAGTACTTCATCTATCTAACACCTTGCTGAGACAGTGTCAAATCTCTCACTCCCCCCATCCCCTCTCGTGTCCCCCTGACTGGTGGCCGGACTCACTGACACGGCAGAGACCGCAGCCCAGCCAAAACAGGCACCAGTTTTTGTGTTAGTAAGTTGAAGAGGAACAACCAGGACACCAGGTATTTGCCAGCACTGAAGGTGGGAGTTAAGACGTCATCCTTCCAACAGCACACTGCCACTAAGTAATTTCTGCCCTATCAGGTAGCGGCCCATTAAATCTCTCAGTGCATGGCATTACTTCCACGACTGAGCCGTTTAGGGACTCATATCCATACCCTAAATTAGCACATCGCACTAAATGTATACAGACAAGGCACAGACCTATAGCATCAGGTCCATCTCCCCAGCTTTAAGTGCAGATAATCTTATTATTACTCATGTCTTCCTATTTACACATCTAGTAACGTATGTGAGCCCTTTCTGCCACTTACTTGCTACGACCATCTCCCTTCCCTCACATTTCTAACTACACCTACCATTTACCTTTCACCTCCCAGTCAGGGATTTTCAGCAAAAAACTCCCCCACACAGGTGTGGCTTGGCATTTTTTGCTCCTGGGTGCACACCTGTATTGTCATCTGTATTAATGCGCATTTTGCTCAACTGTCCCAGTTGGCTTAAATGATCTAAACCTTTTTTTTAATGTCATTATTTATTCCTCCACTAGTATTCGTTCTGTCCACACCGTTACAATCTCTTGCATGTGTTTCCAGGCTGCACCAGGCTGATCTCAACCAGAAATGCTTTTCTGCTTTCTATGATTACAACCAGTTCTTAATCCAATTAAGCAGTACTTCATTAAATTCAAATATACCTCTTAAAACCAAAATACACCACACTACTAAGTTAGAGATGTTATAAAAATCTGCTGCACCCAGACAAAACCCCTAGCAACCAAATCACACTTCTCCAAACGACAAAATCACATTTGAGCAGACCTGTTTTCACAAACCTAAAAGCTGATCAGCGTGATTATACTGCTATTCTTATACCACCTAAATTCTTGATCAAATTTTCCATAGTTTTTTTCCTGGAACTGATAGCAGATGACCCACTCCTTACTCACTCACCCTTTGTCAGCAGTGATGCAAAATGTTATTGGTCTTTCGCTCTTCCAAAGTCTCTCTGCTGTTCCCAGATTTATTAGAAATGAATCTCAGTCAGACTGCTAGAGGCTTCATCAAGTGACTTAAAATTCCCCTGCTGACTGCAGCCTCCCTTATGAATTTTCTAAATATATCTTATTTCTTTATTAGTTACAATCTACTACCCATTTTCTCTACCCATTATATGCACCTTTTATTTTTAAACCCTATGTCCCTTCACAGAAAGAAACTGTCAAGAGAACTAAACTGGAGAATAGAAAAAAAATCACTTTCAGGACCCTTTTTATAAGACTAAGTAATTCCTGGGATTTATGAATGTATATAAATACGTGTTAAGCACAAATTATAATCAACCATAAAGTACTTTTTTTCCCCCAATACGGCTTATTTTTGTGGCAGGGAGGAGGGCAAAAAGGATTATTTCAGTTCACTCCTGAATACGTTTTGGCTTAACTAAGTACTCGGAGTTCCCAATGCCATTTCATATATTTAGGAGATCACCTGTTTACATGTGCAAGTGTGTGAATCCTATATATAGATTAACAGATGTCCCAAGCACCAATCCAAGGCTGTTGTACATGGAGCTCAGCCAAAGGTCCAGAATGACCAGAGAAATTCAAAGCTACTCTAAGACAGACTGAAGTGTAAGTCTTTCAGTCACTAATGGACAAGCTTCTGTTTCCTTTATCCCTGTACTTAACCTGTAAATTAATTTTCAAATTAAGAACAAATCAGGTCATATACAGGGCAGTATATAACTGCTGGCTAGAAAAGGAGTTCCAAACTGGTGCCCTTCTACTATATGCAAATATTTTGTGGGATTTGTATGCTTGTCAGATTTTCCCACTCAAAACTGGGCATAATTTATTTATTTCACGAGTATGAAACGTTCCAAATTAAATTTTGAACGACATTTTTATATCAGTAATGGACTGTTCCAAGAATTAGTAAAACATTCCAGAGAAATCTGGGAGCTACGATAGAGGACCCCTGCCAGCAGTTTAAGAAGAGCAGAGAAGAACTGCGGTGGTGGGAGATGTATTAAATGACAAATAATATTGTGATACAGCTACTATCAACAGAGTTACACTGTTGGTAAAATACAGCATGTCGTGATTAGTTTTTGTTCGTCTTAGCATAAAACTTTCTCAACAGCCACAGGCATATTCCAGGACCAGCTGCTCACAGCTAGTGACAGCTCAGATGTAACAGTATATAATTCATATACAGAGCCTGCACCCATACGGGCACTTTCAGGACAGCTACAACTCTCGTGGTAGTTCAGGGGTGTGTCAGGAGTAAGCAGAAGCAAGAACGAATATCTGTGATGAGCTAAGTTGTTTTCTGCAGCTCACCATCTAAATCTGCAGCAGCGTGCCTGCCCTTAGACATACATATCTGAAAGCCCTTCTATTTCTAAACCACGCTGCATTTAGTAGTGTGACTAGAACTACTGCAGAAACTGGACTGCAGATTCTGCATCCCAGCATTTCGACAGAGAAAAGTAAAATTAAAATCTCTTCTCAAAAACTGCCTCACATACCAGGACAGGTTTGTGACAATAAATTAAAAAAAATATTCTGCATTTCCTGTTTTTTGAAAACTAGCAAGAAGAAGCAGCCGGCTGTGAACTGCAGCTTGTGGTGAGACCTTGTGCATGTTATACTGAATACAGACTTACTGCCAAAGGGAGCCTGCGCTCACATTTCTACAAAACCTTTCCTGCTAAGGAATCCCAGGCGATACTTAAGGTCACCCAACCAAGGTAATGATTAAGCACAACCATATGGTGGATTACAACTGGGACAGCATGAGCAGCAGTGCAGATCAGGAAGGAAGGAAGGCTGCTAGAGCCAAATGAAACCCTATAGAGGGACTGAGGAAGGCAGAACTCCCTGGAATTCAGGCTGGGATACCCATGCAAAATGGGAGAGTGCAAGACATAAACTGCCTATCAACAAGAAAGGCTGTATGCTCACAGACATGATTTACCAATTTTGTAAGTTCAGTGAAAGCAGTCTGCCTGATAGAAGAATTTATCCTTGCAACCCAATCAATAAACCATGTGATTAGGATGAGAAACTACTGAAGAACAAGTGAAATTAGCCTGACTTCATTATCTAAGCTGAGGAAAGTGCAAGCGTCACTAAAAGCAGTAAAAAGCAATTTAATGCTTATAAGGGCTCACAGTCATTTATTTGTACATTGTTCAGCACCTCTGCAGAGCCCATTTTGAAAGCACTGAGCAGCTACAGCGTCCTGTTAATTCACAAGAAAGCACTAATGTAGCACAAGCTGGGATGGGAACTTGCCAGTTAGTCCAACACCTCTACACCTTTCTGTAGTGACAAAGGTATTTCAGGAGCATTTTCACTGGCCTAGCACTGAGCAGGCCTGACTGGGTTTACTTTGTGAGGGTGGCAGACCACGGACTAAGGAGATGTGGCACAAGGCCACCATTTGCAGCCCACACATACTTTCCAATTTTTCAGTCCAATGTGTTTAACACCATATGCAACATCCTGCATGCAACCAACTTAATTATAATATGCAACAATAAAAGGCAACTTTGCTGACACGGGGTATTTCCTGAACAAAATTGGCACAGCTGTTTGTGCAGAACTGGGGCCTCTAACTCAAATATCACAGTGCCATGTAACTACTGCTTTGAAGGATGAAGCCACCTTTCCACTTACCACTCGGCCAGCAGCCCTTCCAATTACACTATGAAGACAATTTTTTCCTACTTTCTGATTAAATAGTCACATTTGACCAGAAGCAAGTGCCAAATGCAGCTTTTGCATATGCAGCACACCAGCTGTTGTTTTCTGTGGAAGCTATATCCTACTGAATTCAGTCCCTCGGAGATGTGGTAAGAAAACCTCTCCCTCACACCAAAAAATGGTTTCTGAGCATTTTTCAGCTGTGCCGGCTTACAAAACAAATGTTGACTTGCATTAGATTTTTCATGCTTCAACAGGAAGCCAGATTAGATTCACCAGCAAGGGCAGCATCTGTAAACTCCAGTTGCAACACCTTTCTGTACGGAAGCAGCAAAGGGCTGTTAGTGTATCAAATTACTTGCAGTGTCCATAAGAAGCTGTAAGAAAAATTCAGCTGTGATAGTTTATGATCAGTGAGTGAGTATACAATGGTCAAAATTAATTTTCAATAACTTAAATTGCTGAGGTGGATTACTTTTTCTGTGTTAGAGCTGCATTTTTCTGGTGCTGTTGACAACACACCCCATACCGCACAGAACGTGCTAGAATGGGGGTTACCAACAAAGAAAAGCTAACTTTTTGGGCCTTTTTTAAAGGCAATTTTCTGAGCCTAACAGCATTTTAATCCACTAACTGCTGATGGGGAATACATGCTGGCTTTGCATTTAAGCAGACTGTGCAGTTAACAGAGAAGCATTTAAGTGAAGCAGACTGTAAATGACACCCAAACCGCGGGGATTATATGACAGTTTGCTACCCTGGGAAGGGGATGCCAAAAATTCGTGTCCCTCTGTGGGGTGAAGGAGAAGCAGCAGATACACTGTTGATCCTCACAATTTGCAAGCATCCCCTGTTGTTGGGAGCAGCAGCCACACGATTCTGTTCATCTCAATGCATTTTAAAGAATAGCTTGAAGCGAGTCTGCGCAAAGGGAGAGTTAAGCAGAAGTTTATTTCTTTACTATTTGAGACTATCTCACATTCCACTACCTCTTTTCTCTACTGAAGCAACAACAGCTGCTATTAAAATGCAGGCAGCTTCCTCTGCTCTTCCTTAGCAACCATGCTATGGAGAAAATGGAGTTTGGGAGGGTAAAGAATAGAAAGAAAATTTGGTTTGGTCTCTTCAACTGTTACAAGAACCTTTCACACTAAAGGCAAAAGCCACTTATTTATATTCATGCTGTGGTCTTCCCTCTGTGAGAAGTAGGATTGGGACCACTCTCCCTACACCCAATGAGGAGGTCTGTGAAGCACATCCCGAACAGGAAACAAAACCGGGATCGGGAGCAGTTCCCTGCTGCAGGTTCTGAGGGTGATGAAAGTGGATTTCTTCGCAGCCCTGCAGAAATCAGCACGTTCTGCTGCAGTATGCTGAGATGGAAAGGTGTCTCGTACCAGTGCGGGGAACGCTGACAACTCCTTACCCAGCTGTGCTTGTCCGACAGAGATGATTCCAGGAACAAAGCCAAAGAGGAGGTTTAACCAAGAAACCACACAGCTGCATCAAAGGCACTTCTTGCACAGGAGGACCTGAAACTTTTTTCATGACCACCTCATTTCTTATCCTCTTAGGAAGCTTATGAAAGCGTTAAACATTTGTACAGATGAGAACAGGAGTATGATTCTGCCTGATGTAGACCTAAACCCTCTGTCAAGTGATTCTTAAAAAACAGAACAGTTTCTTCACCTCCAAAAGCAACAACTTTCAAAATATTTCACAGTGGATGTGCTAGAGATAATCCAAGGATGCAGTGTGGGTCATGTCACACCAGAATTGGTTTTTTCCATCCAGCACTTCTAAAAGCCTTCAAGCTCTCCAATGCCCAGAAGCTTTTAAAAGCAGCTGAAAAGTACAGAAAAAGGAGTGACTGGGCAATTAAGAACACAAAAAGACAAGGAAATGAGAAAATTAACTGACTCTCACTCTCAGGACAAGAAGGGCTTCTTTCTTGATAAAATCACACTCTTCAAAGCTTCTACAGCTCAAAATATTCCTGGGTCATATAAAATCATTGATATGACATGCAGCTTACACATGTTTGTTGATTGCCTATATGAGCCTATATGAGCATGTTCCAGAGGACTAGTTTTGGCTAGAAACAAAAAAACCCCAGGTTCAGGGCAGTAGTCCTTTAATGTTGGGAGGATGCCACTGGAAGAGGAATATGAAACAGGAAAAATTGAAAAAGATGTTTTCAAAGGATGATGGAATACTGTATTATCTTTTAATGAGTCAATGTTATGAGGCATTAAGTAGTTCTCTTAGTGGAGACAGACAAATATAGATTTTTTGATACAGTTAATTTAGCAGAATCAAAAATCCCAACCTACAGAGGAAAGTGGTCCCCAAAGAATATGAAATCAGAAGTAAACAGTCAAAAGCAAAAGGATCTGTTTCCATCCTCATATTACCACAAGGTAGCTGGCTCGTACAAGCACAGAACAACAAGCTACCTCAGCAGGTCATTTTAGAGGCTTAATATCAAATTTGATAAATGTAGAAATCGCATTAATGTTAATTAAAAACTGTATTTAGAAGATAAAACCAGCATCTACAGCAACTTTAGTTTTGTTAGGACACAGCACTATAAAACAAATAAAATCAGTAGCACCACCCAAATACCAAGACATAGGATGACCTAAGCTCCAGAAAGGACAGAACAGTTACTCCTGTTAGTGGCTCTCCAAGGCTCAAGCATTGGCTTTGGTGGTAAAATGTGCAGATCCCAGAGGCAGAACCAGTTCACAGCCTTAGAAGTTTACTTCTTTACTTCTGAGATTCAGCCTCGATATTGCACACAATCGAACACGCTTATTTCACAGGAGCTACTCTTGTATATGACTCCAAATAAATGCAAACTTGATTATTACCATGACAGTTATGCTGAATTTTGCATTTTAAGACTAGCAGTTGCTGTTTGCATTTACCTTTACCTTCTTCCTTCATGACTTAATTCCTGCCATTTCCATTAAACACGTAAGATTTAGGGGGAGTGGATGCCATTTTATTCCCTGCTACTTTTTAATGCAAAGCCAGTTTTGTCTTATTTGATACTAAAATTTTAAAACCAGACGTTTGTTACTATTAGTACATAAGTGTTTCTATTGAACACATAAAAGCCCACTCTTAACCATAAAATCTTGGTACACCTATAATCCATCTCAGCACTTGCTGGAACTGTTAAAACACAACTTTAAGAAATTAACCTGAAATACACGTAACATGGTATATTGAGAAAGATATGCAACATGTAAAAAGGCACAACGAGCTTGTCAACAGGAAAAGTTGGTTTGCTTTCTCTGCAGGGTACTGATTCTTATAAAATCATTTTGTCTCAGTAGTACTGGTTAGGTGAAAACTAAGCATGTGAGTAACTAGGCACATATACCTATCTATGGAATCCGGCTACCGTGCATGATCCCACAAGATGACCTGTAACAAAATACCTAGGTGGAAAAGTCTACCTAAAATTGACCCACTGGTATCATAATACAGTAAATATTAACTGTAATCAGTACTTGTTGATGCCATCTATATATCCATTGTTACTATTTATAGCTGGAAGAGAAGTCTTGAGGAGGGAAAAACAGAGAGAATTTCCCAACTCCCTGTGTAAACTTGAGTCACAGTCTATAGTGATTTGTATTTTTCCACGAAACAATGAACAAGGAGGAACTAACATTGCCCTTAACCAGCTTGAAAAGAAGACCCTAGAAAGAAATTCTCCCAGATAATTTAATATGACATGGCAGATGGGGACAAATGAAGAAAAAAGAAGGAATGGGTAGATATAGCCTGACAATTAGATCTACAGCTGTCTACTAAGGTGACAGGACGAAAGACAAGCTACACAAGGGAAACACAAGTTCAAACTCTTTTCATTTTTTTTCTTGGAAAGATAGCGGTATCTCTGCCTATAAGAAGAAAGAGCTCCGACAGCTCATTTTCCATAAAGACGAGACATGGGAGTTTATATTTTTTTCTGAAAAGCTATACAGAAGGAAAAAACCAAACGTTTTGAGGTACGTCAGAATCTGAACAATTTTTCATTGTATTTAAAACTCTGAGTTCAAGGGATGTGTTTTTGTGGGTTTCTAACAAGCAGAAAGAAAATCAAGCACTGAGACAAAGCCCAGACACATCCATAAAATCCATGATTGATTAGATATGTTTATAACACTAAAACTGATGAGGAAATCTTTCCATGCCCCTTGCAGGAAAAGAGACATGGTCGAATACTTTTCCTTCATAGTTCACCTCCCATACTTCAATTTCTGCTACAGCAGAGTGCTCCAGTGTACGAAGAGCCTCATAGATCAAGGTCACAAACTTCCTCAAACATTTCTGAGACTGGTTTTGGCCCAGTGACTCAGCCTTCCTTCTGCCACAGGGCACCCTCTACAGATAGAGGTTAAAACTTCCCCTCACAGGAATCATCGAATGGTCAAGACACCACGAACTTCTGTGGCAACGGCTGGGACACCTCAACATATGAGCTGTGTTTTGGGGTTTTCCACTAAAACATGGAATAAGTCTGTATTTCCAAGACCATTTCGGATTTTTAACCACATAGAGATCTTTGGTTTACTGAAACCAAATGCAAATGAGAGCAAATGTGTTTTTCCACAAATACTAGAAAAAATTACTTAGAAGTATGCAAATTTAAATACAAAACCAGCAGTTCTTTAGAAGAAATAATTAACCAGTTATATAAAGAACTCAGAAAGCTGGGCCTTATAATTTTAAATTAGCTAGCTTGAGCATCTCCCAGCTTCAGCTGGTTCATTGTGCTGACAGTTATTTCGTGGGACATGAAACAAAAGTGGTTTTGTCCAAGGTGCATATTACATGCAAAACGAAGACTCAGAGCATTCCCTATCTAGTTAGTATTCTTTTCACCAGCTTCTATCCAAGCCCCAGCATTCTCTCTTAGCAAGAATTTCAGGTGGATACTACAAGGAATTACCATATTTCTTTAATTCATGGTAGTTAAAAACATCTTTGCTGTTTTCTCAAAGACTGCAAAGAACACAGGCCACAGTCGTGGCATCTGAGGCTCAAATAAAGATCCTGGCCTCTGTACTCCGACAGTCTGACAACTTCTTTATGGTTTAAGTACAAATTCTATTAGAATTCTGTTGCTACTTGTAAAAAAGTTGCAAGATTCAGCTGTGGCCATCATATTACTCTGCATTAGAAATCAGTTCCTCCACAGCAGCCCAGTGTGGAAGCTGATCCCCAGCATTTGCATTACACATAAAAAGCACATCAAAGCCCCTCAGAATCTTTGCACCGTGATGATACAACATCTATCTACTGTTTGTTACCTCCTTTCTTGATGGATATTTACTTTCTTTCAAAAAAACTCTGGACTACACATCTCCAGGACTGACTATTGTGGTTTTTTCCATGAGGGAAGATCCACAGCATTGAACAGTTCAAGCTATGAGGTTTAATGTGCTAGCATAGCTACAAATATTTAAATAATATAATTCTGTATAACAGGTCAATCAGCAAACCAAAAAAACCCAGCAGTCCAGAATGGCCTGCATGACCACTGACTTCAGACTGGTGGATAAATTCTGCAGATGTTTAGAATGTTACTGCTGGCTGAGTCCTCTGCTGAAGGGCACGGAGGGGACTGCCAGCAGCAGCAGATTACACACACTTCAAGATTCTCTCCAGCTGGTAATGGAGGTGGGCTTTCACTCGTATCTTGAACAAAAGCGAGCGAAGGGCAGACCCGTTTCCCTTCTCTGTCGCTCCCTCCAGCAGTGAGGCGCAGGGAGGTGACTGCGGGGGACAGCGTTCGCAGCCGCTGTAGATGAGATTCACGGTCACATGTCAGTCCTGAAGATACAATCCTCGCTCTACACTGCCTGCAGTCAATGTGACAGATATTATTAGCCGCAGTAAAAAAGTCTCTCAGAGAGACACAGAGGTACTATTAGCTTAGCATCTACTTCTAAAATGTTGTCTTCCGCTTCTGAAGAGGGAGAATTTGACATCAGAGCATGGAAAAGGGCTGCAGGCAGGCTCAGAAGGACCTTCACACCTAAGCGTAACACAGACAGAGGCATGAACGCTTAGGAAAGTGAAAGTGATTAAAAAGAACATCCACCAAAATAAGAAACAAAACATACAACTCTTTGCAGGGACGGGTTTCATGTTGCTTTGTAATACTGATCAAATTATGCAACGGGAGTTTCTGGCTTGTATTCTGGCTTCCAGCACTGCTGTGAAGTTTGCAGAGGTGCGTAACCAAAGAACACACCTACTGCCACATTCCATTCCTACAAAAACACAGCTATAGTCTCCACGCACTTATTACTACAGAGAGAAACACGGAGCAGCAGGAAGCTACAGAAACTCCACAGAGAGAAAGTCAAAAGTGGATCTGTTCCCTCTGTCACCCAGAGAGCACCACTCAGCTCTGCCCCCAGCAACCCAGCTGGGCGGCACAATGTTGGTGCCTGACAAGTGGTTTTGAGTGAGGAAGGGTACCAAAAAGATGTTAAATGTGTCAGCTGGTACAGCAGAGTTGTTATGGGAAATACCCTCAAAATGGTGGCAGGCCTTTGAGCTGCCTTTGGGTCCAGAGACCACAGAATGAGGTGTTTATAAGCACGACTGCAACAGGTGATTCCTGTCCCTGTGATGGAGAAAAGTCCATCATAGGCACTTCCACTGAAAACTTTCAAAAAAGCTATCTTTTTGCAAAAGGTTTTCTCTACAGCTTATTTCTACAGTTTATTTCTGAAAGCCAGTTTTAAAATAAGATTGTCTAGAAAGTCTGCATTTTCATTGTCAATTTTGCAAAGGATTCAAGTCCCAAAGCAATATATCCTCTTCCTTATCACCAACTTCTTTCACATTTCTTGTTGGCTGCATCAAGCCAATATAACTTTAGATGGCAGAACTGCAGGCTGGAAAGTTCAAATCTTTGTTCACTTGAAAGAATGTCGATTAAATCATATGCACAATAAACTCTGACAGAAGATCACCTGCACAGTTTTACTACCCATCTCATCTTTCCTGAATACACCAATGAGAAAAAAGCATTTTGTAGCAGTGCTTATCAATCACCATATTGCAACGTATTTCAGCTACTGCAGGTCTGCTCTGAGTTTGGAGAGATACCGAGTTAGTAAATATTACATAATGCCAGGGAAAAACATCGTATCTACTTTTACTGGCCCAAGTAAAAGAAAGAAACGATGAATTCTCCTCCACGTTAATGCCCTTGGGCAGATGAGGTATCCTGCAGAGCCTCCTGCAAGAAAAAGCAGCATAATTTGCCCCACAGGCTCACTACACGTCTTAATTTGATAAACCTAAGCCACATCAGGAGTCATATCTCATTTTCTACCATAGGTTGCAGAGGTTCTTGCCAAAAAATGTGCTGCTTTTGCATTTTGGATTGAAATTTATTGATGCAGCAGGTGACAAAATCAGTAATTCAATGCTCAGAAAAGACTGGAGATATGGGAGTTGGGGCACGAAATTAAAGATCTAAGCGGGCACTTATTTTTGGTAGAGATATTCAGTAAGTTGTTGATCAATGACTTCCAGGTGTGACAGCACGATGAAAAATCGGAGGTGACTACTGACAGATCTTGTGGATGATAAAACTCCCGAGATAAGATTTACACAGGCAGCCTGAGGTGGATCCAAAAACAGACGGCAAACCCACTCCTGTCACTGACCCTCATCTTTGAGCAAGGGCTCCAGAAAGTTGTTTCTGGATGCAAAGAAAGCAGTCTGAGTTTAAATATCATAGTTCCATTTAGCAAAAAAGCATCTGCTTTTCAACAGCTCCTGGGAAGTCTAAGCATCAGTCACTTGCTGTTTAAAAGTATAAATAGAGATGTTTTCTTGAAAAAAGAAACAACAGATAATTACGGAAAAAATCAATAATCTGAAAGCCACACAAGTGTTTTCAAGCTTTATTAATATGTTTCCCAGTTGTTGGGATTATCGGTACCTCAGAACCACTGCCACTGAATGTGGAGCTCAGTTCAACTGTGAAGAAAATTCAGTTGACAGGGCAGGAAAGTACTTACTGGAAATTTTACTTGGTATCATTACTAGTTCAAAGCATTGTCTGCATAAATGCTACTGACAGCTGTACTCATCACACCACACCCAGTTTCTATTCTTTTGTGTTTTCTGCGTGTGTTGAGTCCTTACATCTCCTCACTCTTGCAGGTCCAAGTCTGCAACTCTTTCCTTTTAGTATTACTTTGCACTACAGAAAGCACTGTAATAGCCATTTTTGACAAATTAAGTAGATCATAGTGTGGTAAACAAGTTAGCCTCTGTCTCTCTCCTCCTCCTCTTCCCATTCCCAGCATGAAAATAGCTAGGGCTAAAGCAACAGCTGGGGATCATTACACTGACAGGAATAGTTCAGTAAACTGCAAGAAGGGAAAACATGTCATATCCAAAAAAACCAAAAACACATTAGAGCATCAGGACTGAAAAAACATGTGAATTCAGCTCCAGGGATAATGCTATGACTCTTCCTCCACTGGTAACAACTGACTTACAAAAACCCTGGTCATTCAGTGTTAACCCTTTCCCCAAGCTTCCCACTCATGTCACAGAGTTAACAAATACCCTGAAACACCTCTAGTCCTCACAGTCGAACGAGGCAAACTGGCTATTAAGCAAAAATAAATTTAAATTGACAGTCAACTTCAAGCCACTTCACATAAATATATCATTATCTTACCTTCACTGCACCTCTTACTTTTAAGCATAGTCACAGGCTGTGGTTGCAGCAAGAGGCTACAGGGAGTCTGGTGTGCCTCTGGATCTGCCATAAGAAATGCCAGCAGATCAGCTCCCCGTACATTCAACACATTTTCTGTGTTTTAATGTGTCAGAGCACTATTTGCATAAATAATTCCAAACAGTGGGATGCATTAGGCCTTAATTCAGAAAGGCATCTGTGTGTTTTGTGACTGGTTTCTGACACTGTTTATCCACGCATTCACATCGCTCACACATCTCCCACAGCAACTTCAGGTCCACTCTGAAGCAGGAAGACGCAGATCACCCTTTACAGAAAAATGTCACCCTGCATTCCTGTGAGATGCCTTGAAAGCACAGGGGCTGCCCTCTTGCTGGGGATCTCCTTGGGACTGAGAGCTTCCAAGCCTACATGTGCAGGTCTCCTGACCCCTCCTGGATGAGGTATGGCCATGGGCCAGCTGGACCTTCAGGTGCCCGCAGGTGTAATGACAACAAGGTCTAGATTACTCCAGAAGAAAGCCAAATGTTAACCGGCCCTTGCACGACTCCTGATCTCTTCAAAGTACTGAACAGATATTAATAGTTTAATCAAAGGCTAAGCTAACTCAAATTACCTCCCATTTGCTGTGGACCAAGAATGTGCACACAGTTCGTGCAGATCAGATGGCATGCAGGAACTTGTTCCTGTGTCTGGGCCCTGAGATACAAATCTTGGAAAAAGACAGGTGAGTTTCACTGTCAGGCCTCGAGTCACACTGAATGTTTTTGAAGGGAGGACTTGCCAAAAAAAAAAAAAAAAAAAAAAAAGTGTTTCATTTAAGAGCAACAAATTAAAGACCTAGCACAGAAGTGGGAAAGTTGGAATTTAGTTTTGGAAGTACTTAATTCTAAGCTAAACTCACGTGAATGCTAACTGGGTTTTGAGTAGCTTTCTGCAATTCCCTCTTCATATCTCTCGTGACGGGCTACCATACTGTTGTGTTAACTCATCTAGGAACTGCAAACTGGGCTCTAGTATTTGAAAACTAAATCATTCCAAGGCATTCTTGAATAGCAAACATGTTTATGGATTCCTGAATTCTAGGAATTTTGCAAATAACTGCCCTAACACATACTTTGAAAAATACAAGCTTAAGTTCTTTGACTTCTGCAGGTCAAATCCGTTTCTGTGTAGAAAGGATCACCAGTTCCCAAAGTTCAATGTCAAGTCCTAATTTTAAAAAAAGAAATAAATCAGATTTAGGAGACATCTGTTTTCCAGAAACCAGGAAGCAAGATGTAGTCAGCTGCTTCCCACGAGAATCATTAAGAGAATAGGTATGAGCATTGTCAGTGTTAATACAGACAGCCTTTATTTGCCCACTTTTACTAAGAGGTGGTAAAGAGTGAGGAAGACAAATGCATGAATTTTCTGTCTTGGTGACAACAAAACTAAGCTGTCCCATTTTTAGGGGGACCAAAAACTAAGGCACAACAGTCATCAGTTTCAGCTCAATGCTAATTCTGGACTTCCAGAAGGGTTTACACGTGGGTGCATCTGTTCCTCCGCTGCCCGTGAGATTTGGCTCCGCAAAATACAGTGCACGCTACAGCATAAACACAGCAGGCATCCCGAGGCTGCAGGAGACTTGAAAGGAGCAGCAGCAAAGCTAAAGGGTTATTATTTTCTTCATCTGACAGGAAAGAAGCTGGCAGCATCTATTTCTCTTCCCTAACCTTCATTTGGTAGCTGGTGGAAAGCAGCTTTCCTCATCACATATGATATTAGAGTATCATGAATTAGCCATGGGGTAGGCCGATGGTATTGCTGGACTCTGCAGAGTCAACACAGCTTTTCCAATAACCAGAATTATACAAGATTTCAATGGCCTTAATTCGCTTCAACTTGAGACAGCAACAAACCTTTTTATATCGATTAAAGTAAGACAGAATTGCTTTTTCCTCGTTGTACATGCTATCCCGCTGTACAGCTTGTGATATTTAGTGACTGGATGAAAGATGCATCCTGGCACATCCAAATGCAAAGCGCTCACCTTTTGTGAAAATCAATGCTTGCAAATACAGGACAGATGCAAGTTCTGGCTTTTTTAAATTTGGGGTTGTTTTTTTACTCTGAAGATTGATATGCTGCAGCTCTATGCCTCCAAAGCAGATAAAGAAATCTGGGAACACTGCCTATACTAATGGATTTATAACTCCTGAACTTGAATTTGAGGACGGTGACTTCAGTTTTCTTTTTTTTTTCCATATTTTTTTCAACAAAGAATATTCCAATGAAAACATGCAACAAAAATAGTAATATTTTTAAAAGTTAGCAACAAGCTAGCTCTTGATAGATGTTAAATAGGCTTGGTAGGGGGAGTGACAATTGGGGGCAGAAACCTAACAGTTTGGTTTGGCAGCTTCCGCAGGCCTAGACTACGTACCGGAGAAAGATCTCCTAAATGCAACTGCTAAAATCCTCTTCCACACACTGGCCATCTTTATGCAACAAACATGGCCTTATTCTAGCTGGATTCTTGTCCTCAACGCCTACCTCCCCTTTTATCGTACTTTGCTGTCCAAAATGTCAGAAAGTTATTTTCCCCTCTTCTCAGATGACATTGCTCGCTCTTAAAATCAGTCATCACCTTATTCTGAGGCCACTGTACTCCAGATCATTGTTTCCTTCTACAAGTTCCTACTAAAATTTCACTTGTAGCTAGACAGAGCCAGTATTCCTGATAAAACATAAAGCCTGCTGCTTGCCATTGGCTTTTTGTGATGTTCTGCCATTCTTCCCTGTAATCTTTTCCCAGTTCCTGTTTGTTGATATTTATTGTGCTGCGCACTATGAATGGATCACTGCCTGTTTTCATCTTCTCAATCTTCTTCGATCCCTCCAGATCCTCTTCTTTCCTTCTAGATATCACTCCCTGAAATCTGACCTCTCTCTGTCTACATAATCTTTCAGAATTGTTAAATCCTCATTAAAAAGTCACACCTATTTGCAGGAGAATACCATCGACTAAAACGAAATCACATTTAGATCTATACACCACACTCCTTGCACACTCTCAAAACAAGAAACTTAAAACATGATACTCTTATCTTCTTCAAGGCAGTTGCCACTCCAGAACAAGCCTTTACACCTTTAATGAAACAGCCTTAAAGCATTGCTCACAAGTGGCCTACAGACAGAGGGGAGAGGAACAAGTTTTAAGTTTGAAATCAAAAGTTCCAAATGCGAGTGAAATTGTCTCAAGGTCCCAGCACTGCAAGTCACTACATACAGAGCTCCAGGCTTGTCGAGTGACATGCTTGAGCGCCCTCAGGGACAAGAGGTCACAGGAGTCAGTGGGAAACCCAAAATCTGGACTATTGCCCAGAAAACAAAAAACAGGCAGATTCAATATGCAAGAGAGAAAAAAACCCCCCAACAACACAAAAAAAACCCCCCAAAATAAAACCCCCACAAACGAATTATACAGTGCCTACAACAAAGAAAGCAGAGCCTGCTAACCTTCTCGTAAGCTGTGGTATGAATCCTGGTACGTGCTTGAACAGCTCTTCCCTTGCTTTGACACAGTCTCTGCAAGCGGCACAATTCCGACATAGGCAGGCTGGAGTGTCTTGGCTTTATCCAACATATTAGAGGAAATCCCTGGACCTGAAGGCAGATTCTGTAACACGGGAGGCGTCTCAAGCAAGTGGAAGGGGTGCTTAATCCTCACAAGAGACCCAACTGCAATCCCTCTCTACCAGGTTTCGGTCACTGCACCAAGCGGTAGAGCAGGAAAAAAAAAAATCAGTTTACTGCTAGATTCCAAGGCTGCGCTTGCATCAGAACAGAGAGGTTCTGTAGGCACAGACAAACCCTGACAGCCAACATCTAAAGATTAAAACCAGCAAGGCTCTCGGCAAAATTTTTCTTCCTATGATCTCAAAGCTCAGACAGAAACTTCGCTGTTTCAGCAAGCAGCTATAAGCATTCGGGAGCCCAGTGTGCAGAGCACTGCTTATCAACAGATGTGTGGACTTCTTTGTGGGGCCACTTGCAGTAACAGCCAACCTCATTCACCCAAAATAGTGAACAGTTGGTTTCTCTACTCACACTGCAGACACCTGCCAGACAGGCAATATCATGTGATTGAGCAGTACCCTCTCTCCCCCTGCATCTCCCGACTGTAAGCATGCTGTGCACACAGCCAGGAGAATACCCCTGCTCTGAGTGCAGAAGCCACGTGCTTTTTCTCCCTTCTCGCTTAAACCCTTAGAAACAAGAGTTTTAGCTGTGGAGAAAGCTAAACTGATAATCCGAGATAATACTGATAATAATGCATAATCTTCATATGCATTTGCTCTGAGACCACACACAGGTACCAGCAGGCTACTTCTGTACAAGCACATATTCTCACTCCTTCTTCCCTTCAATCCTTTCTCCCAGCCTAGCAGAAACACCTACCTGGAGATAATCTGCAGCTCCAAATCAGTAACCCTCTACTGCAAGCACCAGAACTTCAGAATCTGTGCTTGTATGGAGGCAGCCACCTCATCTCGAGTTTATTTCACAGGCACCATGAACAGATGCCATATGGCTGACAAACTTTGGTTAAACACACTGCCCAGCATGGTACAGGAACTGGAAGTGGCCAGGGAAAGACACGTTCCATCTGAGCAACAACCAGGAGGTACTCTCACCAGTACAGCCGGTAGCTTTGCTGGTTTTTAATTTTGCTAAGCATGAATCGTAAGAGATGCAATGAAGTCTGGGGTGAGAAGAAAATAAAAAAACAAAAAAAGAGAGTCGTCCAATGATTACACATACCTAAAAAAAGTATTCTTGCATCTTTCCAGGAAAAAAAAAAGAGGATGAATAGTAATGGGCATCATCCTACACACCTGAAGCAACGATAACCACATGGACATTACCAAACTAAAAAGATGAATATCTAAACACTGTAGGAACAGTTTCCAATTCATATGCTGTTCCCATCCCAATCCAGACATAAAATTCCTCATTTCCAAACAGTTTGAGAGGCATTCAAGCCATTTTATAAATCACAGGGAAAAATTGTCTCTAATAATGAAACTAATATCTAAGATAAGTAGTGTTCGTCCAAATGCTAGATGGCATCAGTGACATCTCTGAGTACTTTCAACAGTACTCTTCTTATTTTGAAATGTTCAACCTTCATCCAGGAAAGAATCCAAACTCCAATGTTCCCGTGAGTAAAAAAATACCTTTGGTGATAATATAAAGCTCCGTAATTGCACTACTCCTGAATTACCGCCATATACTCAAATTTTCATCTTAAATTTAGGATTTGTAAAAGTCAGGTGAAGGTTCAGTCTCACAGTCAACTTTAGCCAGTAAGGTCAAATTACTGCATAAATAGATGAGCCAGTTTTTGTGTGAGCATTAGCAGTCACGGCACTGAGGAGAGCTGCCTTGGGAAACAGACCCAGCACACCACAAGAGTGCTAAAGACAGGATGAAGGAGAAGATAAAGAAACACATTGTCCAGATCTCCCCTTTCAGCAGCAACACAAAACTGCACACTGAGCCAGGCCCGATACTCTGAGCAGAGAGGTCCCGTAATTACTGTAATAACTAAAGAACTGCCCCGTGCCATACCCAGCTCTACTTCTCCTGGCAAGCAAAATACCCTCTGGATGGTAAAAATAACAAGATTCAGCTACAGAGGTCAGAACCTGCGAGTGTTTTGCCAACCAGGGCCTCTGAGTAGGTCACTACAACATACAAAACCTGGGAAGCGCTAGCTAGCTGCTCTATCAGCAAACCTGCCAATGCCCAGGTACTGCCAAAACAGCCCAAAGATGTCATCCAAGTTCTGATGGAGAAAACCTTAAGAACTGTGAATATCTGATCTTTT
This sequence comes from Mohoua ochrocephala, assembly GCA_013398855.1. Taxonomy (NCBI): domain Eukaryota; kingdom Metazoa; phylum Chordata; class Aves; order Passeriformes; family Acanthizidae; genus Mohoua; species Mohoua ochrocephala. The sequence continues at coordinate 53,627 of VZTA01007229.1, read as the reverse complement.
CAATGTACTACTGCAGAACTGCAGATATGTACACAGACACACCTTTCTTTTTTCCTATGCAGAAAACAGCTTCGATAGAAAAACACTTGACTGGCTCAATGGTAGGTAGGCAAATCTTTTATTTGCTGAGGAAGATATTCTAACATTTTGTCTTACAGCATCAAATTTGTCCCACAGCATTATTCAGTGTTCTAAAAGAAGGAGCAATTACCCAAATTATCTGGGCCACAGCACTCCAAAAAGAACTTGGATAATGTCCTCCATGCTGTAAGAAGATAAACTCCAAAGGGCCTAGACTGGAGGATACGTTCAACACACGAGCAAGCACTCGTGGGGTACCTCCTTGCAAAATATGGACTCTAATAGATAAGTAAAGGCCAAGAGCAACCTGTCTGGTATGAAACACTGGCACCATTTTCACTTGTTTATAAGCATGAAAAAAGTTTTTAAAAGTTTAATTTGTTTTACTGGATATACTGGTAAGAGATCTGAAAGTCTGATCAATGATCACATGGACAGAAATATCAATGCACTGTAAAAACAAGTAACTTTGACAGTTACTCCAGAAATCAGCAGGGTAGGTTGGAAAATCCATTTCATAGCAGAGGTGGGATTCCAACAACAGTTTCAGTTGCTTAACCACTCCAGAAAAGTAGGATCAACCCCACTAATGCACGCCCAACATTCAGTGTCTTGCACAACTTCTACTCTGGAATTGGCAGAAGTGCTGTTGGCAAAACAATCGCCTTTACCAAGGGGACCTAAGTATTTGCCACGGATTTCTCCTCTGAAAAACATCAGGCCCAATTTTCATAATCTATCCATGAAACATCAATTGAGCCGTTCATCCTTCGACTTTCAAGTGTGAAATGAGATGCAGACTGTGGGGATGTATTCCTCCTCAAGATGCTGCATCGGGTGCACACACGGCTTGCACAGAGACTCCTGCTGCTCCTTCTGAGGTCTGGTGGGCATGGAACACAACACTTGTATTTGAGGCACCGCTACCTACTCGCTACTCGAAGTAGTGAGTAGGTAGCGGTACCTCAAATACACACAATTTTAATGAATTCATTAACTTTCTCTTCTTGTATCTTTCTATCTTCAAAGGGAAGGGAGAGAGGGGCCACACCAATCTTGACAAAGGGTAGACCTTGGATGAGTTCAGCTGTAGCACAAAACTGCATCATTAGTTTTTTTCCCCCCAAAAATACTGCATTTTTAAATTCAAATTAATAAGCAGATAGAAAATGTGCTTATAATCTCCACCACCGCCTTCAAATGTGCATTTTTTTCCTCCTTTCGCCTCCAGTCCTCTCTGCAGCTCAGTGCAGGTTCTCCCCTTTCCCCCAGTGTTCTCACAGGACACAATGTCTGCAATGATCTGCATGCACATAATTAAGTGATGAAATATAAACAATGTACTGCTAAAAACTTGCAGACAGCTGCAAAATATGCTCACTCAGGCAACATGAGAGAGATCTCAGTCAAGGTCTAAGCCAGATGAATCCTAAGAAAGAAGTATGAGCCCACTACATTTGAAGAGCTGTCTGAGATTTCTAGCAAGCGGACAAAAGCTGGAAAAATAATAGAATGCTGCACTACATCACTGTAAAGCTTTGAAGTCTTACAACTCAATTCATTTTACACTTCAAAATAAATACAGACTTCCCTCTGACACATGTGCTGCTTATTTCTCAGCTAGGGATCGCATCTATGTAATGTGAGTTCGTTGTGGATATTCCCAGGATCCACCAACAGTGCCTCCCACCGACAATGACCTTTAGGAAGAGGAAGAAAAGCGAGGCTGGGAGCACTGTACATTTTTGCTTCTCCAGTTCTCGGGAAGAGCCTGAAGTTTACCTACTCTTATCTTTTCAACCGGCTGGTGGCAGCTAGTGCTGCCAGTCAGCATTCAGAAAACTCCTAGACATGACAGGTAGCCAAAGGTAAACCACCATGCAGATGTAAAAATAGGTCACAGCAGCAGGAACCATGCCTGGGAACCTGGACTTTTGTTGTAGCTTTTGAGCGGCTCTTCGGTCCTCCAACCCACTCTGGGATATACCACCACCCCTGCTTTTGGCAAGTTGGCTGTCATTGAGCTGTAATTACTGTGAGTTGAAAGCATAAAAATAGCTGCTGCACAGGGTGGAAAACCTATCAGATGATGTCAAGGCGAGTTTTGAGCCCTCCCTTCCCCCCACCTCCCCCCCTCCACTTCCTTTCCTATGTCACTTTCTCATTACCTCACTGTCTCTAATTCTGAAAGTGCTTCTCTCTGCATCTTTCAGCTGTCAAAGTGAACTTTACACAGCAGCTAGAGCCAAATCAACCCCCAGCCCATATATAAACTCTGCCACCCACTCCATTCCTTGGGATTCAGCCAAGATGTCAGTTTGCCTTTCCCTGAAAACACACAGCACATGAAATCCTCGATCCCTATCTGCAAAACACTGGACCGAGAAGAATCAGTTCAGCCCAAGGAATGCAACTCTGATCTGCATTTGATTAACTCCACAGATAAGCAGTTTCCAACCAGCAAGGCGAGTCAACATGGTAAGTGAGGTGTGGAAAGACAGCAGCAGCAATCCCATCCCCCTCTGCTAACACTGAGTAACTCAGCCCTGCCTCTCTCCCAGGCTCTGCAGACCTGAGGAGCAAAGTGCAGCACAACAAAACCAAACCTTTTGATTTTCCCTCCTCTCCCCTCCCCAGACCGGGAGCTCGGATGTCAGTGTCGCAAAGAGACTCTGGAAATATTGCTACAAGGGCTGTAAAAAGGGAAAGGAGAGAGAGGAAGGGAAGGAGAGATGTTGGTTCACTTATGGACCATGCCTCTCCTCCTTCCTCCCTCCAGGACCCACCTCACTGAGCAAGCTAGGTGTGATAAAGAGAAGGAAATGGTCCAGGAGTCTGTACTACTCCAGATCATGTCCAAACAAAAGCATTAGGTAGCACATGCTCCTGATACTACTACATGTGAGTGTTACATCTGCTCAGAAGGTGCTGCCTATGCAGCCAAAGAAGGTGGTGCAACTTTTAAAGACAAGTTGGTTAATTTAGTTGGATTTTCTTCAGAGAACCACTGACAGCAGTTCTGTCGATTCTGTGCTCTAAAAAGCTGCATATACACTCCTTGACTACAAAAAGGTGTTGCCCAGGTAGAGATTTCTAACCCGGAGAAGAAGAAATGGTGGATTTCTCTGACCAAAGCAGTGGAAGGACTCTGTCCATGACAGAAAACTTCACAGTAGAGGGTAGAAGAAAAGCAGAGGGATTAAAGAGAAAAAAGTTTTATAACTAGTTCCCAAACAACTACGGCCCACTGTGCAAATAAGCCCAACAAAAACAAGCGAGTAAATTAAAAACACATATCCAAGCACATCTTATTTGTTATTTTTACCATTTTGGTTGATAAATTCTGGTTAGATGCAAACACTGTTGCAAACACTCTTTATAGTTCAAAGTTACTAGCCCTTCTTCAAGTTACCACCCTGCTGTGAGCCCCCAGAACTGGTTGTATGAATGCTCTCACTCTGTTCCAGTGCAAAGTTAGAAAGATTAGCTCAAATTACCTTGGCTAAACCAACGAGCTTCACAGTGAGAGCTCACACATCAAGTACCACATCTCAAATGTGGGGTGTGTCTCTCCAGTGGAGAGGCTTAACGGAGAGCTGCTCCAGCGGGAATCACAACAGAATTCCATATATTCCTTTAGTTCAGCTATTACCCATATTGCTCTAAAAGAATTACTTAGACCAAAGGAAGTAACAGTTCCTTGCTCTTACCTAAGAGCAATAGTTTACTTGTTATACAAGAGTCAGAGGTTTCAAGCCGGAGACAGTCACTCAAGGTTCAAGTCAAAATTGTTCTTATCAGCCCTTCTGCCTACAGTTAATCTGCTAATTCACCCACATGCTCCCCAAACAACTTCAGCTTCTCCAGGGGTAGGCAGATGTGCGCACACATGTGCAGATGTGCATCTCCCCACCCCCACCACTGCAGGCAGGCAGGAACACCCAAAGGTTGCAGGAATCACACACACAGAATCACAGAGAATACCGAGTTGGAAGGGACCCACGAGGAGCACCGAGTCCAACCCTTAAGTGAACAGCACTGACATGTGAGTATACACTGTGACCAGTGGAGAACACTGAGCACAAGACTTTTCAAAACATTTCAAAACATTTCCTCTTACAGATATTCCAGACTTTAATTTAAACCACTGTGAGCGAGTGAAAACAGCAAAGCCCAAAACATTTGGTTTTGCTCTCAAGAGCAGAAAAACAGAGGAAGTTCTGTCTGCCAGACCAAGGGACTTAGTGAGCAGGATAGAGTGGAAAAGGAAGCAATTTGAATTCGCCTTAAAACAGCAAATTGTTTTTAGGAGGGAGTAACTGGGAAAGGACGGGAGGAAGATACCCTTCCCCTCATGTTAAGGCATGCCTAAGAGTTTGAAAAGTTATGTCACTAATTCCTGTGGTTGTTGAGCAAAAGCTACCCTGCACTTCTCTCTCCCACATCCTTTAAATGTCTGGCAATAAAAGGTTTCTTCTCTATCAAACCCTCCTACTTACAGCAACGAGAGGGTTACCTGCAAACACCTGGAAAATGCAGTCTATTTTTGAAGTACCTAAACGAGAGAGGAAACAGCTAGGCTGTATTCTGTGCTCACGCACTGCTTGTGAAAGGATCAGCAAACCCTTCATCTACTTCTCAGTTTATACTAGCAGAATTGCTACTAGGTAAACCTTCATTACAGGATTGTGCCTTTTGCTCAGAAAGCTACTTCCTTCTCCAAACACATTGTCTACACGGGCAGTAACAACGTTGTTGAGGCTTAATGTGACCATTATTCTTGGTTAATCTGATACAGAATTGCAATCCCAGAATCCAGATTTTCATTAAAGGCTATCTTCCCCTCATGGTTGCAGCGGATTTCTTCACAACTTGAAAAAAGTATGCACTAACGGAGATATAATTCTAAAAAGACCATAAACCATCCCATTCATTTACTAAGTTAGTAGCCAATCCTAATAATTTTAGATGTGGGGTTTTTTCAACTCTTAACTCTTTCTCTAAAAGTGGTTCAAGTCACAATCAGGTAGCAGTGGAGGCTTGGTTGAGGTGAATTAGGAGACGAAGTTTCATGATACCTCTAAACCAATTCAGTGGTCAGCTGCCACGAAAAGTAGTGGCCTCCTTTTCCATCATCATGGATGCTCATCTTACCCCACAGTAAAAAAATGCTATTGTCAGAATTATTTGACAAAGGAAATAAATTTCTCTTTAGAATGTAAAATTCAGTTCTTGCCTTGCCAAAAATCTATAAATCACCTTCAATGTCAAATGCTCAAAATCCTACTTTAGTGCTGAAATTCAGCTATTCCCTGGATTTATCAATGCCAATCTCAAGCTCTCATGGTGGCTTCAACGATTGAATTTCTGTTTCCAATATAAAAATGCATAGTGTGTTTGATTTTTAATCTATAACTACAACATGAAATAAGCCTGAGACAATGTCAAGGCACAAACCATTCTATGGTTAAACTCACGATACAGACGCACTGATCCTGGAAAGAACTTCCAGGGTCTTGTATGGATTCATTCCCCACCCACACATGCAGACCTTTCAGACCTTAACTGCAACATAAAGCATGAATCTCAAGAAGGAGAGAATTTTAGACTAGATTTGGGATAGTTTTTACCTAGATGCTGCTAAATTACTCAGCTTTTGATTAGCAGGAAAAATATTCTGGTCATGCTATTGTGGAAGAAGTCCTTTAATGCTTTCATGGGACTCATTTGCCTATCACTTTAGGAAGATGCAGTTTTGACAGTACTGCCATTCCTTCTCCATAGACTACATTTTAAGTGAATCCTATTCTGCATCAACCAAACCACAGGTTTACTTTTCTTTATCTAAACTGTTCAAGGCTATAAAAGAAGACAGACTCTTGATATGAAATTTATAACTTCTCCCAGTTCATACATCATTTGTGCCTCCCCTCTATGGTTTGGTCACAATACTGATAGGTACAGGACCAAAACATAGCATTTTCCCCAAACAATCTCAATTGACCTAAAATACGCAGTTCACAATAAATCTTCTTTTTCAGGCATTTGAGAAGAATCGTGTCTGGATGGAAACAAATGTTCAGCAAAATCCAAGCTCAAGCAAGAAATAGCCATCTTGCACAGACAAGAGCTCCCTGCAGTGAAAACCAGGGTGAGCTACCCTGCTTTTACTGCTTGGTATCAGAATGTAAATTCAAGTGTACTGGGAGTTGCCACAAAAACTAATGTGGCAGTTTTAGATACTAAACTTAGCCAGCACATATCCACGTTCCAAACCTCTGCCCCAAAGACCCTCCCACATATGTGAGACTGCTATTTTTTTAAGTGCCCATGATACTAAAATCACTGGCAAAACTTGAAGGCGGGAAGTATTTTAGCAAAGTAGGGAAAGCACAATAACATACTGCATGTGGTTTGATCTGGGTGGGCAAAGATACAGGCCTCCTTTGCAAGGAGCATGATTACTTTCAAAACAAATTTTATCTCACGTTCAAGATTTCTGGTAATCTCAGCCATGAAAGCAAAGAAAAAAGGCAAGTAAGGGTGAGGGTGTATCCTCTTCCCAGCAAAACCTGCCAGATCTCAGGGGTTTTAATCACCAACTGGCCTAAAAGCATTGGAAGGCATGTAGCCTAAGTGCTTACAACTGTAAAGATAAGTGTGCTTGGAACACGACGTTCTGATTCAGACATCAGCTCTCTGTTCTGCTTGCCTCCTAAATCTATAAGCTCGCCTGAAACAATGTGCAGAGAAGTCTCTTCGGTCGCTATTTTCCATTAGCTGCCTCACACCCCTTTAAGATCTTCCTTTCTCGCTTTGGTATAAGTCGCCAGAACTTATCAGTCAGAACCTCACATTTATGGATTAAAATCAGTTCAAATCTATTAAAAAAACCCTTTGGTTGGACAAACTAGGTTAAAACAAGTAGAGAGATTTACATATAACACAGAATCTGTGTGTCAGAACCGGAATGAGAAATCCTTGTATCCTTCCTTCCTTGGCTACTGAATCTATTTTATGAATCCAGACAAAAGAGAGGGCCCGTGAAAGTGAGACTGCATAAAAGCAAACAGGTGGACGAGCTAATTGAACAGACAAACACGCAAAGGAAAAAGATAAGGTTTTTATATGGCTGCCAGTCGTTCTGATGTGACAGGACTTGGCTGCTCGCTGCCAGTACATCTAACAGGCGGCTCAACAGAAGTCGCTTATGAACAAACTCCTTAGAACAAACCCAATTTTAACAGCACAGACATTGCCATATGCTTACTTTTAGCGACTGTGCTATAGTAAGGGCAGAATTTACTATGAACTCACAATTCTCTCCTATCAGAAAATATTTTTCCCTAGGCACAACAGCAAAACTGTCTTTAGGTTTCAGCTACAGTGTGGAGAGACAGACCTGGTGTAAAGAGAGGAGAGCAGTGGATGTTGTGTTCCCTGACTTAGTGAGGTTTTTGACGCTGCCTCTGTGAGATCCTCACAGAGAAGCTGATGGAAGTACGAGTCAGGTGAGGAGGCTGTGAGGTGGATTGAAAACTGGCTGGCTGGCCAGGCCCAGAGGGTGCATCAGCACATGCTGGGGGCTAAGTGGCTGCAAAGCAGGTTGGCAGAAAAGGGCCTGGGGATCCCACTGGACACCAAGTTGAACATGAGACAGCAATGTGCCCTTGGACAAAGAAGGCTAAGGAAGGTATCCTTGGCTGCACTAGGAGGAATGCAGCTCCCAGCAGCTCCCAGCAGATCAAGGGAGGTGATCCTTCTTCCCTGCTCAGCCCTGATGAGGCCACACCTGGAGTGCTGGCTCAAGCTCTGAGGTCTCCAGCACAGGAGAGGCATGGTCATACTGGAGATCTTATCCATCTAAAAACCTGAAGGAATGGTACAAAGAACACAGAGCCAGACTCCTCTCAGATGGTGCCCAGTGACAGGACCAGAGTCAATGGGCACAAACCAAAACACAGGAGACTCCCTACAAATATCAGGAAATAATTTTTTTACTGTGAGTACAACTGAGCACTGGCACAGGTTGCCCAGAGAGGTTGTGGAGTCTCCATCCATGGAGATATTCAAAAGCCATCTGAACACAGGCTCTACAGGTGAACACAGGTGAACCTGCTTGAGCATGGGGGCTGGGGAAGGTGACATTCCAACTTCAACCATTCTGTGAGAGATGTGTAACCACCCTTCTTCCAGGGACGTGTTTGTCTGTTCATAGACACGTAGCAACCTCAGAGTAAAAACAAAGCAAATTCTAACATGACAAACCTTATGCTGGGGAAATGCACATATTTTTAACATTCTCCTAAAAATCACTCACTTCTAATTTAATATATTTCTAAATATTCTATGTCTATCATTGCTGCCCAATCTTTTCTGTCTCCTGGACTTACTACCCAGCCACTGCCACCATTTATAGGTTCCATGACCTAGAGTTCAGTAGTTTTCTCACCCTACTTAGGACTTCAGAGTTGAAACTGTTGAAGCTTCCTCAGCTTCACTGTTCAGTGCAGAGTTTAAGTGGTATTACTCAAGCCAGATGAAATAACTTAGCATTATGCTCTCATCATTCCTTCTTTTTGAGGGCTCTAGGTTTCATAAGAAAGTTCAGTGAGTTAATCAGGCTCACTGATCCATCAGAAAAGTGAGGGGGTTTTAATGGGTTTGTTTTCAAAAGTGAATTAGACTTCTCACAAGAAAGTCCAACTGTCCAAGCCAGCTGGGGCTAAGCAGCAGCAGGTGCACCGAGCTGCTGCGAAACAGGAGTGAAGGAAAGTACGACCCCTTCCCCTCCCTCCCACTGCTCATGACAAAGCATTGGGTCAGCTTAAACTGTTTCCTGTTATGTCATTATTTCACCCTTGATCCAAGCTTCTTCACTTTAGTTTCAATCTCTTTACCATAAAGAGATTGGGTCCCAAGAGACGGAGCTGCCACATTTCTGTTTGGAATATCTTGAAGATAAACATACAGGCACGTGCTGTGTATAGATAGCCAGAGCACGTGAAATAAAATCAACACTCTGTGGGCACATCACGACTACTCTTTGTACTACAAGCACGCTAGATACTTAATTAGCACAAGCACAACAGCTTCATGATATGTCAGATTTATTATAGTTATGCTGCAGAAATGTTTGGGATTTCTGAATGTCTTCTTCCCTCTCAGTTAATGGAGTGTAGTTCCAGCAGGACAGCCAGACATCTGGAAATTCTGCAGGAGTGTTAGAAGAACCCCCATGGTCCAGGATGGGGGAGGAAGCAGAAGGAAAAAAGTGGACAGTCTGGGAAAATAAGACACATACAAGAAGCAGTATCTGCTATTCAATCAACCCCCTGGACATAAGGTTCCCACCACAATTTAGGCCCCTGGCTCTCCACAACCAATTTTTGTTATAGGAATAAAATTATGCACAGCCAGCCTCCTCATACAAGTTAGAAAGAACTACTCAAGTACTTGACAACGCCAGAATTATGATCTTAGGACATTTTTCTCCACTCAGTCCTCCCACACTTTTCCGTTTTCTGTCCCCAGCTCTTCTCTCCCCTTCCCTTAAAGCAGTTACTCACCATTTTTCACTAAAGAAATTATTTTCCCCCCTGCTAACTCTCCAAATTAGTTGCTACTCAAAATTCTAAATCAAGCTCTGCAATCTCCTGTCCCAATTAAATCAAAGGAAAGAGTAGTTCACATAAATAACATTTTCAAGATCCAGTTTTAGCTTCTAGATTTTGCAGCAAAGTTTCCAGTCCTGCTGCAGGGCCAGAAGGTTAAACATTTCTCAATGACGCAGGCTCCCTTAGAAAGGGAGAGATGAGGAAGGGGTCCAAAAAAACCTCATTCTTCCCAGGCACTAAATCAACAACCACAGCAAACAGTGACTGCCTCTCTCCAAGGAAAACTGGGAGGAGTGGAGCAGTCTCTTATTAAAAGCAGCCACTTTGTCTGCCACCATAACGCAAAAGCCCAGGACGAAGAGGAGAAGAAAATTAAGCATAAGAAAAGAACAGAAATTTTTTAAAAATCCCAGAATTGAGATTATATATTGTGCATGATATAGGAATCATAATAAATTAAAAAGCAAACAAACAAAAACTTAAAATGCTGTAGAGCACTGTAAAGTCTGTTTAAAATTGCTGTTCTTTTCTGGTCCATTTAAAGTTGCCAGTAATTTTCTTAAACTTAAAAGATGCTTTGACTTTTAAATGGGCTGAAATTTTCTTGCCTGAGAGACCACTTTTCATACCCTACATATTCCAGAAACTCATTAATCTCTGGGTTTTCAAGATAAGATTAACAATAGAGGTTTTTCCAAAAGGAGTCTAATAATCTGGATCTCGTTCTTTCTTACTTAGAGGTAACAGGAAATCAGCAAAGCTATACTGAAAAGTGTTTACTGTTTATTTCAGTTTTTAGTGAAAGAACATTGAAGGCTGGAAGCTTTGGGAGTGTTTTGCAGTAAGTCAAGCTCGAGGTACTTTCTGAACCAAATGTTTTGGGAGTTGCAATTTTTAATCAGTGGTACCTCAGTGTCACATAGTAACTTTAATAAATCAAAAACACTCCATTTATTTTTAAAAGGCATATATTTGAGTTGACATCAGTGAACACAAAGTCCAAATCTCAAATACTGAGAAACATAGACGAGGAACAACAGCTTCAACCAGAGTATCTCCAGCAGAATTTAAAAAAAAAAAAAAAAAAAAAGAAAAAAAACTTGATCATGGTCACTTATCATTACAGGCTGATCAAGCCTGCTTGTGCTTCACTGGAAGCTGCAACTTCTTCATTTGGGATATGCTCATTTTTGAGGAAAAACAATCAGGGCAAAGAAAATGGAAGGCTACAAAAAACTACAAATACCTTTCTCAACCTACTTTTCACATGGGATAATTAAATAGGTTCATATCCTGTTGAGAATCCAGTGTTGTGCATAATGCCTGGGAAGCATCATTAATATTACTTAGAGTATCTGACTTAAAATAAGCATCACTACAGAAAGATACAAAAAAACATTGAGCAGGTCACATTAGCAGATACTATTTTAGCACTTGACTACTTTAAGAATACTGTAAGCAGATAAAGCTTCTTCTAGGGAAAATATTTTGCCTGCATTAAGGTTTGCATCAGTTTAACTACGAGGAGTTATTTGCACTGAGAGCCACTGACATACGAGCACATTTAATATTGAAAACTAGAAGGTTTTTAACCAAAGAGAGAAACTCTAGGAGAGCTTTCCAGTATGAGTGAGAAATCTAACACTTTTTAAAGCGGTGCTCAATAAAATTATGTAGGGGAGTATATGACCTGATTACTTGCAGCAGCAGGGGAGGGGGCTCTGCAACCCTGAAGAGTAATTCCAGTTCAGTTGCTTTATGACTTCTTATGTACTCAAACTATTGCTAAATTATACAGCATTCTTAAACCACACCAAGGTTAATCACAAAAGGGAGCTGTGCCAATGTAATTAAACTAGTTTTCTATATTGATTCTGATAGTAAAATTCTCTTGACAAGAAATTGAGGGGAAAGGGGGGCAATATTTCTTCCATTAAGATAAAGATTCTAGTTTCACATCCATAAAGCAGGGCTCGTGTTTCCTTAGCCACAAATGAAAAACCAGACTGCCTCAAGATAACCAGCTGAGGTTTCTCCATTTGAAAAGACAATTTGGAACAAGTGCCAGTCTCTCCTTGGAAGAACCCTAAGGTCAGAACAGCAGAGGGTGCTGTAAGGCTGAACTGAGGTGCAGCAGCTCAGCGCAAGGAGAATCCAGATGCATCATGAAGCTGTAGGCTACTTCAGATTTTGGGGTGGGTTTTTGTTGTTTGGTTTTGGAGGGTTTTTTGGTGCGTCAGGAGTCATGTGAGACTGGTAAAAGCAGACAGCAAACAGGTTAATACTGAAATTTATTTAGAGTAGCTTCCACATAACATCAAACAATAACATCAGAGACATTCCCAAAACCTCAACAGTTACCTATAATCCCTACCACTGATCTACGCAGCTCTGGGCACACATTAGAACATTAGAGACTGATTCACATTGATGCTTAGACATAAAAAAATTGTACTTTAATGCCTACAGTCAAAATGTAGACTGGACATGGATCCCATTATTAAAAAAAAAAAAAATCCTGACTATAAACACTAATGCAAATTTCTGCTATCACACAGGCAGGGAAACTTGAGCACTTTGTTAAACATTAGTCATCTCTTAAATCTGGCAAACACTGGGTAGCAAGGAGTCACCAGGTAGCTGGGAGACAGAACGGATGTGTGTCTGCACTGCATCCCTTTAGGCAAAGAATGTGTGGTGTAATCATCATACCAGTTTAGAGAGACTCAGCATAGCACACGTTCAGATATTAATCCAGAACCTAAATTAGTGGCAGGCCACGAAGATGACTATGATCTGCCTGAGCCACAAAGGTAAAAATTATCAGTCTGAGCCTATATACATAATCAATAATAATTTCTATACAACTGTGCCTTAAAGACCCCAAATAAGAACCTGATCAAAGTAATTCTTTTTCACTTCATTTTTCCAACGCACTTGAACTATGTTCCTAAAGAAAAGTTGATTCATATTCATCATGTAAATGAGCGGGTAACTCACAAAGAATGATGACAACAACTAAACAGGGCCCATTATACATAATGCATTCATTTCACAGCAAGGAAGGCTCTGTTTTGATTACAGTTACAACATATAAAACTTGACATGACTTTACATGCATTTTAAACTTTCATTTTGTTTTTAATAACAATTGGTGAATGATACAAAAAATTGCAGTATGATGATGACAGCCTTACTGAGTAAACTGGAAACTGCTTAAAATGCACACACCCCCCTTAAGGTATTTCTCAGTAGCTATATATTAAAGTAAGCTGGAGCCATAAGAAGGGTTAGGAGACAAAGCAGTCAGTGAATACTTGTTTTGTGTCTACCACATCTTTACTGTTTTAGAACAAGTGCAGGCTGTGTGTGCCCCCCTGCAAGTTCATCTTAGTTCACAGAATGGATAAGGGCAAAAAGCTGCCTGAGTGGTTTTTTCCCTACTCTCTCTTTCTCAACCTAGAGGGTAACACTTGCTGTACAAAAAGAATAAACAGAGCATTCTCAAAGCAAATGGAGGAAAAAAATATTATTTTCAAAAGATGATTTAATGCTTCAACAAATACTTACTCCAGGTTTAAAGAGATTTCCAGGAGTTTCTTGTTTAAATTTAAGGTTGTCAGTAGAAATAGGTACTGTTCAACTAAGTGATTCTAATGAGCACTCTTTATTGTAGACTGTCATTATTGACACAAAAAAAAAAAAAAAAAAGAAAAGCATCCTTTATATGTTTAGTTTCAGTACAATCGTTTAACTCTGGTTTGGCTAACACAACCACACTGTGATTTGCTTATTCAATAGTTACTCACAGGGATAAAAGGTGGCAAAAGGTTATGTTCAAACCTTTCATGAATGGAATAACTCACTAATGTGCAGCTGTGCACTCCTCTCTCCACATCTTACAACAGCCAACCCAGAACTTTGTGCAGTTTGTAGCTCCGGCACAAAAATTTCCATATTTAAAGCTGACTTCAGGAACATCCCATTTGCTGCTTCGGAAAGAATTCCCACTGCATGATGACGATGCAGCTCACATAACTTTGTTCAGTCTTTGAATCACATGCAGGATTCTGGTTAAAAGCCAGTGAAGAGTCATTTTATCACTCCTCAGAATATACACACTCGGGGAGCTGTACCAGTAACCAGGGAACTCTTTACACTCCCCAGGAACTTGCTACCTAGATACAAAAGGTTACATTTCCAAATGCCATAGATTCCAAACAGAAATCAAAAGGTCTATTTTTAAAGTAGTGATGATGCAAACAATAGAGCCAGGAATGTCTTCCCCTCAGCTCCACCCTCCATCCAAAACCAAAATCCCAACTGTGTTGATTTCAAGAACTCATTGCAATCTTGAAATTCCAAATTGGAAGGAGGGGAGAAGAAAAGAGAAGAAAAATAAAAGTTCTCCTATTCAAACAAAATGAAATGAAAAAAACCTCACAACTAGAAAAACCTCTCATTAGGAAATGAAAACAACAGCAAGGAAAAAAAAATCCTTGTAACGGGTGCTTGAAAAAGACAAGATGAAGTTAGAAAGCATTTTACTGCATCAATGAAAGGTCACTCCTCATGCACTAAAAGCCAATACTGAATTTTAAATTTATTTAAAACAGGAAAGAGAACACCAACCACAAAATGCAGCTCTGACATTTGTCATTCCTGAAAGAGCCGAGGAGGGGGACATCTCCCTTCTAAGAATACACAGATAGGCTGTCTGTCCTCTTTCTTCCCATTAAAAGCAATTTAGCAGCTGACATCCCTAAAGCACTTCAACTTAAATCCTGTAAAGAGGGAAGAAAAAGAGCCTGGGAGTTGTGCTTTGAAAGAAAGAATGAAGGGATCAGCACTGCTTTTTCCTAAATTGAATTTAATATCTCCTTAATCACTAAAGTAGCTCAAAAATCCAACTTTTCCCCGGAAAATGAGGGAAGTTTTGCATTTGATTCAAAATGACACTAATTTTTGGCTGAAAGAATTGTTCCTTTTTCAGAACCAGTTGGATGCAAAGCAAATTAGACCACAGAAGTCAAGTTTTATCCACTATAGAGAACTAAATTATTTCTGTGCTCATTTACAGTGCCGAGTTCAAAACAGCACTTCTTTTGTTCTCTAAATATGCACGGAAAAAAACCCCTCTTGTTCATCTAAACCAAACTTCTGACAGTTTAGAACCACCTGCCTCTGGGTTCGCATACCTGCCTTGATCTCTAATAGACTAAGATTTTTTTCCAGCAGGTCAACAGAACAAACATATCAAAACCCAAAGATGCTATCCAATAGACTACTCTACGATGGCAATCTTCATTTCTTTCAGCACACTCACAGAAAGAAGTTCAGATTAAAATGGGACAATTATACCAAGGCAGTGCAAACAACAGTGTTGTGCACCGAAACAAACCAATGCTACCCGGAACAGTCAACAAAGGTTTTAAGTAGAGCAAAACCATAAGGAAATAGAATTCATTAACAGAAGTAGCCATTTGGCCAAGTGCTAACATCCATTAATTCTGGCAATGCACTGTTAGACTCTACGTGACCCTAAGTGGTCATAACTCTTATCCATCCATGCAAAACGTCGGGAAAAAACGATCTGAAATTTAGGGTTTCTCTCTGTCTGATTGCACCTCTGTGTGTGTACTGCACGCAGGCTTCTGCCCGGCCACCCGCTAGAAGCCATAAAAAGAAACTTGTGACAGAAACAACTAAAATTAAAAAGAAAGTGAAATTATATTTGAAAGTTTGTATTTGTTATTTAAACACAAAATTTGCATATAAAGGCCAGCAGCACACCTAAGACTCCTGAGATTTCTTCCAGGTGCTCGAGTCCCTCATATGGCTGTTCAAAATCATTTAAGTGTTACTGAATTGTAGATCGTGTCCAAAAAAATGTGTGCTTCTGGTGCTCTTGCCTCTCCATTAAATAAAAGAAAAAGGAAAAATAACGTTCACGACTCATTCCTTCAGTGGCCAGTCTGTTACAAAGCCAGGTCACACCAAAAACTATTTAGTCCCTATCCAGACTGAACAGTGACCAACAGCAAAAGAATTTGCAAGATCTCTATATGGGGTAATTAGATAGTGACACGAATAACAAAAAGGCTTTAGGGGAACAAAAAAAGAGGCTACATAGGGAGATTAGGTTGAAGTAGATAATGGGAAGGAAACAGCAAGCTTTTGGAATCGGCAAATAAATATAAAGAAAACAAATGATTCAGATGCTGAGAGAGTCAAAGGCAGCAAAAACACCAAGTGACTCTTGGAGAAGAAACACTAAGGAGGGAGCTCCCACTGCTAAGAGCTTGGTACAGATCTGCACATCAGCTTCATCGTCAGCAGAACGAAAACACACAAATTGGCAACAGGGCTGCTTCCAAAACTATACACTTGAAAATGAATGTAGAATTTTGCCCCATTGTGTATGTCTGCTTTTTGCATGATTGGATCAGTAATACCCGTTCTTTAAATAAGTTCAGTACTCCAGTGAGATGTCAAATAGAGCAGTTAAGTTTTTGGTCTTAGTTTTGCATTTTTTTTTCTAGGTCTACTGCCTTTTTGGAATGTCTTTTCAGCTTGATTTTCACTTTTACTTTTTCCTTCCTCAGCTGTCACCACTTGCATTGGTTTTTTTACTCCTCCTTTTTTCAGTTTGACAAGCGTGTTCAATTTTTTTCTGGTTAATACACTGTGCACCTCACTGTTCATATTGTTCTTGCTTCAGTTATTTTTTGTTCTGAAGAAACAGTCCCTCCCTGCTTAAACTATTCTGCTCCCAGAAGAGTAAAGTTGTAATGTCCTCCTCAGTTCTTACTCCAAAACATTAAGAATGTTTTCTCATCTTTAGTGTCAAAGGAGTTGCTTTTTACGTGCCCACCAACATGGAATACAAACACTGTGTCCTAGGTCAACAATGGCTTCAGATACTGCTACTTCTTGAGTCAACTCCAATTAATACCCAAGCAGTAAATAAGCACAGCCTCATGACCTGCAGTCTTGAAGAACTTTTGGTCTATGGAGTGCAAGCTCTACCAGGATAATTTATTTACCCAGCTTAGGCCATGGTTCTCCTATTTCTTCAGTGGCTGTTCGGAAACTTTGATGAGTTAACTGGGACAACTGTTTCCAGCCTCCGTCTTTCCAGTAGGGCTTCTGGAGGTGAACATCAGGACCAAGAAGATTTGAGAAGTTAAGTCTTTCCTCAGCTAAGTCATTTTCCTCATTTCCTCATTCAGACAGGAGATCCAATTTCAGCCTCTAAAGTCTCCAACAGTTTACCCAACATACAACTGCCTCACTAAGCCAAACAGGAGCAGCCACCAACAGCATCTGAAGTCTCTAAATATGACAACTGAAAAAATGGCCTCACCATCAAGTAGCTGTTTTCCTCATCTAGAAGCTTGTAACACACTTCCATTATTCAAGACAGATCTTTAAAACTTATTATGCACATGATCCTGTTGTCACACTCCATTTCCCCACCAATCTTGTGAATCCATTTACGTAAACATTTGCCTGCTTCTTGCTCAAGATTTTTCCAGCAGGGGTTGATCCAGGAGAGAAGAGAGTGGCCACTGATGGAAGAGGTGCGATAAATCTGTATCCCTCATTAGGTAAGATAAGCTTGCCAGGAAATTGCCTCAACGTTACAGAACCACTGCATTATCTAGGACTAGGGTTAGCTGACTGAGAAAAAAAATTCTAAAACTTACTAGAAACAAAACACGTTAAAGTCAACATCTTTTTTCAGGTCTTCACACAAGAGCTTTCTTTACAAGAAAGCCAGGGTAGATACTATCCTGCCATACGCATCCTGTTCAATACCAAACACCTTGGTAGTGTCTAAACCCTACCTCCAAAATTCACAGGCTGCAAGAGCACAACTAGAGGAACGATGTATGACGTACAAACGCTCTTCTGAATTGAGACAAACACTACATAAGATGTAGGCCTGTCCTTCCTATCTACCACAGGAGATAGAAAATAACCATACTTTGGTTCTCTAAACAACAAAGAATATGTCAGGACTATAACATAAAGGTCACACAGGATCTTTATAAGGCATATATGATCTTCACAGATATTTAAAAAATCCATAAAATTAAGTTAGGGAAATTAACACTGTCAATTCAGAAAAACAACCAACCAAACAAAAACAACCCACCCAGCAATTTTGGGGGAAAAAAAACCTACATTAAACTAAGCAATTGTTGTTTTACTTGTCTCTTTCCCAGTCACTACTTAAGGAAAAGAAAAAAGCATTTGACTTTCAGGAACGAGTTTGTCTTCACACTTTTGGCATTACCTATGTGCTGCTTTTCAGACAGTGCTGCTCAAGAGATTAGGAGCACACAAATGCAAACCCAAACTACTAGGCTACTACAAGTTTATGGTCAAATCTTCCCAAGGTGACAGTCCCTGTTCCCATCCTTAGAGCAAAGGTCATTCATATCTCTATATGTGTTTATTAAGTTTCGTGACTGCATAATGTCCTAGAGCCTCAGATAAAACTGCCCTACAGAAGTATATCATGCTCCCATTAACAGATAATTCTCACTCCAGCATGCCTTACATGTGAGAAATGCAACCCTGTCCATATCTAACGGGGAAGCACAGTATCACAAAAAGGCCACAGTACTTACAACAGAATCATGCAAACAAAATACCATTGTCATTCTCAAGGAAACAGACTTTCAAGATATAAAACAAGTATTTGAAAGTTTCAAATAGGAGTTTTTCCCAAGCTACACAATTTAAAATCTCTCCAAAGTATCAAGAATATGTTTAATCAGAAAATAATTAACAGTAAAACCACATAAATCAGCCAAAAGCTAAATGGAGGAACAAGTCTTTAGAACAAGCTTAGCTTTGACTGGAGTTTGCTAATCTTCATAAGCCACATAAATTTAACACTGGAGATCAACACGAGAAGAAAAAAGAGATAAAATTATCTCTGATGAAGCTCTAAATTGAACAGTATTTAACACCCAAAAAGTACCCATCTGCAACCTGCACATGAAATCACCACAGTTCTCTAATTTGCCTTTATCCAAAATCACACAGCCTCCTGGCACTTCCTATATAGTTCAGCAACCATGATTCACTAGCAAAATTTAACCACGGGGTATGTTTGGAGTGATACCTGATTGGAGTGTTGTCATCTGCATTTCTGGTTCCAGCAGTGTCATGTCGATCCTTTTCTCAACAGTTACAAGCCCTTAAAGACCTCTCTTTACATAGACATAGATATATTAAAGAAAAAAAATAATCCAAGAGCACCTCTCCACTTTAATCTCGTTCAAAACTGGCAAGAAATTCTCATCCTTATATGATGAAAACCGTGCCTAGTGAGAAGACTCAAGTCTTTCAATATGCAGTTCTCTGCTTATTCACTACAGGCAAGTTGGAACAGCCCAAGATCAAATTACTGCTAGGAGAAAAATGAATACTCAGAGGGAGAGCAAGATGTGTAGCTTGTAGAAGTAAGGTCCACCCCTTGATGCTCTGTAAGTGGAAGGGAGGGGGGAGGAAGGGTTCAGAGACACTAGAACTGGCAGTTTTCCCCCTTTTTATAAGAGGAAGATGACGTCTTGGGTAGACTTTCAATCCCCTAAGGGGCTCTGCTGATGAGGCAATTTCGTTCCAAGGACAAGGAGACCCAGTGTTAACATAAACACGCAGACAGCCTCAGCTTTGAAACAACATGGCCAAAGTCATATACATCCTGCTGATAGATCGGTCACTTTCCTTCAGTCTTTGCCGGTCCTTTTTCTCCATAATTAAACTACTCCCCTAATCAACTCCCCTTGCTGACCACTAAACCGGAGCTACTCTGACAGATGGTAGTGTCTGTTCCTTAAAAACAAAAAACCTGCCCTTTGTCATTCGGACTTTTCCCACCGTGGATCACACCCTCCATCCAACCAGACTAGAGGTTAAAAAAATCCAGTCTTGTTTCCCACATCCAGATGAGCAATTTCAAATAGTGGACAAAACTTTTATAGCCAAGTACTTATTGAGTAAAAGATAAAAATAGAATTAAGTCTTTCCTCACTAGATGATTCTAGCTCCCAACAGAAAGGAAATTCAGTCTTGGTCTCTAAAGAGTCTCAAGTAATTTGCCCAACAGATAATTTAATTATCTTAACAAACTAATTCCAACACTTCTGTCCCCAGAGCATCTTTCCCTTATTCCCCATCTTTCCACAAGGCTCATCATCGCTTCTCTTTAGGTCATCTAAGTAAGTAACCGCATATAATTGTACCAAGCCCTAAAATATCTTGAGCTGTGCATCTAAGATACAGACCAATTTTTAGATTTTAAACCCCTTTGTAGCAAGTCAGAATTCCTCTCCCGCCACAACACTATCTATAAAAATGAGTAGTTGGGTGTGCAAAACTGCTTAAGCCCTATTTTCTGACCCCTCTAGTGTGAAATAACTTCAGGACTGCTCTAGCACTCAGACACAAGAACTCCCCGACAGCTGCTCGACTGCTGAGGGAAGAGCATGGCAGGTTTTAGCGACATATCTTCCTTCCCACACACAAACACATCTGGAGCTTTAAAGGAGGCAGCAAAAACTCATTCAGCAGCTTTAAAAAATGCAGGAAAATCCCTTAGAGTGATGATACTGTAGTATTTATCTGATTTTTCACACTCCTTACATCAGTAGTGTGTTGTAAAAGGACAAGAATCAGCTCATTTGGGTTTCTCTCGTACTCAAATGCTGCCTTTGCAGTCCTACATTTGCAGCCAGAGTAGGCAAAAATTGCAGGCCTAAACTGTTCCTTCTTGCTGTGCAATCTTGATGAAAAGGAACTGCAGCAGTGCACTGTATCCTGAGAATTCAGAGACACTAGTGACAGAAATAAGTCGCTTTACCACCTACCCTGAATATTCATATGCATCATAATAAAGGAAAACGTCCATTTTTAGCAGAAGGTATGCTTATTTTTGTTGAGATACGTGGAAATATCAGAGGAAGCAGTATGACCCAAGTGGAAAGGAAATCTTTCCTGCAGTGTCCAGAAACATCCCTTAACTCCCTGAAGTATGCACGTGTGCTCTGTCGGTGACCACGAAGAGGCAGATGAAATTTAAAGCATTAACCAGGATGTTGCTTATTTGACCAGCAAGGAAGATGAAATCTGCATTACCAGATGCCTTCCAACAGAGATTTCTTCGTTACACTTTGTGGCGATGTATTGATCGTGGCAGGGGGAGAGCTGCAGCTGCAGAAGTGGCCGATAGTATTCCAATACAAATGAATTGCAGAAAGCCACACGTTACAGAAGCAGCAAAGGTCCCAAAGCTGGGATTCAGTTGGCCAAGTACGAACAGCAATTGACCATTGTGAAATAGTGCAATCTTTCTTGCGTGAAGCAGCCGCTCTCTGTTTAAGTAGAGCAGATTGAGAATCCTGCTGAATGGCATTCTCCCTTTAAAGAGCCAGGCTTCTTTTCCCCATTACTACCCTTAAAACAGCAAAACCAGCAACAGAAGTCCTTACACAAGACAAAACAGCTGCCCAGATCTGGGCCTGACTTGTTTAGCAAGCAGTTTAAATTCATGAAAAAGGAATGTTTTTTAAACAGCTATCAAATTATATGTCTAATGTTCATCCATCAGCCCTGAACCTTGAAACCTCAAAGGCAAACTGAAGTAAGAGAGAAAATGGAAAGGAAAAACAGAAGGGAGAGGAATATTATGAGCCAGTGATTGTAGAAGGGTGTTAGTCTTGTTAACTTGATAAGGAACAAAAACTTTTTTGAGAGCTAACTTGTTAAAGCCACGACATTAAAGCTGCCTTTGGCATTATTCTTTCCAGTTCAACTATTCCCCCATCACTATTTAAAAGTTTGTTTAAAATATTCCAAGGAGATTACCACTTCTCAGTTGTTTGGTAGCTCCCATCAGTAACAGGCCAGTCATTTCTGTCATGCTCTGGATCTCATAGCTCTATCAGAAACTTTCAGACAGCATGCTAAATTTATAGTCTCCTGGGACATAAAGTCTCTTAACACAAATCTGTCCAAGACAGACTGGTTGTTTTTGTTCTAACAACCATTCCCCGTACTCTCACACAAGAGAAAACAGCAAGCCTCGCTGGAATGTGTGTGAAGGACAGATCAGAGAAAGCTATATATTTCCTGTCCTGGTCCTTTTGCTACAACACAGACTTAATCTTCTTCACATTTAAATTCTGGATGAGGCAGTAACCACCACTTGGTAATTAAATGTAACTTTGAATCACACTATTCCAGAAGGCAGATATATACTAGAAAAAAAAAAAAAAAAAACCAGCAAAAAACCCAAACCCTCACCAAACCACAAAAATTGAGAAAACAATTTCAGAATACTCTTATCTCTTTAAAGCCCTTTCTCAGGAATAAAATATCATCCTTATTTATAAGTAAACATGCCTAGCTTCTCAAATGAGTTCATGAGTCACATAATTCACTTCTTAAAAGGACAGTTTATGATATGATTTTAAGAAAACGTTATTAATGTTTTTAAGGTCAGAGTAAAAAGAGGACAATAATAAAATTTGCAAATCCCCTGTAATAAGTCGTATTTGAAGTATTTGAACCTAATTGTATTCAGTGTAATGACAATTCAAAATGGGAAAGGGACAGCAGAGGAGGGAGATAGGAATGTAGAGCCTAATAAAAAAATTATAGGAACAACCATCTACACAATTATTTAAAATAAAAGAAGGTGCTCTAATACTCATGTATTTTAATAGTAAATGGGCATAAGAACATAGGCACTAAATTAGCTCTTTAGAACCATTTTAAAAGTTCAGCTCTGCAACTTCTGAGTATAATCACCAACAGCTTACGGTGCAACTATTTATCCCATGCTTTGTACAGCACCAACAGGAGTACCTTCCCATACCTAAAGCACATGCCTTTTATGTGACTTGAGTCATACTGAAATTCCACACATTCCAACTAGACTCTCTTCCCCCAGCACATATGGTGCTTTGTGGAAGGCAAGCATCCCAGATCAAGTAAACCCCAAACACCGGCAAGCCGCTGCAAGTTCCGTCCAAACCGGTAACCATAAAATGCAGCACTTCATTGGAAAGAATGTTACCTCATCTTCAGTAAGCCTACAGTGAGAAGACACCAGGGACTGTCGGTGGGTTCTAACACAATGTTTTTCACGACCCCTGGATAAAGATAAGTATGAATTCATCTGGGGAAAACAGGTCAAGGGAGAGGGTCAATAAGCTAGTGGAGCAATTACCGTAATTTCAAATGAAAGTTAAGGGGAAGGNAATGCAGCACTTCATTGGAAAGAATGTTACCTCATCTTCAGTAAGCCTACAGTGAGAAGACACCAGGGACTGTCGGTGGGTTCTAACACAATGTTTTTCACGACCCCTGGATAAAGATAAGTATGAATTCATCTGGGGAAAACAGGTCAAGGGAGAGGGTCAATAAGCTAGTGGAGCAATTACCTAATTTCAAATGAAAGTTAAGGGGAAGGGCTCCTTTTTTTTTTTTTAAGAAATTATCAAACTACCTAAGATTTGTATATTCATCACCTGGGGGTTTTTTCTCTTTTTTTTGTAAATGAATTCATCAGGGACTTGTTCTAACCCTGCCCTAAGGGCTGGGAATAGTTGTCTTGGCATCCTAGTACAGGTAACAGAAAAATCAAGATACATTGAAGAGCTTCGGATGACTCCCTAATGGCCTTTTTCTGGCTTGTGTGGCAACAAATGAGTCGGTCACAGGTAATCCCTTAGTTAAACAAAGCTGAGGCATTGATGAACATCAGTAGAAAAGGAGAAGGAATGTAAATTTGGGGTAGAAAACTCACTTTGAAGCACAAATTAAATAACTACACCTTAAACGTCCCATTAAGTTTGATGTCTGAATAGAGCCTAATAACTGTGTCAAAACAGTTTATTAATACTTTATTACATAAGGTTTCTTTCCACTGAAGTGACAAAAAATTGTTTCCTAGCTGTGTTCAAATGCTTCATATTGGAATTCTATATCCTTAATATCTTTTATTGCACTTTAATTGTGTAACTTATGGGTGTACAGACCTTGAACAACCTGACTGAACAGCTGCTCTTGTGTCCAGGTGTACCTATCCTTCCAGGTACACACACCTACAAGGTGTAGCTGTGATAAGGGAGAATATGAAGAGAAGTCTGGATCTGAAACAAACCAAAACCAACAAGAAAACCCCCAGAAACTGTGTCTGGCTGCTCTTCAGTTCTAAGAGAAGGGAAAAAAAAATTTAAAGGAATCTGCAGTCCTAGGGCATATGGCAGCATGCATACACAGGACTGCACTCCCAGTTTTCCCATGGGATGCATAATTCCATGATGCTTCACAAGCCAAAGAAATTTCTGTTTTAACTCAGCTAATAGTTTATGTTCCAGAACCATAGTCTGTCGCAACAAATACAGTACAAACCCATGTAATACTTTTCTACAGATTCCTACAGATAAGCCGAGGCTGTTTAGCAAAAGCCACAGAAAGAGTTAATCCCTTAGAAGCTCTCAGAGTAAGTAGTTGGTTCAGCTGTGAGTCAGCAGTTTCTGTCTAGAACTGCAAACAGAACAGGAGACCCTTTGACACAGATAGGCAGCTTCCAGCAAGTCTCTTACTTACCACCTCCTCCCCTCCCTCCCACTGCCACTCAGCTCGAATCTTCCTCATACCTTGAATTTGGCAAGTTGTCACAGAAGCCGTTTCACTGCACAAGATACGCTCTACAACCACTTTGGACTGCTCAAATGTTTAAGCAGATTGCCATCTCAACTGGCAGATCATCTCTGAACATTTTTTAACACGTTTGAAGCCGAGGACACAACAACAAAGATACACCATATTTTAAAAAGGAGATTTAACAAGCTCAACAGCTTTCAACAGCTGTGCAACCTTCACCCCAAGATAACTGAGAAGTTCCCATTTGAAGGAAGACATTTATTAACTCAAAATGCATCAGCTAAATTTCTTAACAGCTCACTAAATTTCTTAACAGCTCACTAAACCAAGTGTTCTTTTATGCTGTGACACTTTGCAAATAACAGCATTTCAACAGCACTTTTCATTCCCATAATACTTTAATGAATGTACACGCAAACAACACATAACAAAATACTGCAGGAGAAAAGAGCATTGTGTATCTCCTGTGTACCTCCAAAGATAAGGAATATTCAGGTAATCTAGATCAGGGACTTTGGACTTTATGCCTCGCCTGAAAAGCTGCCCCTCCAGCAGTAAAATTCCCACTATTGTGCTGAGCCCTGATAAAGAATCAGCTCTGAAGAGACCCACCTAATGAGTCATTTCCGGGAATACCCTGCTTTTCTTTGGCAAAAGATATGGGCAGAGGTGTTCCTTTCCAATTACTTTTAAAGCACAACTCTATTTTACCTGTTCCAGTCAAGCAGATTTGCAGCCCAAAATGATACAGCTTCAAAGCTGAGTCCATAAAAATAACATTATTCTGACAGAGGAAAACTATCTATTTCTGCAAAAGATTCCCTAAATACCAATTTTTAAACTTATCCAAACAACCAAATCCTGTGAAGACTTTCGTTCCCGTACCGGAAGATCCTTTCTTCTGACCATAACAATACCATTCAAAGTGCTGCTGCAAGTTTCATTTCTCCAAAAGGTCATCTTATCTGTTCCCAGCACTAGTATCCCTTTCCCTGTGGCATCAAGAATAAACTGCTTCTTCCCAGTTCAGGACCCTTGATCATGCCTTATTGGCTAAGAGAAGAACCCTGCTTCCAGAAAAATCACAATGTCACCTTCAGATGGCCAGCTGGAAACAAAGGCTCCTATGCTTTTCCCACGTTCCAGCTCACTATCAGTTTCAATGCAATCTTGATTAAATACCATTTGAAATCTCTCCTTGCATTCATAACTATAAAATGCCCAAGTCTACCACTAGTTGAGATCTGCTAAGATCACAGTCTACCTCGCTGACTAACAGTCCAATTTTCTTCTATTTACCATCACCACCTTTATCTCCATCTGTTGCATTTTATCTTGGAAGAATGCAAACATTAAGGATTAGAAGTTTTTTGTTCTGTTGTTGCCATTTCTATCGTCTCCATTTTTTGTGAACATAACTGTGATCACATAATGATGGTATAACGTATATGAATGAGGAAACTCTTTAACCTCTTAAAAACCCAACACTTTGGGTTAATCAATTTAAGTTAATCAATTCTTCCAAATTGCAAAATACTGATACACTATTCAGAGAAAGGCGTGGTCATTTTCTGGAGATAAAGATCCAGCCATGTTACGTTAGGTACCCCTTCAATCCAAATTACTGTCCTCAGTGGACATATTCTAAATCACTTTACCATGAGCATTATGTTTTGGCTATAAAGCCACTCTGAAGCTCCCCATTTCTATTCTCAGCATTTCTAAGATGCTGTGCCATGCAACTCCATAATGTCCAACACTGTAAGGTGCACAGGACTCGACCATGCTCAAATCCACAGTACGGTGCAGGTGATAGTATGAATTCAGAGCAAGACCCTCATATTGCCAAGAGTTACCAACATATACCCCAGAAGGTGGAGTGAAGGGAGATCACCAAATGGAATTCACAAACAGAAGCCACCACTTATCAAATGGTTTCATCACTCTCTCACAGCATGAGGCTGAACATGCAAAGGCTTTCATGGCAGCCTGGTGATCCTGAGCTTCAGGCAGTTAATAGTCTTTCAAAGTCAGGAATTCTGGTCACTGAGTGAGCCTGTATTTTGCCACTATGTTGTCACCCACTATATAGTTGTCCATAAGGTACCTGCAAGTTGAGAAACATACACAGGCCATTCTCACTCTAGGATCAGAAGGCCTACTGGGACATTTAATTTTTAACTCCAGGTCTTGCTTCTCCTTCCAGGAAGTCTGACAGAACCTTTCAGACATTTGCAGTGAGGAAGTTACTCATTCTTGGCAAGCGCAGACCAAGGTGGCAAAGAAAAATCTACAGATGGCTACAGTCTGAAGGTGAGCTAACACTTCCTTTGACTGACTCTCAGCTTTGCACAAGTCAGTCACCACAAAGTACAGGGAAGCTGTTTCTGGTATTCACCTAAAATAATAATATAAAGCATTTATCACTGGAGCTCTGTGGAACTTCCACAGCCAGTAACATCAATCCTTCCAATCCAACAGTGTCAATAGGTTTTGTGAACTCTAGATCATTAGTTTTTCCTACAAAAAAAAACCACAGTAAGAAGCAATAAAAAGCAGACCTGTCATCAGAACGTGTACCGTGACACTACCACTTGGTGAGGACACACTACATGAGACATGAGCACAGTGTAGCCCTTACCATTCTTCCTTTCACTGAGTGGAGGGAGGTTGGGGTTCCGGCCATGGTGGAGGTTGAGGGTCAGCTCGGGCTGCAAGGAGAGCTCCTGCAGCTCATTGGCAACAGCTTCGCTCTGCGGGCTGGGGGCCGCCGAGAGGGACACCAGCACCGGCTCATCGTCATTTTCGCCAGCCCCTCCTCCGTCCAGCCCATTTCCAGCAATGACGGAAGGGGGCAGGCACACCACGCCGGAGAAATCCACTTTGGCTTTCGTGATGGCAACCTGCAAGGCAAAACAGAAAAATATACACCATAAATCTCACGTGAGAGTCTTAGCCATACGTCCAGTTCAACATGGCGTCCATACGTCCAGTTCAACATGGCGTCTTCCACGCTGTGGAGAAACATGTTAAGTTTGTGTGATCATCATCAGTTGAAATCCAACGAGTCACTGAAACTTGCTCGACTCAGCAGATTAAAAACTTGCACAAACCTCCAACAGCATCACCACAGAAACTACTCATGAAACTACAGATTATTGTAATTTTCTTAGAAAGTATGACAACATTCTCAATTTTTGGTATTTTAGGAACCCAGTCTTGAGACGATACAGATTGAGTCACTGCAGTGAAGTCAGCCTATTTGGAACCTCGCTGAACCCTTGACTACCGTCCTTTCATATCAACAATAGTGTTTTAACAACACTCTATTTGAAATCCAGTCAGGTAAAGTAATCCTTCATAATAAACCTGGAAGGACAGCTGAGTACAACAAATGAGGATCTTCAGATAAAAATCAACTGCATTTCAAAAAACAATTCTCTTGTTCCATTCTCCCCTCCCCATTCACAATCAGTGAAAATGAATAAAAGAAAAATATTCCACATAAACAAAAAAGCCTTCCTGTCTTAAACCTCAGCTACAGTAACCAAAATGTGCTATATAAAAAAGGGCTTTAACGAAATAAGTGATTTTTAAATGTTTTATTATATTTCTGTAATTCTTTAAATAAGTATTCAAAAGCCACTACTATGTTCAAATTAAAATTCTTTTCTGTTCGGTAATTTAAACAGAAACAAACCAGCTGTAAGTCTCCAGTGAAATGGTTACTGTGTCAACATTTGAACAGGAACGGACATTATACAAGGGCAATCATATTTGGGTTTGATTAATGAGGACGGAAGTCTCCTGCTTCTTAGCATGCTGCTGTTTCAACCGGTCTAAACTCGGAAGACTTGGCTGCACTGTTGTAATTTAGCGAGCTAAAGGTACTTGCAGAGGCTAACATTCAACTTCAAAAAGATGCAGGTAAAGCAAAGTAAAAACCATCAGGATAATCCTCCAGAAACCAATCAAAAAGCATAAACTTGAAACAACGGTTTTGACAATACAGGGTTTTTTTAAGTATTCCCCACTTAATGCTCATAATTAACCTGGATGAGTGTGACAACATCAACACATCGACAGCTGACAAAGGAGCTCAAATAGTCACTTTCCCCACTTGCAAACTTCAGTTGATTAGGAACATTTGTTCTGTAATATCCAGAACAAAGTTATAAGTGGTACAAAAATTTGTTTCAAAAATTTGTTCAGAGTATATTTAAGACAACAATAAGAATTTATTGGTAATGAAAACATGTTATTTCATCCATGTTGTCATACATTCATTCCCAGGAATTCCCGATTCATTCCCATTCCTATGTCATGATCTAAAGGAAAGCAAAGAAAAGAAGGGTGGAGAAAAAAAATAGAAAACAACAAAAACCACCAACTGAAGCTGGTGTTCGTTAAAACGGAACAAATGAGACGAAGCCAAACCTTACTGCTATATGAAGTATTTGCTTTTACTTCAGTTTAAATTTGGCTAGAAAGT
Source organism: Mohoua ochrocephala (assembly GCA_013398855.1). Classification (NCBI taxonomy): domain Eukaryota; kingdom Metazoa; phylum Chordata; class Aves; order Passeriformes; family Acanthizidae; genus Mohoua; species Mohoua ochrocephala. Next base: position 24,746 of record VZTA01007229.1, on the reverse strand, counting down.
GCCTACCCCTTCCTTGATATTTTTCCTGTCCAAAGCAAACAAAGAATCATATCCATTTGAAAGCAAATTGTAACGGTAATCTGACAAGAGAAGAAAATTGGTATCATGCCCTTCTCTTAACAATGGATAGAGAACACCTCAAAACACACACCCTTAAACCACAGACTTAAAAGAACAGAGTTTGGTACACCACAACAACCTTTGCAAAGGCAGGAAAGAGTTAAAACACAAGCAATATAGCTGGCCTCAGGCCCTGTCCCTGTAGGATGGGAGACCTGTGGAACGGGGCTAAAAGGAAGAGTAATTGCCCAGTTAGGAGGCTGGCTGGTAAGGGCTGCTGGCACCACGTTAGAGGAGCCAAAGCCAACCTGCTTTATGGAAGGAGGTGTCCTGGAGACATTACACTTTGCCTGGTTCCACACGGTGGTCAGATCATGCAGAAGCACAAGTGCAGCCAGGCCTGAAATCACAAACAGGTGACAGACAGATCTAACACTCGCTCCACAAGGATATGGAATGGCAGAATTCTCAACCTTCCCTCCTCAATCGACCCTAGAAAAGAAAGATTTCCTTCCTCTTCTCAAAAAGTGAAAAAAAAAACCTTGACCTGTCTCAAATATGCAAGATCTGCTTCAACTAGGTAAACAGAAAATGTCTTTAGAAACATCGAACATACTGGATTTTCTGTTCAAGAGGAATTTGTAACCTGCATAATAAACTAGGAAAATCACATTTCAAACACCACTTTAACAACAGTGTTGTAAATTTCCCTAATCAGTATATTGACATTAGCCAGACTACTGAAACCCTATCATTTATGGAAAAGCAGGGTACCAAGCCACAGTAAAAGCAGTCCAGCAGAGCCAGCCACAGCACAACAAGGAGTAAGAGACCCGTGCTGGCACACCAGTTTGCTGTGTGACCTTGAGCAACACCATACCAAACTGTGTTAATTGGTACTGGCATTATAAACCAGAGTTCCTCCAGTAAATTGTCCAATGAAACTTCATCACAGCAGTTGGACTATCCAGAATTGTACCTGGACCTGCATATTTCCTAACTCATGCAGAAAAAAACACAGATGGAAGGGATCTTAATCCTAGTTGGCATGTCAGTCAGTTTTTGCCCCACATCAAAGGAACACAGCCTAAGCAAACCTTGACTTGACACTCATTCTTGCTCTGCCATTATGTCCTGAGTTGTGCCAGAAGTGCTGCTTGTAGAGCCATACTGTGAACTGTATCAGAAAGCTGATTTGGCTGAAATGCAATTTTTCATCTGGATCAATTCCTCCATACATGGCACAGTTGAACCAGCATGGTACAGTGGAACATGCCACAAAATAAAAAATAATTTAAAAAAAAATCAGTCTGACTCTGTGCATCTCAAACAGTCTGGACAACAATTCTGTTAGTCCAAGGAGGGCTGCAGTTCAAATAAAACTAAACTGGGATGAACCATTAAATGCATTTGGTAAGCCTGTCTTCTCCTTCCTCTGTATCACCTCCCACTTCAGATTAGTTTTTCCTACTGCAATGACTCACATCAAACCAATTAGAAAACTGCCCCAGGTGTAAAAGCCAGTCTTCTGGGTCACACTCCTGCTAAGTCAGGTCCCTGGTGCAGTTCGCTGTGCGGCATCACCAGCGCTTGTGCCGGCACCTCACAAGGACAGAACCATCTTATACCATCAGTACATGCAAACATCCAGCCTCTTCCTAAGGGAAAGAGAACTCTTCTTCAGATCAGCGCCAAGTCTTAGTATGGAACACATCCCCACAAAAAAAACCCAAAAACATTCAGTCCTCAAGATTACAATAAAAGCTATAATTGGATGAGTTTGATCTAAATGTTTTCAATTAAAAGTCTGATGAGGGCAGAGAGGGATTTAAAGGATGCTTTGAGGATTTATAATCATTCGTGCTACAATGTTTGGAAGTCCTGTGAAAGACATGGAATCCTTTTCTGCAACCAACATAAGTCTGTTTCTAGACTTCCCAGACAGTTATACCACTCTATAACTGTCATTGTAGAATGATCAGATAGTTACACACATTAATATTTAGAACCTAATGAAAATTTTACAGTGTTTGTTTTCCTGTCATTTCCAACCAGACTAGAAACTTTCCCATAAAGAAATGTGCCATGCCATGATCTTTAAGTGAGTCATCCAGAAGCTGATGGGTAGTATTAAGAGCAAGTATTTCTTATCCTCAATAAGGGTTTCAGGGTAAGTATCCTCAAGGATTTGTATCTGTTGCCTAACCAGGCAAAAGCTTTCTATCATGGCATTTTTCTACTTTTAGGCCAGCTGCTTCTGGGACAAGAGTGGCTGCGATACCACAGATGTTCTACAGCAGCAACATCAGCTTAAGCAACCTTTAAGTCCTCCACTGTCCAGCTGCTCATTTCTGTCCCTACGCTGCCCCTTCTTCGACTGGGGAATCTATTTAGCTGAAAACCAGACATTTTTTCCTGGGTATTCAATAAAATCAGTTCCCCAGTCCATTGCCAACTACACACACAGCTGTGTCACCATAGTGCATGTGTCCATATCCAACATAAATGTTGGATAGATTAAACCATTTAATAACGCCTTAAGATGACTGCTACCAAAAGCAGCCATCCTGATTTCTTTATAGCTTCCTTGTGCCTTATTCTCCCTCATGATAACCAAGTTTTTGCGAGGCTGGCTGGCAAGCCAGATCAGCAACAGATGTAGATTAAAACTAGTTGTGTGTGTATGACCAGGTCAAATTGAACACAGATCAGTTCCTTGATCTGGTTCAGCCTGTGCTGGCTGAAAGGAGGTGAGGAACGAGCAGGCTGGACTGCTCCTTTTGTTGGCAGTGCCAGTTTAGTGTCTAACCAGAGGATGTGGTTGTACGATACAGCTAAGTTGGTCTAAGGTAGCTCTTGCCAAAAGGGGCGGTCTTGGATGCATGCTTTTGTGGCTTCCCCGTGCCAACATTGGTGCTTGTCTGCCCTCATGATGGGATGATTAATGGAGCTAAAATGACAGGAAACTAATCCAAATCCCTTCTCCCCCCTCCCAGTTTACTTTTCACTAGCTTACTGTTGGTCAGACAGATTTCCATACTGTACGTGTCTATTTTGTTTCCCTCTCACCTCCCGGGCTCTGAGCTATCCTTCAGCGATGCTGGATGAGCCGCTTTAAGAGAAATTTCTCTAAGTAATTTTGTCATATGGTAAATGCAAAGTGGAATACTGTTTTTACCAATGACTAAGCTAATCAGGTTTCCTGTGTGTTTACTGTGATAAGGTGTTGCAATGGCAAGAGGATGCGCTTAAACAGCTACCGTGTAAAACAAGCTTCAGAGCAGTTTAGTCTTTGTAGTTTGCAGGCCTGATAAAGGGAATATTTTCCTGAAAATTCTTAATGGCTGTGGTTCTTAATCCTATACCTTGTGCAAAATTGACACTGTCTTGTTTGTCTGTCTGAAGCTGAAGTGTTTAAATGCCTTCAGAAGTCAGAAATGGATAACGATTATTTATATGTTTACAAGTAATGTCTACTGTTTCTCTTGAGCAGATCCATGTCCTCCCAGGTGTCATGGTTCATGCTTGTATTGTTGTGACAGTGGTTTTGTGTTTTATACCAACATAATTTAAAAACTCCTGGCTCCTGAGAGCATGCTATTGCCCTGCATGATTTTGGCAATATTCACATACTCGTGCCATAATTAAGATCTTGACAGTCGGTATTTAAATGAACCAAGGAACACTATCGCCTTCCCTTACACGAAAACTCAATAACCAGAGTAAAACATACAGGAATTCAAACTTGAAATTAAAACATAAAAGAAATTTAAAAATAAGTAAGTAAAAATCAGAGAAGCACAAGGGAAAAAAACCCAAAACACATACAATTCCCAAATCAAGAAAGGACACCTCTCTAAACAGCTCTCCCTTGTTTGCATTATAGGACCAAGTTGCCAGGGCAATAGCAATTTCCTACTGATTTAAGAATTGCTAAGCAACCTCCAGCACCTAACAGCAACAGCATGTGTGTGCAGCTGGGCTATTTTGAGTAGACAGGGCATTTTTTTATTTTAAACTTAAGAGCAGCCTTCTGTTAAATGATTATGCCAGCTGAGATCATCCAGCCAAGAGGCAATCTTGGGGCAAAGTGGCTTTAAGTGGACAAATCTTTGAAATGAGTGAGAAGACTGGAAGAGAATGCCATGACACGCCCAAAAGCAACTATATCCCCAGGTCATCACAAATTAAAAGAATAACCCAGGAGAAGTGAAGTTTTCAGCAGGTGGAAGCAGGGGCACCACATTAGCTCGAGAAGTTATAACAATCAGAGCGAGAGATATCTTTAGATATCAAAGTCACCAAAAGGAAGACCTACAAAGTTGTATTGAAAAAATTATTTCAGCTCCTGTCAGTCAGCTTAACTTAGGCACACAACTGTTGGCAGAATTATTTCTCCAGTTAATTGAGAGCTAACGTGATGACACTGTCCATAAAGAACATACAAGAGAGTCAGCAGCGAGGCAAACATCACGAAGACTGTATCCTGGAACAGGTACAGTCTTGAGGACTTCTTCTTCAGGAACTCCCTTAAGTTAAGAAACCAAACTCTGCAGACCACTAAAAAGAGGCCACCTTAGATTATGGAGTTTTATTTTAACACACACATTCCACATGCATTTGACTTCTGCAAAATGAATCTGTCATCAGCTTCCTTCACTTTCACAGTAATTGGGAGCAGGGATGGGCAGAGGGGCAAAAGCAATCAAAAAATAACCAAATTCATTCTGGATTAGAACCAGTGATTTGGAGGTGGAAACTGTCCATTTTACCATGGTCACGAGCCACTACCCTGCAAAGCCTGTATTACAAAGGCAAAGATTGCAATTCATGGGAACGGAGATGCTGATAAAACACAGATGAATATAACTTTATCTGAGCTAAAGAACCTGAATCTGTATGTGCACTGTGCCGGCAACACCGCAGTAACAGAGGATATCTTTGAATCTTCACCGTCTCTCTCTGCTGTCATCTCCAGCAAATCTAGCAGTACAAGAGTCAAAATATGCTTGGGCCAGCAAGAAATGTTATCAGACAAAAGGCATGAACAGCTGTACAGAGATGCGAGGACTTGAGGGAGAAAAGATGCACATCTAGTGCAAAGCAATCAACTGCATCATTTGTGCTGTAGACAAACACAGCCTTGCACATGATCTTAACAACCACTCATCAATAATGATATTACTCAAGCCTAAATATTTCCTTCATAAACCATTAACATTTGCTTCACTCCATCCAGCAGTGATAGAAAGTTTTTAAGAGGTCTTGAAAAATCATTAAACATTAATTTCTTAAAGCCACAAATAGCAAGCTAAGAAATGTAGTTTGACATTCCAGCTATTTTTTCAGAAATATTTTTCATTCTTCAATATGTATATGGAGGAACTTTGTGGCTTTCAAGCTCATGGAACTTTGGGTACACAGAGAACTGATAATACCAAAGCTAGTTTTGAGATTAGCAATGATATTTAGAACAAACAATCCTTGCTGAAAAAAAAAAAAGAACTCTCCACCAATTTATGAAGTTCTTACTTTTGTTCAGAGCATGAATGAGGATGACATCCTTGTAATTTCAGAGGATGTTAAGCCTCAAACTGGTAAAATCCTTTATAGACACCTAATTCTCTCATACCACTCAGTGTGTGAATGAATGATCTAGTTTGTGAGACTAAAGATCATAGCTACTGAAGAAATCTTAATTTCTGCTGAAGTTCAAAGAACAAAAGAGAGCAAAAAAGATGTCATGTTCAGGTGTCATGTGTCACTGGGTACACTAATGTATTTTAGGCCTTGGCCACGACAGAGCTCAACATCATAATTAAAAGAGGAATTCAGCCTACTGCTACCAAGCTGTTGGTTCCTGCTGCTTTCCTTTTGTCTGATCTAATGATTGTGCACCCACGGGGTGACTCAGGTCAGCCGAACCAGCAGACGATTCACTCTGAGGAAGATCAGAAACCACTTTTTCCCGGATCAGTCGGCTGGCTGGCCATGCCCTGTGGCTGCACAATCACCAGCTCTGATGCAAAGGAAGCAGCAGGAGTGCACGGCTGTGCAGAGGTTTGACCTGCCTCTGCAAGGGCAGCACACTGAAAGATCAACTTAACTGTAATGTCAAAGAGCACACTTAGATATCTAGCAGCGGTGCCAGCTTAGGCAGCCTGCTACACATTCCCACTCTCATACCTTCCTCGTTGTGAAACCAGCATAAATCTTACAGAGACAATATGTACTGGACCAGATGAAAAATAATCTAGAGAAAAACACTTCTTTCCAGGAGGATGTGTTCTCCAGAGTGGCTCACCATGGCCACAAAAACAGCTATGCCAGCAAAACAGAGGGAGCTGAGAAAGGGAGCAAGCTGTTAGAGCCTGCACTGCTGCCAAAGAAATGCATGATGAACTGCAGTGTGTTTAGAGCAGGATTGCCTGCTTTCCACTACCTTCTGACTGGCTGGCTTCCTTGCAATTGCTGTCTGATGCATCTTTTAAAATTCCCTTCATGTTAAAGGCAAAGCATTCCTCCCCACCCCATAGGGGCAAGTAGTGGGAAGCAATGGATTCAGCCAGCAGCAAAGGCACACGGCAGCGGAGGCAGACAACCGATGGAAGCAGGGAGGCTACAGCAAACTAGAAAAGGGAACGCTGATGATTTGAAGCCAGATGTGAGCTTTGACTTGGAAATTCACAGCTGAAAAAGTATGAAGGAACTCTCACTGAATATGGATTTAGAGCAGACTGGGATGAGAAAGTCATTGGGCGAGAGAAGCATGGAAGTAAGACCTCAGAAAAAAACACTTTCAGACAGAAGACTTGAAATTTGGGTGTAGAACTGGATGACAGGACATAATAAAGTGGTGACTTGGGCAAGGCAGGAAAGACAGCTCAAGGAACAAATCTAGACTAAAATAAAAGAAAATAAATTTTTAAATTTATAAATTTTTAACAGAAAAAGAAGAATTAAAACAAAGATAAGGTAGTTAAACTTCAGTCAGTTCAGTTCCTGGCACAAGCACTCATTACAGCACAAAGCAGCAGGCAAAACTGCAAAACTATAGAATCTTAAGGATTTTTTGACAAGGTTTTTTGGCAACTTACTTTTGTGTGTCTGAGGAAGTAGTCTCACATTTTATCTAATTCAGTCTGATCCCAGGCTGTGACTGAGATTGTATGTCCATATTGTATCACCTCACCACAGTCTGAAATTCTCACCTTCTCTCCTTCAAGTAGTGACTCTGCAGCCATAGAGCAAGTCAATTCAGCTTGCTGTTCTGATGGAAAGCTACCCCTTGAAACATGCTTGTTTGCCCATTGTGATAGCAATCTGAACTGTGCAACCATAGATTCCTCAGATCTCATCATAAAACAAACAAAATACAAAAAAAAAACACCCACCCTAAACCAACAAACAAAAAAAACCAGAGGAGCAGGGCCCACTGAAAAATGACAGCTTTCAGTTACTTCATGTGAAGTACAGTGTGAAACCAAAGCCCGAAACAGTCTGCAAGAAGTTTTCTGACCCCAGTCACATTCTTTAGTCATGACAGTATGAAACTGTCTACAGAAATTAAACCAATTGGTTTTGTCTCTCCTCCCCATCAACGGGCACCGGGTGTGGAATTCAAATTTCTTTGCATTTATTGGCATCTCCTAATTCAGCTACCCAGTATGACATTCATTAAGGGGAAGGCCCAGCAATTGATTCATTAGATATTCTGTTCCCTTTTTCCCTTACAACAGCTGACTTTCCACCCTTGGATTTCCCCACTACTGAAAATAGGTAAGAATTTTCTTCAGTGATTCATAGAGAAGCCAAGATCAGTATTATTGTCTTGTTTAAGCTAACCAGTTTATTGAAAAGAAGTAGCAAGTGCTCCCTAACATGGAAATCTAATCAATGTGAGTAAAGAACGTGTGTGGTTTTCATCCAATTCAAAGGATACCAAAATCAACTGCTTCTTTCTTTGAAACAACAAGTCTTACTAATTGCTCAGCAGCACTGAAAAGTGAACACGTGTGCTGTTTATACTCTTTAACACTCTAAGTCCTTGCTGAACAGCTGTCACACTTGACACTAAAACAAATTCAAAATATTTTATCTCTAAACAATACTATCCCTCACTTCTAGTGACTACAAGCAATTTTCAATTCAAAACCTAAGAACAAAAGGTGCAGACTAAAGACAGAAAAACGAACACAATACATACCTTACTCACAGTTCCCACGGACAAACCCAGCTCACTTCCATGCCAGCAGCTCTCTCCCCAGTCACTGAAAGACAAAACAGGACACAAATACTCAGAGATTTAAAAACACCCAAACAAACCAAATACAGCCCATTTTCTCCTTTAAGAGTAAGGAGCAAAGTCCTTTATCCGGCATTCTTTTTAAATAGAATCTTCAATTCATTTGGTACACACTACAGAAGTTGGACTGAAATACCACCAAGACTGCCCCGCTGGTATACACACACCCATGCTACTTGCAGAGCAGAACTTTTATTCTAGGACTGCTGCTTTGTCAGTTCTGAAGAATGCATTGTTTGAGATCTACTAAGGCAGACTGCTCACCAAATCATATACTCAATTTTCCAGTCCCTGTACTGAAATCATTCTTAAACACTGGATAGTAGAACTTGGAGACTGTTATAACTAGCTTATCACACCAGGTTATCCATCCACACAAAACCAGGGGAAAGATAAAAGTACATTACAGAGATCTGTCAAGACGGCAGTGGGAATTCCATTTTGGAGGAGGGGGAGAAGAACCATCCCGTGCACCTTAAAAAGTCACAAATGTACTGCAGTAACACCCCATTTTCTTTGGCAATACAGTTCCAACAGGCGTACATTGCGGTACCTTACTAGAAAATAATTACTTCTGAGGCTCTGGAAGATTGTTGCTTCAAATGGCAACAAAAAGGGTCAGAAGTTGCCATACTCCTACTTCCTTAGCCACCTTTAAAAAAAATACACATCATCAAAGTTTCCATTCCATTTCCTCCTCCGAGCTTTTCAGACTTCAGGGCTTCCTAGACACCAGAAGCACAGAACTGCAGTCGAGATGTCGGGATATTTTGTCAATAAGATACAATAAAGAAACAGGCACCTCCCTAAATACAAACTTCGGACCAGATGGACTTTGGACATGAACTTATTAATATAGTTCCAGTGAAAAGGAAAAAAAAAATAATTAAAAAAAAATAGAATAAGCTATCTACTACTTCAACATCAGAAGGAATAAGACCAATTAGACTTACTAGGCTCGATGCTCGGATAGTCAGCGTAACACAAAATGTGAGTTTTCTGATCCTCAACCAATAAAATAATTTTATTCTGTTTACGCTGTTTAGAAGGAACTACAGGTAATGAATTGCACATTTACCTGGTCAACTCTCCTCCACTTAACTCCACTAATTTGAAGGAGAAGGGATTTACAATACTGGTACAAATGGAAAAAAAGAAGTAAGGACAATACTACTTCAGAGACTTCCCTTACAGAGAATGTTTCTATTTTTCTCTGAATAAAATGTGCCAGCACACATTAATCATGGCTCTATCACAGAATCAAGAACTCATTCTCTCACCTCTTACAGTATTTGTCATCGAGTCAATATTTAGAATTACTTACAACTACTTAATTAATTAATTGTGAGAACCCATAATAAGTAATTCTTTTTCTTTAATAAAGCAGTCAAACTGATACAACTGTAATTAAAACATAATAATGATGCAAGACTACACAATGAATTATATACTCACAATGTACTTTCTACAGAATAGCAGATCCTAGATTTCCTAACAAGCAAGGCAAAAAGGTCTCAAGAAGTCAAGGAAAGTCTTCCACAAAGATGGGAAAGAATTAACCACTGTTAAGAGTTTGCTACTCCAACATGATGAATAGGTACCAGAGAATTTGGCAAAACAATTTTGCTGGAACATTCTTCTGACAGTACTAAGCACTTAACATCAAAATTTAGTTGTGATGATGTTGGTTCTTTAAATCACAAATTATAAGTGAGTGAAACTTATCCATATATTAAATCTTGACTTCAGTGGGAGTTTTTGGCATAGTTTGGTTTTGAGTGGGACTTTTTTTAGTTTGCTGTTGCTTTGGGATTTTTTTTTTTTTTGGAGACTCAGGTACCCCTGAAACCACTTTTCACACATGGAAGTGTGGAAAAGTCAGCAATGCATTTCATTTGAAGATTTCTGCTGGCCAGTCCCTAATTTCCAGTAATCTTGGTTCACTGCATATTATCTTCCAATTTAAGATTGCGACAGCACTGATAAAGCTGAACAATCACCATGCTGCTGCATTTGCTTTCCAGCACTTAAGATCCATGTTCTCCAGAATCTCAGTTGAGTCAAGACAGGTCCAACACTGAGTCTTTTCCTGATCTGCCTGTCCTGGTAGAGGGAATCTGCTAATTTTTTACAGAAGTGAAACCCCATAACCAGTCAAAATAATCTTTGTCTTTTCTTCAGTGCTTTTTTTTCCAGAAAACTTCAAACTGCTGAATATCCCAGGTCTGAAGAATGTATCAGGCTATCTCTAATCAGATAGGAGGGTGAAGCAGAAGGGGAGGAATCTCTATCTCTACACCCCAGTTCTACATCCCTTCCAAGGCATCCATAATCAACGACCAGCAAGACACCAGCCCGGACAGACAGCTCACCTGGCACAACACAGTACACATACACTGTGATTTTTGGCATCTTTTCAAAAACTTAGCACTTTCTTTCAGAAAACAAGGTGCTTGTATATGTGAACATGCAAACACACGCTTCAGAAAACAGGACAAATTATTGCAATAACTTCCTTGCCTTAGCTTATTTATCTCTCCCGACTTTCCAACACTTCCATTAGCCTTCTCAGGTGCCTAGAGATCTTTGTTCTCTCGCGCAAAACTCATCCTCCTGGACATCAGATATTTTTCTTACTTTCTCTACTAAGAACTAAAGTTTTATTCCAGATACTCTGGCCGATAAAAGGTCAGCTTTAAAACTTTCAGTCCCATTTGCCAACAAAGTTCCTGCTCAATCTGAGATGGTTCAAGTATTGCATCCTGCAATTTACTGCTTAGTCATCTGAACCCCAAATAGGAGGTAACTGGCTTGCTATAGGCATGAACAGTCGTCAAATCTTTTTCTAATGTGTGTGTGCTATTAAGCTAAGAGATGCTGCAGGTACAATATATTCCTATCACTATCCTTATTCACTCACTCCATGGAATTTCAATCCAGCTTCAAAATGAAACAACAGAAAACCCAGACACACCCTGCCTTCAAAATTAAGTCAAGCTTCACAAATATTTAGCAGAACAGCCTTACGACTGTAATGGAAGACAAGCTCTTTACTGCTCCTATGCTGCAGCGAGTGAGGAAAGATTAATCTGATAACTGAAACATTTTCTGGCAAAATTCCACAGTTAAACTGCTTTTGCTATTCTTTGCCCACAGCACAATCAAAACATTCTTCCAACACTCCTTTTTCCTCTCACTACAGTCAATGCAGGCAGAACTCTACTGTCCTAGATTTTCTGAAGAAAAAACAGTGTCATCTCTAAGAAATGCAGAAGTCTCATCTTGCTGATAAACTTCTCCATCCAATGGAAAAGTTTATATGTCAGTGTTTACATGTTCAAGCCAAATGGCTGCTATTCCAGTGATTACAGCAGCTTATAGCCTTCACTGGTGACTTGGAGTTTCGGCACATCTGAACAACACAGAAACTCACTGACACGACTCGTGAGTCTGATCGGATAATGGCAATGCAGAATTCATATCCCATCCTTCCAACACCCAGACTGTCCCGCGGATGGAGGCTTTGAAAAGATTCAGACTCAAGTGATTTGCTCCTGTAAATCATGTCCAACATGACATATGAGAGTGAATTTAGGGACAGTTATATTAGGGCTAACATTAACATGGCCCTACCAGTCACTCAGAGAAAACTCTCATCTGGGTGCAGGTGCATCTTACACAGTGGAATAGAAATTAAGTTACAGTGTGGACTGTAATCACATTCTGCTGGGAAATGTCTTATATTGCTATAAAGATCACTAGGAAAGGCAAAAATAGTAATAATTTTTTTTTTTTAGAAAAATCATTCAAGTAGAGTCTTTCAACTTTTTTTTCCAAAACTTTCTTCCTGAAGGAGGAAAAGCTTTCCTATAATTGACAGAAAGTGAATCCCATCTCATCTTTGCTCAGAGCTGCACCATCACACATGTAAACAATTGCAGAGCGAATGAGTTCATCATAGCATGGGGATGGCTGTGTGTAAAGGATGATCTCATCTGAGTAAGCCTAAACAGGGTGTCAACCATATGGAGCAGTCGTGCAATGAAGACACATCCTCAGTGCTCCACTAAACCACGGGAAGGGGAGGACCCGAGGAACCACACGTCCCCTCCCCAGTGTGTCTGTAACTAGGAGTGATTGCCATATATTACAGGAAACATTAATTTGAGGTTGAAACAAGCTGTGATGTAGACTGTCCCAGACCAAAATTAATTTCACAAAACTAGACGTATCATTTCAGTCTCCCGTTCCCCTAACATGAAGATACTCCGAAGATGATGTGTAGTCAGCACATTTATTTGCCTCACTAGAAGATGGCAAAATAGGGACATTTCTGCACTGCTTTATGCCAGGGCCCCTGCACTGTGGTACATACACATTTCAATATGCACCCATGGCAAGCAGAGACAAGAGCAGCAGCAACTCCTGACCATGTCCAGGAGAAAGTTTTTCTTTCAGTGCCAAAAAGGCAGCCCCCAGTGATCAGCTGTTAACAAACAACGTGCTGGCACATGCAGCAGCAGCTACCATGCTTCCTCTGCTGTGCTCCACAAAAACCTTGCTTTTCTGGATCAGCAGGGCCCAAACAAGCTGAAATAGGAGCACAAGTAAATTCAGAAGGATAAGCAGAAGTAGTTGACACTGTAGTTTGTAGTAGGAGAGCAAAAGCAGATGGATGGCAGGAGGTTAAGGTGCAAAAGAAATCTCCAATTAAAAGCTCAGCCTTTAGCTTTCAAGATTTAAAAAGACTTGTGACTCTGTGTTAAATTTCACCTTCTTACAGAGATGTTATCAATATGGCTGCGTGCCTAAATCCAAAATCTTTCTTCGCACAAGAATAATGATGCTGCACACACACAAGAAAATGGGGGAGGGAAAGGGAAAGGGAAAGGAATGCTGCACAAACTAAATTCATTACATCAATTTCTGAAATAGAAACCAAACTAATTTAAACAATTGCATTACCTCGCTCAGTGACAAATTCTAAAATTTATCTGTGTGGAAAATAAGTGCCTTGAATAAGAAATAGGAAAAGATCAAAGGAAATGAAATACTGTTAGCAGCCTTGTTTCTTCACATCTGAAAACAGAGTATCAGACTGAGGGCACATTCTGTATAAACTGCATGCACTGTTTCCCCTCCGCAAGGACAACCCACATTTAAAAATCTGAAGGCTCTGACTGACCAGTGCAGCACATCTAAGACTGGTCATGAAAACTATCCTCACCCCAATGCCATTCATTTCCCCTGAAGAAGCCACTTCACAGTGTTTGCACTCCAGAAAGCATTCAAAGGTTGGAAGGTAAAACACACACATTAACCACACACACAGCATCCCTGAAGAACTGAACAGAGTATTTGACAAAGAAATGAGTTCCTGAATTCACACAAACTCATCCATTTCATCTGACACCCACACATAAAAGAATCATCATAGGAATAGTTTTATACTATAGCTCCTTTTAGCTGTAGCTCTTATTAATCCGCTCCTCCACTCCAGCTCTGCATTCCTGCAACTCTCCCCCATCTTTTATTTGGGGGGTCTGAGGGGGAGAGGAATAGAACACACCCAGATTAAAAATCAGGTCTCTAACCTGGCCTAGCATGTAGCTCCACAGACTCCACTTCACTACTGAGGTGACAGCACATGGTGGGGAGGGGAAAAAATAGGCAAATGGGAATATGAGCTGTTTAAGACAGCCCCACCACTAAAAGAAATGTCTGTGTAACCACATCCTCTGTTTGCAGTCTCAGATCAGCAATATGTCCAACAGGAAATAATTAGATTTGGCTTTCCCAGAGTAGGTGTCTGACAGTTTGAGACCGCTGAACAATTGCTTTTTCTGCTTCCTCTCCAACAGTCACTCAGGAAAAGACATCAACCCTCGGGACACAACTGAATAAAATTTTTTAAAAAACAACTTTAAAGGAAGAGTCTTGTATAGCTGTAATATAACTGTAATATGATTTGCTAATTATTACCACTTTTTACATGGAGGTAATCAACTGTACTCTTCAAAAGGATCTTAATCACAATACTGAGCTATCAGTAAGTAAACAGACACTGAGATAATCCAATTGTATTATCTACAACAGGAGGGACAGCTGAGCATGGACACTAAAGACAGAAGACTCTTGCAGTTGCTATAAATTGTGCTTTTGAGGTAAAAAGCATATAAGGAGACACTCTGCACATTCCAAATGAGTGCAACAATTAATCTTGTGATACCGTTTTGATACATCCTAAGAATTTATCTGCTTTCTGCTCCAACATCCAAATCTTTTCTGTTCTGATACTTCTCTCTCTCTCTAGTACAGCTGCTGTTTTCCCCACCAAATACCATGCAGGAATTTAATCACAGCTCAACAGTGAAGGAAATCCAGTAGGGATTGCTGTTGTGATTATTATTATTATCATCATCATCATTAAATTAAGAGGCACTTTGACTGCCTGAATGTACATTTCACCTGGAGGTTCAAGTATGAAAGTCTGTGAAAAATGCTGCTGCTTTGCCATGCCAGTGGAAGTCAGAGTTTAAAAAAAAACACAAGCAAGCAAGCACTCCTCCTCAAACCTAAGAGATTCCCATTATTTCATATCCAAGAGGAGGAAAAAGTAAAGACTGCTTTTGGAAAAATGCCACATTCTCTTAGTTCTATGTCAAAATGTCTTCTGTACTCCCTTTCTTTGCATTTTATTTCATGATCTGCTTGTTGCCTGAAGATTTGGGAGCCTTCTCCCACATGAGATGATGGGAGTGGACAGCCTTAATTAAACAGAAATTAAGCTGTTTCCGCGACTGTTGGAACCAGCAAATACAGCACTGCTCACATTTTGTACAGAACAGTATGATGCTCAACAAGCTGTAACTGGCAATATTTCACTTTTCCTGAAATCACATTTAGTTTCTAAATTATAAGTGAGGAAGGACTGGAAAGGGCTCAGTAAGCTAATATCTGGTAATTAAGAAGGGCAAATTCTCCTGCTTGTGGAAAGCTTAAGGCATTTGCTTTTAGCCCCGAGTCTTTTTCTCCTTCCAGCAGAAAGCACAAATCTAAAGAACAGAAAAGGAGTTCACAGTCAGCTTCAGATCATACACTTATTTTAAATTCTATTATTAGATTCTATTTAATCACAACTATTAGATCACTCATTAAATCACTGCAGCAAATGGGAACAAATGGGTGTCCCTTTCATTTCATATTCAGTAATGACTGAAATTTTTTTGGAAATACTTAAGATGATCTAAAGGCATTACACTTCTACCAGTTCGACATTATGGATTCTAACAATGTCTTTACAGAAACCTAGCGAGGGGTTTTGTGCAAGCAGAAGATATATTTTGCAATCAGTGGTGGAAGTTCATTTGTATTTTTACCTGAAAAACAACACACAAGTAGAAAACACACTTCCAGTAAGTCAGCTATGCCACAACTAGCCCCGATGTCAAATGCAAATTTAAAATAAAGACAGAATGTTGGGATATACACATTCAGCTCAGAATAGCTACATTTTATATTTTCCAAATATTCAGAGCTGTGTCTTCAGATCCTACCAAGAAACAAAAAGCTCATTTTGGCTTTCAAGACACAGAAAAGAAGCTACAGATTTAAACAGAAACATTTTTAATGTCTTCAAAATGTATTTTCTATGGATAGTAGATTAAAATGCAGTTTCACAGCACAGGCCCTGATACTGTCTGGATAAAACGATACCAGAAAGGAACTGCTATAAGCAGCAGCAAACCTGCAACCCTTTATTCAGCTCACTCAAGGCTCATCTTGTAAACCAGAACCACACAGAACCGTATGAACACAAAGTTTGCGTGATGCAGCGTAAGGTCTCAGGAGAGTCATTTGCACTGACACACATATAGAATTATCAGTTTCCATCCTTGATCAGGGAAGACGTGAAACTACGGTCCTCTTTGATATAAGATTTTACAGTCACAGAGAGGAAGACAAACGGCTGGGACACACGGATGTTACCTCAAATAAGCATCCAGCCACAGCACGGGCAAGCATCTTCCCAGTGGGGAAAACCAACCCCGCTCAAGGGAGTGCGGTGGGGATGGCAGGAGGAGGCGGCTGCTGCTGCCCAAACCCTCGAGAACCCCTGTCAGCACCGCCCGGCCTCGAACGCCGGAAAGGCCCCCCGAAACCACCCCCCACCGACCCGCTGAACGCGAGGCGCCCGGGACCCTTCTCAGGGGC
>VZTA01007228.1:245133-369339 GCA_013398855.1 Mohoua ochrocephala | reverse complement strand
TGGGGGGCAGGATGCGCAGGGCTCTCTGTGTGTGTGTCTGTGTGTGGGGCGGCGGCGCGTGTGGAGGTCGGAGCGGGAGGCTGAACACCCGGCAGAGGCTCTGCCGGGGGCCTGGGCTGGTCCTTTCAGTCGCGGCGGGGCTGCGCTGAGGTCAAAACAGAACGAAACAACCGAACAAAAAATCCCCCCACAAAATATCGAGCCCCCCCCCAGCTGATGGAAGGGCGCAGGAGCTGCTCGGATGACCCCGGTTACTGTTCGGGGAGGCTTCGCGTGCCCGGCAGCCCCTCACGGCCCTCGGGGCACAGAGCCCGCACCACCCCCTGCGCCCCGCGGGGGCTCGGGGTGACACTCGGCCTGGCTGGGCAGCCCGGGGAGCCCCCAGATTCCTGCTGCCCAAATACCTGCTGCCATCCGTGCTGGGACATCCGGGCTGGCTCCCTGCGCCTAGCTGGGGCAGCTGGGGATGCCCAAGTGCCTGGATGAGCAAACCTGCTGCGGGCAGTCGGTTCTCCCCGCCTTGCCTTGCAATGTCTCCTTTGAAAACAACACCCACAGAAGTGAAATCTGGCACCGTGGTGAATCGTGAGGTCTTTTCCCTCAAGAAATGGTTCCGTTTGCTCTTGTGCTCCAGCTGGAGTAGAGTTAAAGGCAGCAATTTCCCTGCTGGACAAGGAAGGAGATGCTGGCTCTGGAGCAGAGAACTTCAGGTGCCTGTCGAAATGGCAGACGAGGGCATGTGCTGGAGTCTTCTGGGGAGCTGCATTGACCAGATGAGAGTTTGGTGCCCGTTTTGGGTGTGGGAAAAGGGGATGCCCTCAATCGAGGGGTGCATAGCAAAGCAGACGAGAGCATCGTGTCATTTCTCTGCGAGTGCTATGCTGAGGAAGACGAAGCTGTTGATGGGCTTGCCACGTTTCATTAAAGCTGTGTTCAGCAGCAGCGATATCCAGGACTTAGTTAAAAACCTGTCATTCTGGTAAATGGCTTGCCTTGTGCTCAGTCACTTTTCTTCACCTCTGATGGTCTTGAGTAAGACAAGACAAAACCCAAAAAGCATTGATGGCCGGTGCAAAATACTTTCTGAACCAAGGCGATTACAAAATAACCTTGTTGTATAACCTTGGTAGTGACTGCTTAACATCTTGCTGTGTGGAGAGCAGCAGTGTCCTGGGCTGAGCTGACCGGGCTGCAGGCAGTGATCGGGGTCACCAAGTCACTGCGATTCACTGAGCCAGCAGGGAATTTGGCGAGAGTGATGGGACTTCTTGTGGCTTTTGCTCCATCGAGTTCCTGGGTGCTTTACACTTTGCTTTCCTGCAGTACTTTTCTACTTCTACCTTGGCTTTGTTCAAGCCATCCTTCTGCTGGATTCAAAACCCTTCTCTGCTCAATTTTACACCCTTCCTAAGGGATTTGCCTTAGTTCTGCCTATGATATACAAGTTACTTTTTTTGGATGCATTTGCTGAGCTATCCTCCTCCAGACTATGAATTTCTGATTAAATACTCCTATATATCAACAGCTTTGCAAATGAAATACGTGCAAAACATTATTTATTTATTTTACTTGACAGGTTTTGGGCTCTGTGAATGGGGTCTGCTTCTTACAGAGTTTGCTTAATAGCTTCTCTGAATGATATTTTATTGAAATACTTGGAATTTTAAATTTACCCCTCTTTTGTTCTTTTTGACATGTTGCATCTTACTCTAAAGGGCCTATGAAGCATGACCTCAGAGCTGTTCGGAAACTCTCTCGTCTTCATTTATCGTTTTCACAGTTGTGAGCTTCCTTCTGGTTTTTTGGTTGTTTTTTTTTCATCAGAGAGAAGATTGGCCAACAAACATGTTCTGAAAGACGTGTTTATCTTTAAGAAAAAACCCGACAGCGACCAAACAAGCCGGCAGCCGCACCCATCCAGCAGTATGATTTCTTATCTTGGAGCTTGACTCATAATTCTGATGGCTTCTTACCCTTACTGGGTTTTTTGAAAAGAAAGTTTTCTTAGCTATTCCCCTGGGTGCCATGCTGGAGAGCATTGCACTTGTGTAATTTTTTTTTTTTTATCATATCCTCCTGTCTCTTTTACATCACCCTGAGCTGCAGAACCCCATAATCTTACCCTAGGCTTCTCTTTTTATTATTTTTTCCTTTTTTGTGATATGGAGAAAACAAGGAGATGCTTGAGAGTATCTCCTGCTGAGGAATTTTGTCTTCAATACATGCGACAGTGTTTCACCAGCTCGGCTTTGCTAAGTATCAAGCTGACTCTGTGGAGCTGGAAAATATGTTTCAGGCTGTGTTTTGCATAGATGCTCTCAGATGTGAGGTTTCACGGCCTGGGTGTTACATGTGTTTTTCCTGTCACGGGGCAGTCTGCCTCTGAATCGTGTTGCTGGGAGCTCCTGGCAGAGCAAATGCAAGGGCAGGGGGAACTGAGGCCTGTCTTCAGCCCTGCTTCGCCAACCCCAGCCACAGCCCTCCCTCATTTGTGCCTTGTTTGGTTTAATAGCAGGGTTGTACAGCAGCTTTTCCCACAGCAAAACCTCTTTTCCTCCTGTTCTTTGGAATTAAAATCGCACCAAAGAATGTGTGTTAAGGTGGACTTTGAAACTCAAAGCTTGTCAGTCCTTCACAGTCACGCTGGTGTAATTCCTGTGCTTTCCTCTCCTTCATTTTAATTACGGGGGAGAGTAGTTCAGCTCCCACAACTCAAGCTGTTGGAAGGGCATATCTGTGCTCTGCAAATAAACTTTGTCCTCGCTTTCCCCTTTCTGTCTTCCACTTGCTCTGGCAGAGCTGTGCTCCTGAACAGTGCTGGGCAAGCATTGTTCAGGTTTTGGTGGATCTCTGTTTTCTCCTTGTGCTCCCTCCACGCTGAGATTAGAGAAGTACCCTCGCAGGTGGCTGGGAATATACCACCTGAAGAAGCCTGCAGCTGCTCTATGTAAAGAACAGCCCCCACAGATGCTGAAGTTGCAGAGCTGTCAGTGCAGCTTTGTGGTAGGGTTGCTTGCTGCATCCCCTTTGGCTTTTGGCAGCCCGAGACCTCCCAGCTGTCCATTTTACTGCGTAGTGCAGGGGTTCTTTAAGGGGCTGGCTCATGCCACGCTGCAGATTGCTCGGCATGGCACTGCAAGAGCTGCTGGGTGGTGAAAGGCAGATTTCTAGAATGTGCAAGATACTCTCGTGTGCTGAGGGTAGCAGTCTCGGCGGGTTTGCCACCGTACACCTCCCCGTTTGAAGTAGCAGTGGGTATTGCTGAAGCGAGTATTCGGACTGGAGTGCTTGCTCTGATTTTCAAGGTGGGTGGGTGCTCTCCCTAGCCGTGGGTTTGCTTTGGCACCCTCAGCGGTGAGGTATTTGTAGAGGGACCGGTGTGGATTGTCCCCCGTAAGTATCTGCTCGAGTGCCAGCCACGCTTGCCGGCTCCGCATCCCGCCGGGTTGCTCCTGCGCGTGCCATCCCCCTCTGCACTGCAGAAGAGCTAAATCAGGGTTGGAAGAAAGCTGGCAAGAAGCCTGGATGTTCCTAGAAAGATATTGATTGCCCCGGACAGTTCGGGGTTGTTCCTTTTGTTTCCCCGGCTCCCGTCACGAGGTCGGGCTCGTTCGGGCGGCAGCTCGCTGGAGGATGGAGAAACAGTGCCGGCTTTGCGGGCTGAGGCTGGAGTGGAGCCATCCCAGCCCGCCTCTCTCAAGTGTTAAGTCTGAAGCAGCCTGCCTGGTAATTCCATTAATGAGAGCCTAGCGCCAGAGAGATAAATGTAATTCCAGGGTAAAGCTGACGCTCGGGCTCAAACGGAGAGGATTTGCTGGTTCTCCCGGGTGCACTGCTCTGAGTAATGTACTCCAGTATTACCCACAGACGATGTTTAAAGTCTACATGTCACTGCAAAGACTGGGCAGTGATAAAAAAATTTGCTGCTAAATCTGTCTCTTTGCAATGGGTCTTACCGGGAATAAAAGTTTCCTGCTTAACTCCTGACATGCAGGATGGTACCATGCTAAGCCTCCAGCTGATCCAGGAGACGGCTTGCATGGGCTATAGCCAGAACGAGCTCTCTGTGTATAATCAATGCAGAACAGAAATTATATACCCCGTGTGTGTCACACCAGAAAGCTTGCAAGCACCTCAGAGCCAGCCACCACAATTGCGAGTAGCACAAGCTTCTCGACATTTTTGGCGATGTGGTCCATGCTTGAATTCAGAGCTTGCTGTCCTGGCCAGCTGTTTTCTCAGTTTGATTTCTTTTTGAAATAATTTTTTTCTGATTTCTCACTTCTCTCAGTTTGATTTGCAGATCTCTTCTTCCTGTTTGCAGTTGTATAATACCTTTGTGGCACCGTCATCAAGTCTTGTGTTGAAAAGGAATGGTTAATTGGGATATTTTTAGCTCTCCTTGTGGCTTGGATCCTGGAAATGAAACACAGGAGCCAGCACCATTCAGCTTTCTGCAGAGGAGCTTCCTGTGCTGCAGGCAGCAGTTGAGCGGTGGTGTCCAGCAGGGTGGGAGCTCACGGTGCCAGTGAGCCCCAGTGCTGTGGTACCCCAAAATTCAAGCAAACAAATAACTTGCCTCATCTTTTGGAGCTCAGTGAAGGATTTTTCTTGTGGAAAACTACTTGTCATCAGTCCAAGGTGGGGGGAAAAAAGTCCGTGAAGAGGAAGCAGCTGCTGGGGATGCTCAGGCCCTCAGTGCCCCCATCACTCCAGCTTTGCCTGAGTGTCCGTCAGTACACATATGATCTCCTTAGGAAACTCGGGTCCCTGCTGGCATCCTGACAGCAGAATTAAAGCCAGCTTGCTCAAAATGCTTGTTTGTTGGTGTATTCAGCAGCTTGCCGGTGCCTCCTGCTGTAGGGGGTGTGGGGGAGAGTGGCTCCTTGAGCAAAGCGAGGTGCGTGCTTTCTGGTGCCCCAGCAGCAGCTGGGACAGCCAGCCTAAGTCTGCAGCCTGCTCCTGCATCTCTTACTTCTCTTTGCAGCAGCTGTGCCTCCCTTCTTCATGCACATGCTGTGGGCCAATTCACTCACCAGAAATCAAGATCAAAAGCAGATTGTCTTGAGTTTTTATATCTCCTGCCTCCCCTTGCCTTCAGTTTTGTTCATTAATCAGTGAAGGTTATGCATGTGGGAGCCACATCTGCCACTTACCACGGTGGTGGCAGGATGTTGAGGGGCTACAGTATCAGTCTGAGCTACTGCAGTTGCTTTTTAAAAAAAATTTCTCCTGTTTCCATCATAGCTGACTACACAAGTTTTAGTTTATTAGTGTGGTTTTCTCACCCCAAGTTAAAATTTTTTGAGTGTCTCCTTTCCTTCTTTTCAAGCTCTGACATCTGATTTGGGCTTTAGTGGAGCAACGTTGCACTGATAGTGAGTTGTGTGTCTTGTCAAACATTTCAAAACAGAGTAGATGAAGGAGCAGGTAGGAAAATGACCTGCATATTTAGAAGTTCAGTTTCTTGAAAAATTGTCTTTGTGGAGTCTTGTTCTTACAGTATCTCTCCTCCCTCCCCCTTCAGTTCCATGAGTCAAAAGTGATCATGAGAGGGTGATATATGATTGGGGGGACTTACCAGGAAGGATGTAATGTGCTCGTTCCTCTGGTGGTAACGAAGTGGGTCAGAAGTGTTACCTGTGCCGTTGCTGCTGCTTACAATGTTAACCAGATGAAGTTGCTGAAATTACTTCAAAGCCTCACTATTTGCTTTGTTCCCTGACTTGCTGCATGAGTTTCACAGGGAAACCTGTATCTGACCTGCAAGGCACTGATTTGTTTGATGGCTCTTGTGGCCTAGGTGCACGGTTGAGCCACCTCGTTGCTGCCACAGTCTAGGTGGCCTGGCACTGGGTTTCTTCTTTCCCAGCATATTTTTGAGCCACAGCTGCATTCCCATCAGGTTCGCTGCAGAGCTGACCAGGCTGACAGTAGCTATGGTGGACAGACACCTGCCACTCGGCTCCCTTGGATAAAGGGCTGGTAGGACCCTCACCTGACCTCCCAGAGATGCTCTAAATGACTGGAGGCTGAGCAGAGCCTCACACATTGTCCCTCTGCCTGCCTTGAGCTTATGGCATAAATCCCACAGCAGGCTCGGCAGGGGTGACCTGATGGCTGTGCTTTGGTACCTCTGTGTGCTGAGGAGATCTGGCTGGAGTCTGCTCAGGGTTTCCCATGCTGTGAGAGAAAGATGCCATGAGGTACAGCAGGTGGAATTTGAAGTTGAATTTGGAGTGGGAAGGGGGCATATGTAGCATATAGCTGAGAAAACCAATAAACTTTGTAAGATCTTAACCACTGAAGGGGCTGAACTTGTTTCCAGTTGATGTGTTTAAAATGTGATTAGTCACCTCCTAAAGTAGGGTGCTATAATCCAGTCTCTGTGGAAAAAATTGCACCATACATGTGTCAATGCAAGGGGTGGACTCAGATCAGCAAGTGTGTGTGTGCTTTCAGGCTTGGTCTATAAATCCCTTCAGCTATTCTGGCCCTCTACAGACTCGTGAGAAGTCAGGGAGTTTTCTTTCCTGCAGCGTTGCCCTCGCCATACTTTTGGCATCTGAAGGTCTGGATGGAAGTCGTTGTCATCTTGCCCTCTTATGTGCCAGCCCTCAGTCTGATGGCAGGCAGAGGCTCCATGGCAGCCAGAGCTTTTCCCTCCAGCAGACCAGAGGGAATAGGAGGGAGAAGGGACAGGGGGTGTCTCTGCCCCTCTTTGGCAGTGGACTATTGTCAGCCTCCTGTGTATCCAAGGAAACAGTTTTTCAAGATTTTTGTCTGGATTTTACAAGGATCTCTTCCCTTACTGCTTTCCTGCCTTGGGCATGGATGCCAGCTGGATCTCCACTGACCTCTTCCTGTGCCGTATCCAAGCAGATCAGTCCTTGGGAGACTGCACATCACCTACAGCAGGGTGCTGGATCTGGCATGGGGACAGCTCAATGGACAGAGAGGTCCATCCCCAGAGAGGCTGGGCAGGAGGGGTAATTGCCCCTGGGAAGTGCATCCCTGGTCTTTAGTTTGTGGCTCAAACAATGTTTCTATTCCATATTCTCCAACTGCTGGAAGTGGCAGACTGAAATGAAAAGATTGGGTTAGTCAGTATCCTGCCGGAGCTCAGAAAGAATGAATTTAGCTGTTCTTGTTTGATTTCAAAAAATTGCATTAAAATGAGCAGAGAGGCTGTGCACCGGAGGCTGCTTCCGCTGCAGGCATCTGCTTGCAAAACTGCGTTGCAGAGCGATTCCTGCTGGTGCTGCAAAGCCGGTGGGGAAAGCAGAGCTGTGGCACGGGCCAGGAGACCTCTGTGGAGGTGCAGCCGAAGGGCTCGGCTCGCTTGATTGCTTTGGCAGCTCGTCTCTGCTTAGAAACAGGTGTGGGCATTGCTTCCATCTGTGTTCAGTGGTCACTGGTGTCTCAGTGAGTGCAATGAGCTGCTTTTCCCTGCAAGCTGAGGAGCTGTGTTCTGCCCCACGTCCCTGCTGCTGGGAGGTGGCACGCAGGCAACTGAAAGGTCCTGGCGTGAATGCTGGACATGTGACGTGATGGCTCTTGTGTCCCGTCTCACATCAGCTCCGTGGTTACACCAAGCTGTGGCTGACTTCTGAAGCTCTTCTCGGTAAAAATTGACCTGAATTGATCTGTTGTGGTTTGCTTATTTTTTTTTTTTTAACTAAGATGAATTTCTGCAGAGGTGAAAGCTTGAGCTTTATTACAAAGTCCCTAATTTTCTTAAGGATGCTTTGGGATATTCTGGGGGTATGCATGTGGTCTGCATGGTAACAGTTATCAGAAAAACTGGGAACAGGTCAGTTGGACATGTGCAGCTGGTTAATTGATTTTAATGCTATGGAAACTCAATTTTACTAACTTGGTGCTTTTTCTGGTGGGGGAAAAAAAGAGCTGTGTTAAGTGGAGGGGCAGCTGTAGGCATTTCTGTGAAAGGTGTTTAAAGGAGGCTTGAATGTGAGATTTTGAACTGTGCTTGTCTGTTCGTGTTGAGAGCTGGCAGAGTTGGTGGTTTCAGTGGGAGCATGCAGCAACCATCGAAGGCAAGGCTTGCCTGGGGGCCCTGGGACAGGAGCCTGTGTGACTAATGCTGTGTAACTCAGAAAAACAAGGCAGGATTAGCTCTGCCTCCTTCCCCCTCTGTAAGGAGCTGGTGGTGGGGAGCTCCATCAGACTGCTGCTGGGATGCTTGGATGGGACCTCTGGGCAAGCTGATGGATCGGCTCCCTCCTCTCAGTGCAGCTTTATGGCATGTACTTTTTAGGTGGGGACCGTGCCTCTTGCTGGTTTTGGAGGTGAGGTGGCTGGATGTGAAGGCTTGTGCTGGCAGGTCCTCTGACAGATACCCTGAGCTGCACCTGCATCTGCTGCAACCCCTCCGTCCACACCTGTGCCAGAGGAGAAGCAGGGTGGGGGTGGAGGGGGCTCAGGCTTCCTGGTGTTGGGGACAAGCCAGCCTGTGGAGACCATGCAGGGCTGTGTTGTGCTCCTCCTCCTGCACTCCTGGTGCTGTCTAAGGTGGTCACATGTCGGGATGAAGGTCTGGCTTAAGAGTTTGAGCCTGTGCTTCTACTTTTCCATCATTATTTTCCAGGGTTTCTCTGCAAGGAATTGGAAAATCCCCTCTATGGGCTGCTGTGACAGCCTTAGAAATATCCAGATGGATTTGAACTTTGGTGCTGCAAAGGGCTTTGCGTATTTATTTTCGGCTTCCTGCTGTCTGCTTTGCTTAAGAGCTTTTGCTAGATGCTTTGCATATGCTTGTCCTTGCTCCTCTGCTCCTGGAAACCATTTGAGAACACCCTTCAGCTATGACAAAACACTCCTCCCCTCCCTCCCCCAAAAATATCCCCAAACCTCTTGTAGGAATTTTGTTTTACCGCTGTGCCTTGGTAAGCTGCAAGGCTTGCATAGCTGTGGTGTGTTGCTGTTTGGGCACATCAGCCTAGTTTGGGGACCTCAGAGAGCAAATCACCAGGTTGTTTTGGATGGGTCTTTAGAAAAGTGAGTGACTGAGCACACTCAGCAGTGAATGGAGCTGTTAAACTGATTTTACATGACCTACCCCTGTGCAAAGACACAGATATGATGGGTTGAAGCCTCATCTAGGTTTCCACATGTACTACTGTGCCATCTTTCTGAGGTCATGCTTCTCATCAGCTTTAGCTGATCTCAGGCTGTTCTCCTGCCAGAAATTCTTCCCCTTTATTTTCTTTTTTCTGGGATGGCTTCCAGCTGGATCAAGCAAATGATGGTTGCTACCTCAAGTGTAGAGTGACTGGGATGTGTAGAAGGGGGAGGAGGGAAAAGGCAGGACTGTCTGTTGTGGCAGCAGAGGGTAGTTTTGGATCAGTTAAGTCGATGAGCATGTGGGAGTGGGCATGGCTTGCTGAAGGGCAGCTGTGTAGCCCCTGGTAGAACATGTCCTGCTTCTACTCCAGTTTCCTTCCATGTAAAAGGGTGGTCAGGATTGCCAAGTCCGTTAATATTTCTGGGAGGCTACAGTGCTGGTAGAATCCTTTGTGGGGACAGCTGACTGGTGGCTTCGTGTCCATGCTGCAAGAGTTTGGCTTCCCAGTTAACCCAGGGGAGGTTTCCCTCTGGGAGGACTTTGAGCACAGCTTTTAAATAAAACTTTCTGCTGAATGCATCAAGGAGAATATTAGATTGAATACGAGGGAGACGTTTTCTGTGATGAGGGTGGTGAGGCACTGGAACAGGTTGCCCCCAGAAGTTTAGGATGCCCCATCTTTGGAAGCACTCAAGGGCAGGTTGGATGGGGCTTTGAGCAACCTGGTCTGGTGGAAGGTGTCCCTGCCCACGGCAGGGGGTTGGACTGTATTATCTTTAAGGGGTCCCTTCCAACCCAAATCACTCTGTGTTTCTATGATTTCTCTGCTTAAATATACTGCAGATCAGGGCCTGATGTGTTAGTGCCTCTCTGGGAGGGACAAATTCTGCTGTCCTGTTCTCTCGCCGTAAGGCTGGGGATAGGTCTGTCTTCCTGACTTGTTATAAACCTTTATCTGACCCATCTCAGGCTGAAAAGACATTGGGTTAGGTGCTTGTTGCAAGTACATTATCACCTTGAGGATGGCTTCTCAGGGCCTGGTGACTGGGCAGCTGGCATGGCTGTGGCAGCACCCTCCTGCTGAGGTCTGAGGAGCTCATCACGTGTGCGAAGGGGGTTGTGCATTTTCCTCCTAAAAGCAGCACACTTGGCCTTGATGTTGATTATGGGGGCCAGAGCTGTTTGTCTGAGCTGGAAATTGCTGATGTTGGAAGATCATCACAGGATGGGGGGAGAAAATTAGCATAAGCCTCTTAGAGAAAACTTAATTATTTCTCAAAGTTGTCAGGAAACACCCATCTCCCTATTTAGGATTCAGAGTAGGGTTTCTTTCATGGTGAGTGTATCTGCTTGTGATGGGGGCATTAGCAAAGCTGCACAACCGAGCTTGGGGTCTAGCAGGTCCTCCAAGGTCGTGTGCCTGCACTTTTGGCCAATGCCACCCTTCTCTTTTTACTTTTTACTGCACGTGGTGTGGCAGACTTCTGGTCATTCCTGCTGTGCAGAATTGTCCTGTTTCTCTGCCGCATCATTTTTATCGTGTCCTTCACTCCTGATCTGGAGATGCTTCCCTCTCCCTTTGTAGTCACCCGGTATCACTCAGTCCTCTGCTGCCTTGCTTCATAACCTGTTTACAAACTCTGGTGAATCTTTGTTTGCTGCATTAGATGAAATAAAAGGTTATCGTGTTTCTGTAGCACTACTTGAGTCTGCAACAAGCAATGAGTCATCTTGTCTTGGCCAAGGACAGAGAGGCTGGTGACACTGAGAAATGCATATTTTGATGGACAAGTTGGAGCTGCAGGAAGGCAGCAGAGGAGCTGAGCTGTCATGAATGTGTCATCCGTGCTCTGCATTGCCTGGAGCCTGGTCGTGTCTTGGGGAGGAGCAGCCCTGGGACGAGTGACTCTGCTGGGCATTGCGAGAAGGAAGTTTGGGAGCCAAGGGGGAGGCTGGGCAGTCTGATTCCCTGGCACTCAGCTGTGTTTCCAGTATATTTGTCTGCTGTGGGACAAAATGCTTTGTCTGAGAGCTGCAGTTGCTTTGGGAAGGCAAGCCAGGCCACCTTCATATGGCTTTGATTAAATCCAGCAGCACTTAAGGAAGCTTCAGGCATCTCTTTTTGCCTTGCTCGGCAGTGCTAGGAGACGAGGACTTTGAACTTTGCCAGTGATGTTTCTGCAGCGTTGTCTAAGAGTAGGAATCGCGTTGAGAAAGTTGTTAAAGGGAAAAGGAACTGGAGGAGGAAGGGAAAAAAGGTTGTCTGCACAGCAGCCATGTTGATACTCCCCACGTGCTGAGCCCTGGTGCAGGCATGGGTTAATGCCAGTGCAAATGAAGTCCTACAAGGCTAAAGCAGCCTCCCTTCAGATTTAAGCCATGTGAAGTTAAGGTATGAATTTCCTTGTTTTCTTTGCCTTTATACATAAACTGCCACTGAAGATTATTGGCCAGGTTGGATTTGTCCTGTTATTTCTGTCCTTGTAGAACTGCTGAACAGTGTTCATTTACTGGCTTCAAAAGAACAGCAGAAGACCCTCCTGGAGGTACATAACAGAAGTAAATAACTCTTGTGTTTTGGCCAATGTAGAGCGACAGGGTGATGGAAAATTTGTGATTGAGGCTGGAGTTCAAGGTCTGTGCTGTGGTCTTGTGGCCTTCAGCATAGTTTTCATCCTTAGAAATGCCTTCAGCCCTTCCATAATGGGAAAGGAGAAAGGGGGAAATGAGAGAGGGGGAACCATGAATGGATTACACTTTTTCTCGGTTCTTTAAATACCAGCTGGCAATGACAGGTCTCTGAATCACCTGCAGAGCCTGGGGAAACAAGCGAGTCTCTCTTTCTCAGTCCAAGGTAAACCGATGTGCTGCATGAGTAAGTTTTCTCACAGTACATAATGAGGTCCGGTTGGCAGGAAGTACATGAGACATTGTCAGGCTGATTCTGTACCTTCCTCTTGCTGGTTTGGTGTTTTGACTAGAGACGTCTCACTGTTCCCTTACCTCCCTCAGCTTCCAGATCCTCTCTCTGTTACAGTATGTTTGAGGATGGTCCCTCATCCACCACATTCCTTGCTATCCCCGAACAATTGCATGAACAGGACAGGAAAAGTAAAATTGTATTGGATGTGGTGACCTTTGCTTCAGTTGTATCATCAGAAAAACATCTCCTTATGGCTGCTTAGAATTGTTTCCAGTAAAACATTTCTGCTATCTTTTCTCTGGCATGCAGCAGGCACTTCAGATGCCCAAAGTGAGGTGTTTTTGCGGCCCGCAGAGGTGACTTCTGCCCAGCTCTTGCTCAGTGCTGGCTAAATGTCTTTTGTGTGACTAAGGTACAAAAGCTTTATACAGCAATCAGTGGAGAATATAAAGCCATTTGTATTACGAAACTATAATGATGATGAAGAAAAAATGGAAGCAGCCTGGCTCTGACATCATGTGGGATTTGCCTCCTCTGCAAACTAGAAGAAATTGCACAGGTGCTGTGGAGCAGATCTTCAGCAGCATCTCGGGGAGCACAGTAGGGGCATTGTAGGTGATCCCTTCCATCCCATTTACCAACCTCTTTTCTACCCCTGCATGTAGATGTTCTCTTCAGTGCACTGGCTGTTGAGGAGGCTTTACTGGGTGAACAGCCTTGGCTTGGGACTCATCATCTTGCCTTTTACTTTGGCTTCCTTCTGTGATTTTGGAGAAGTCCCCTGACAGCCTCATGCCACGTACCTCTGATACGGTGCCAGGGCTAGACAGGAGTGTGTTCAGGGCAGGGATCTAACACCCTCCTGATTCTCGCGAGATTGCTTTGGCATCCTTCCCTTTCACCAGCCAGCTCTTATTAATGTCACTAATTACTATTCTCTCTTATGCTTACAGGATTTGCCAGTTCCTGTATGCCGATGGGAATCGTGTTCTGGCTCCTTGTCAGTGCTATAGGAGAAGCTGATGCTCTGAACAGGTATGTTTGTCATGTTCCTGGTGAGGGGAGGAGGGGCTTTATGTGGCCAGGGGTGAAATGTGTGCAGGGTTTGCCTGATGGGTGTGGAATGGATCCTGTGGTTCAGACTGCTCTGCAGTGAATAGTTATTTTTTCCATCCAGAGGTTTTGTGAAAACACCCAGGCAGAAGATAAGGTTTGCGTTTAGCCTTGCTGACAGCCCTCTGAGGAGGGGGCTGGAAAACAGCTTTGCTGCAGAGCAGCTCCTGGGAGGCCATGCTCCTTGCTAACACAGGCGCTGCCTTTTCCTTCCCGGAGCACCAGCTGGGGAATCCCGGCCGAGCTCGCGGCTGCGCAGGCGGCTGCTGCACCCTCCTGCTCGGCTGGCCTTTGGCAGCTCCCCCGTGGCGTGCGTCCGCCTGCGTCCCGAGCCGGGTGGGAGGGAGCTGTGTGCGTGTTGGTATCCAACCATGAACAAATCTGCTGTTGTTTTCTTAATGTATGGCAAGAACAGCCTGTAGCAGCTTATTCCTCCCTGGATAATTACTGCTCTGCTCTGCTACTGATTGCTCTCAGGAGCAGTGGAGTAGTGCCTCCCCTGCACTGCCCCGTGCATCCTTTTGCCTGAGTTATTTGGTTTGTTATTGCTTTAAGGCATCAGTGCTCAAATGAAAAATCTAATCTGCTCTCTTTGCAACTGTTTGACATTCTAAGTGCATTGCCTGAGTCGGTTGAAGTCCCCGAGATGCCAAACATGCTTTCAGTGATGCCCCTCGCTGTGCTACTAGCAGGTCTGCTGGCACCTCGATTTCAATTTCTGCATTACTTTGAGGAGGGGAAAATATAGGGCTGGGTTGCAGCCTGCTATTGCGTTATCTGGAATTGTGTTCCCAGCTGATCAGAGGTGTGTGTGCAACCACTGGAATTGGAGTGGGATATTTTGCCATCTGTTGTTGCTCGGGGGAGGTCTGAAAAGCGGGTGGATGATCCTGCTGTGGGAGTGTTAATGGACAAGGAGGGTTGGCCTGGCACGCTGAGCTCGAACCTTCAGCTTGCCCTAGGAGCTTACAAAGCAAAAGAAGCTCCTTCTGCAAACGTCCATCCCTGATGGATCTCATCAGAATGGCATTGCCTTGCATTTAGCTTGCCTGAATGGCCCATTTGATTGTATAAGGATATAACCATAACTTGCTGCATAAAGCTTTCTTGATCCCTAAAAGAGTGAAATGGGTTCATTATGGAAAGAGATCTTTCTTGAAAACCTGGTTCATCCGGGACTGTCTGGGCGGTGCTGCAGACGTGCTGGAGGAGTAGGAGGCAGGGTGGAGCTGTTTTTCACCTAATTCCCCTGGATTTCCAGGGGTTTATCACAGCATGCAAGTAAACGTGCCCTCCACTTTGGAGCTGAAAGCAGAGCTGGTTAGTAGAGCACTGCCTGTGCTTCTCATGCCGGCTTTCTCCACATGCTTTGCTTTTCTTCAATTAATTTTCTAGTGTAAAAAGCCTCTTCTTAAAGGGAAAACCACAATAAGAAGGGGAACAGCAAAGGTAGGAGTGCCTCCATTTGTCAGTAAGCTGTTGCAGGTGTGTCTGAGTTGGGGGAGCCAGCACTGAGTCAGTGTCCCAGACTCCTGGTGACTCAGGTGGCAAAATCCCAGGTGATTCCCTTCTCATGCCTGAATTGCAGGGAATTTCCTGTAACAAACTTTCCACCTTCTGTAGTGACCATGTAGGGAATGCTGTGCCATCCTCTCCCTCCCGTATGGGTTATGACCAGCTTGGTTCACTGAGGATGCAGGCAAGTGGTGGTGGTGGCACTTCTCTTCCTGCCACCACAGGTGGAAAGTTGATTTATCTCAGCACCCTCAACCCTACCTCTCTCTTTTTTTTTTTTTTCTCCCTTGTGTTTTTGTTAAGATGGGATAAGTCACAGGAGTTGCAGCTGTCAGTTGAGCTTGAGGAGATTCTTATGCAAATCTGGAGGCTGTGTTCTCCTGGCAGATCTGCTTGCATGCATTATCCACTACTTCATTGTACTGGAAGGAGATCTATTTTCTGAAACATGGTTTATTTTTAGTCAAGACTTTCCCTGTCTAACTGGCAAAAGTTCAGCGTTTGCAGCGGGATTTGCAGAAGAAGCAATTTTGCCAAATCCTCGGATTGGGGGAAGGGAGAGGAAATGTTATATTAGCTAGCAAAAAAACTAAATGCTGACTTGAAAAATAGCTTAGGACACTGTTGTGAGAGCATAAGGGTTGGGTAATGCAAGTTGAGAGCAGCGTTGTGTTGCTGCAGTGGATGGCTCAGTCTGGGTTGCTCTTGCTTTTCCTTGTGATGCTGCCACAGAGGTTAACCAGCAGTGGGTGGGAAGTGCTGCCCAGGGGCAGGTGGTCGATGAGCCAACCTTTTGGCCTGACCCTGAGCAGTGAATTAGCAAAGTCACCTAAACTGCAGCGTCCATGGGAAAAGTTCTGTCCCTGCAGTGCATTGCACTGTCCTGTTGCGCCCGCGTTCGGGGCCACCGGAGGCTCGCTGAGGGTTGAGCTTTTTGGTGTTATGGGATGTATCGTGCCCATGTTCGAGTACCCTTGTCAGATACCCTGAAATGAATAGGGAGGCACATGGGATGTCCTGGGGCAGTGCTGCAGCTGTCTTCTCCTCTCTTCCCCAGCTGCTGCTCCAGGGACAAACTGTCTTCACACGCCTCATTGCTTTCACCAACTGCTTCTGGGTCTTGCACTAGTTTCTCACATGAGCAGCAACCTTTCAGGGGTGCAGGGATATTTTCTTCTTGGTCTTGCATCTCCTTGGATGTTTCCACCACTCCTTTGACAGAGTCATCTTTCTTACCTTTAGCTGGTAGTGCTGCAAGCACCAGACATCTGAGAATGACATCAGAGAGTGGATGACTGTGTTCAAAGCCTTTGGTTTGAAAAAATGGGAGTCGATTCCACATATGGGCATGTAAATGATTTGTTTCCTGCTGCAGGTTAACTCCTGCCGTTTGCTTTATCTTTCTTTTTCTCCCTCCCGCCCCCCAGCAGACAATGGCACGGCAGCTTTGTCATGGTTCCATTAAGAAAACAAAGAGAAATCCTTCCGTTCCAATTTGCTTCTGAATGTTTGGAAACCAGAAAAAAGAGAGGAAGTAACACTAGGAATTTAGGTGTATTCTGCATTTGGTCCAAGTGGGTGGGCCTGCAGGTAACAGACGTGCATCTTTGTGAAAGGATTGCGGGTGAAACAAAATTTTAAGGGCTATTTCAGTCATTGGGGTAGAAGCACCATGAGAATCAAGGTAGGAGCACTCATCAACTGCCTAGAGCAGTAATCTTCCTGAAGGAATTAATCTAATTTAACCTGATAAAAGAATTTATGCAACGGGAGAAGTCTCTGCCATTTCCTGCCAAGCTTCCCGAGAAGACTAGGAAAAAATAAGTGCCGAAATGACACTCTTATCTCTGTGGGGGAGGGGACTTATGTCTTCGTAAGACCTGTTATTATCTTTCTGTTAAAAGCCATCCATATTAGCTGGCAAATCAGGATAGTTTTAGCTATTCAATTTTCCCTAGTTCCCTGGGGACTTCCTAGTTGCAAACCTATTTGCCAATCCCCTGTCCGTGTGGGATGCAGACGATCTCATGTGTCCCAGTGTTGATGCAGCAGTCGGCCCCGTGCTTGCCATACACCTGATGGCCTGGGGATGTAGAGACTTCATGAGTTTGAAGCTTTGCTTTAGGGCAAGCTTGTGGGTGGTTGGGTTTTGTGGTTTTTCCTTACATTGCTAATTATTCCAGGGAAACTCCTATCTTATTAGTGCTTTCTCCCCAAAAGCACTTCTCTTCCTCTCTGTCTCTTGCCCTCGGAGGCTGGAAGAACACTGATATGTTAGGAAAGCTAGTCTCTGCTTTAAATGGCCTTAAGCATGTCAATATTCAGCTCCATTTCCTCTTACGGTGGCTTGCTACAAAATGAGCAGGAATCTCAGGGCATCCCTGGGTCAGCTTTTTTCTGATGCTCCGGTTAAAGCAAGGAGGGTTTTGTTCCAGATGGGTGAGTTTATGGAGGAGGAGATGTCCACCTCGAGTTTTGAGTACTCTGATAGGAAAATATTTTTTCTATCAGTGAATTTTTGCTGATATCACTGAACTATGCTTAAAGTACGTGGGTATATATTGTAATCTGCTGGCAAAGACACTGAAAATAGCTGTCCTGGGTTGGCCCAAAGTTGCATGTAAACTGCTAATGTCTGAATCAATACCCTGTCTCCAGTGGTGTAAGAGGAGCTGCTCTGGAAGGAGCTGGATGGAGGCTGAGCAGCCTAATTCAACATTCCATCTGCTCTAGCTTGACCCTGTGCCTTGCGAATGTGCCAGGTTTTTAAGCAGGCTGAGAACCGTGCTTGGCTGGCAGCCTCCAGCCCAGGTGCTGGGGCAGGTGAGGAGCTGCCACGTCTGTGGCTGGATGCTGGAAGCCACGTCTGCATGGGAGGGTGCAGCAGTGGGAATTCCGGCAGTCTCTGGGTTACCTGCAGCAAAGGACGGAGCTGACTTCAGATTGCTGTTTTTAAAACCTTTGTTTAGTGCAGGCGAGTAGTTCCGTGGGTATTCCATAGTTTGTGTTTACCCAGCCCTCCCAGCACAACTGTGCCAGTGCCAGTGTCCCTCAGCTTGGTTTCACAGGCAGAGACCTTCACGCAGCCCTCGTGGAGGGTCAGCATTTGGCAACTGCCTGAATTGGTGCTTATCCCCAAAGGCGCTTCTGCTCTGCTTTGCTCTGTGATTACTTGCCACGCGTTGTGTCCTCCCCAGCAGCTTTCACTGCGGTTTTTAAAAGGGAAGATAAAGAACAGTGGACAGATGGACATCTGGGAGGACTGCTGGTAGTGGGCAGGGGGAGTGGTTTTAGCCCTGGTACTTGCATTCAGCATACTCTCCAGGCAGATCCCACTGTGATTTTTGATGAAGTTTCCCTTTACTTGGCTGGCTCATTGGAAAACCCTTTTCACTCCAAGTTTTGTTTGGAAAGAGAGACGCCCACACAGATGGCTGCTCTTCAGTTGTCATTCATGTTGGGATTTTTTATGTTCCTTTTTGCATTACCCTCAGGTGAAACCCAGGCTTGCCAAAAAAAAATTTCCCAGAATTAGAAAGAAACTAACCACTAAGAATATTCTGCTGCATCTCTCTAAGCTGAGCTTAGAGCTAAGCTCTCTAAGGGAATGCAGTGGGCTACCTCATATTTTATCGGTTCACAAGGAATTGTGTTGCTTTTTCTTTTTGGCTGAGTTTCCATGTAGTTCACCTGTTTGTTTTCCTTAGAGAAAAGGTACAGCTTTCATTAAGGGTGGTTTTGGCTGTGTTTTGCTCCTAGCTTGAGACTGTCTGAGTGGTTCCACTTTTTCCAGACAAGTGGCAATGCTCTGCTTTGGAGTCCTGCTGGTCTCATCTGATAAGGGTTGGGGTGTTTTTTCCTCCTAAGTAGCTCTCAGAATTGCTGGATTGATAAATAATAAGTGTTTTTAGGTCTTTGAGATATTATTGTGGCAGAGGGGAAGGGGAGGAGGACAATAACAATAGCGCTGCTGGAAAACATGGGTTTGGTGTGCTGGTGATTTAGGAAACTGAAGTTACAGCCTCTTGCTGGGACCCCTTGCTGTGTTCCAGGATGCTGTGGATGGCACAGTCCATAAAACGTGAGTGGTCTTGCATTGCTCCTGGCCTTTTAGCTGTAGAGAAGAAGCAGAGTTAAGTCACAGCTGGCCAGTGTGCAGCTGTGGTTGGACTTCACTCTCTAAGTGCCCTGGAGAGGATGCTGGAGGGTCCTGCACCAGGGTGCAGGAAGATGAGGCTGAGAAAAAGGTGACAATGGCAACCTGAAATGGCAAAGGTTTCTGGTAGGTTTCTAGAATTGTGGCTTGCTGTCCATTTCTTTCTTTAGTTATCTAACCCTGCAACGTTGCTGTGGCAGGGCTGGTGGTAGGCTCTGGGAGGCTGGAAAGATGCCAGTACAAGGAGGTGGCTAATGCTTCCTTCCAAATGTATTAACTCATTCCTGAAATATGCATTTCTTCTAAAAAAAATAATTTCTAGGGTAGCTGTTTTTGGGGCCTCCGTGGTCATGCTTTGAGTGGAAATAAGACTGTCAAAGGGTTTTTCAGGACAGCAGGGCCAGGCACAGGCATAGCCTTCGATGGTGCTGATAGTGCTGCCATCAGCCCCACGTGTTTCCAGACCTCCATGTTGCATGGTGAGGGGCACACCAAGGAGAAGGGTAGTTCCCCAGGGATTTAGCAGATTGCATCTAAATCAAAGAGGGGTTTTTTTTAAGGGATTGACAATCAATCCTCCACTCCTGTTTTTTGTCCTGGCATGGTGCCGGCAGCCCGGGTGTGGTGGCTGGGCTTGTCCCGCATCCAGGTGGAAGCTGTGGGAGTATTGGAGTGGGGAGGATCAGGGAGTGGAACCCTGCACAGTGTGAGTGCCAGCTGCTGCCAAAACCCCTGTGCCAGTTTGCTGCTAAATGCAGTCCTGATTAAATTGGGTAAAAACTAAGCTTATGGGAGCTGGGATAAATGGCTTGACTGTGGTGATTTTCTTTTTGGTTTTTATTTCCTAGCATGCAATTGCTGTAATTCTTCTGTGTTACTTTTATCATTCTTGATTTCTGAAAGTATGCTTTCCCTTTTTTATTCTTTTCCTGAGGGTTTCGGGCAGTGTTTTCCAAAGCTATTGTGGTGGGCATTTCCCCTTCTCTCTCAGAAGCAGCTTTCATTTTTGAATGAATAGCTCAGCATTGTTCCCATTGTCTTCCACTTTTATGGGCTTTTTTTCCCCTTTTGACTTTGACTAAAGCAGTCTCCTAAATACCTCTGGAGTCTTTTGGGTCACTTTGCAGAAAATATTTCTTTCCTGTTATAGAAGGCCTCATATTCAAAGCTCCAGGCAGGAAAGCTGTTTGCAGCATTCACATTGGAGTTTCTGAAAGCGTGATTCTTGCGTAGCTTTTGCTTGGTTTTGGCCGGTTTCAGTTAAGATTGTGCCGAGTTCACCTTTGAGCAGGGCTTCATAACCTTGTCGGAGTTGAGTTTCGGTGAAACATTTCTAGTGACATAACCCTGCTACTACTGGTTTCTACAGAGCATCCCCTGTGTTAAATCTGTTCCACTCTTCCAGACCAATGCCTATTTTCAAACTCCCCCAATTCCCTGCAGAAATAACAGGTTATTAATAGGATGTTTATGCATATCTGTTTACCAGGCTTGACGTAGCTTTGCACCAAAGTGTCTCTTTACCTACATTGCACTCAGAAGCTGAACCCTGTGGTCAGCGTGGTGTACATCTGCAAACCTCCCTTGTTCAGAGCACGATGATCTGGCTGTGCAAACACTTAGGTTTGCTTCCCTAATTTAAAATGAGTTGCAATAAAGAATTTATCCACTCAGGTTCTTACGGAACTTAATATTGTTTATTTGAGATGGGGGTTTATTTGCATTTTTGGGTTTTCCCCCTTCCGCTGCAACAGCGGTGAACAGCTTTGGGTTACATCAGCCCAGGCAGATGGTATTTGTGGCACAGCAGTGATGTTTCCTAGGATGTGTCTGACTTATTCTGCTCTCTGCTAATGATCATTGGTGTTGCTGAGGGGGCACAAGGTCTCCTGGCCTGTTGGGTACCGGGAGTCTGCTGATCCAGCAGTGAGAGGGCTGTGGTGAGCCAACTGCTCAGGGACAGGATGTGAGCTACCAACCACAGCAAGTCACTACGATCTTCTCAGCTGCCACTCGACACCGTGGCCTTGTAGCGTTTGCAGTGTGTGATCTGATGCTCAGGTGATAGGTTTCCTGAGTGGTAACTGCCTGAACATGCAATCCCAGTACGTGTTGCAGCTGGTCAGCCAAGTTGGATGTGCTCTGACAAACAACGTGCTCCTTTGGCTATAGTTCTCCTTAAGATAGAGGGGGAAAAAAAGAGGGTGGGGGGAGAGAATGGGGCACATGTAGAGATGAATAACCTTTTCTCAAGTCTTTGTTCTCTTTTATCCTTTGAATTATCTTTTTTTCCCCCTAGTGTAACAACAGAATTTTGTAATAAAATCCACATGGGAGAAACCAGTGGTGCATTTTCTAGTCAAAACAGCCTCCATGTGATCTGACTATTCAAATGGACATAGAGAAGTGTTTGGATTAAGAGACTAGAGGCTGAATGCATGTTGAACGACTTAGTTTCTCCACTTTAATGATGTAATGATGATGCTGTTAGAGAAACCACAAAAGAAGAATGTTTCACATCTCTTCTGAGTTCATGTGTGTAAACTGCAAACTCAAGTCCTTTTAATAGCAGTTAAAACCGTTGGAGGTTTTTTTGAGAGATGCTTTTTCTTTGTTGAGTTTTGTGGTGGGGCAGCAATGTGTGCTTGCAGCTGGCGATGGGTTGGTCTCCAAGCAGCTTGTCCTCCTGTTTCAGCCCTTGTCCTCTTTTCAAGTCATGCCATGCTGTATCAGCCCCTCTGGGGAGTTGGTGATAGGTATGAAGGGATAATAATTATTCCTTTTCAAAACAATCTTTGAAGTACGACTTTCAAAGAAAACCATTTTCTTCAAAACTGTTTGCTTATATTGACCTGGAGTAATACTCCAAGCATGGTGATGACTTTTATTTCCATAGGAAAAGATGCACTTCCTTTCCTTCTTTAATTTAGTTTCACTTAAGGTTGCTTGAAGCAGCTGTTCCTTTGGCTGTTTTCAGATACCAGCCAAAAATACTGGTGTTCAGCCTTCTCTTTATGTGTAGGTTAAATGAAGGGGTAATTCACTGAAGGACCTAACCCTGGCACGGCAGCATCCCTTAGGTAGATGTAGTCATCATTATCTAAAAATGCCTAAGGCATAATAAGATAAGAACTTGATTGTGCTCCTTCTTGAAAAATCTGGTTAGAATTAGAGGTCAATTTAAAAAAAATAATTTTCAGAAGGACTCATATTTGACATTTTGAATATTATTTCTGAATGAAAATGCTGTATCCTTCTCTTTCTGCCACCAAAAGGGAGATCCCCTTCAGGCCTCCGAGGCAAGAGGATCAGGAGACATCTTCGTGCTGCAGTGGTTTCTCTCTTTGACTCTTATTGCTTGGTGTATTAAAATTCCTCCAGATAGATAGGCTGGGTCGTGTTTAAATTAGCTTATACTCTACCTTAACTACAAAGCTCTCTTGAATATTTTTTACTGTTAGCGTTGAGAGAGAGAACATTTCTGTAAGTAGCCTGGTGCCAAGGCTATCGGTATGTTAATTGTGGGGGGAAAAAAAAAGAAAAGGGAAAAAAAAGTCTATGCTTGAGCCTTCTAGCCTTGGAGGTTTGGCAGGCACGTTGTGAAAGAGACTCCTGCTTCCCTGATGGAAACCCTTTGAAAACTTTCTTTGAGTCAAGGGACTTTGTACGTCTGGTATGGAAAAGCCTGCGAGCGTAGTCCTCTCTCGGCGTCTGTGGAAAAACCAGCTGCTGTGTCTGCTTGTGAGTGTTTGTCCTGGGGATCTGCCCGAAAATCTGTTTTTTCCATTGCTTGAGCAAAGTATCAGGCTTGGCACACTTTGTCATGCAAAGGGATACAGATAGGGTTGGCAGCTGGCACACCTTTTAAAGAGCCTGTTGTTATAATCTTGCCATAACTCATTAATTATGCTGTTGAGGTAATCATAGTGGTATACTAGTCTAGTTAAAGCAACTGCTGTACAACCGAGGTTCCCTTTGGTTCTGTCCTTCCAGTTTGGCATGCTGCAAAGGTACAAGGCAGTTCTGTTCTTCTGTACTTCCTCCCTTGTGTTCGTTTTGGTGGCTGTGATAAAATAATCCCCTGCTGTTCCTAACCAGGTTGCAAAAGCCATGAGGATGATGTGTGGGAAAACAGACCTGGTATTAGTAATTTAGAAGCTAGATCATAGAATCAGAGCGGTTTGGGTTGGAAGAGACCTTAAAGATCATCTCATCCCACTCCCCTGCCATAAGGAGGGACACCTTTCACTAGAGCAGGTATAAGATGCCTAATGCTTTCTTAATAGTTGCAGTTGTACACATGAAAATATGATTTATTTATTGATAAGAACACCCTGCAAAAGGTATACAGTGTGAATTTTTACCTATGTAAAACCTCACTTGTAGATGAAACTATTCATATTTATACCTAACTATGAATATATCTAATGAAGGTTTAGATATTGGACCGCGCTTGAAAAGTCAGTGGTTGTGCTTACTGAGAGCTCTATAAAGCTGCATTGATCTGTAAATTGGGCGATCACCTCCTTTTTTGTGGAAATGTGACCCTAACAAACAGAAGTCTTTGGATTAATTTCAGTTACATATTGTTTTCCTTCCAAATCTAGAATTGCAATTTATGAAAGTTGCAGGGAGACAAAGGCTTATTTGGATGTTCTTGAGAGGATTTTTGAGATTTACCCTTTGCAGCAAAGTGGCAAGGAGCTGTCAGCTTTCCCCATTTGGTGAGCTTGTCCCCTGGTGTGCTCTTGTCTACAGAGCAGATGCTGGAGGGCACCAGCTCAGTGCAGGCTCTGCACTAAAATGCTCTGCTGGTCTGAGGTAAATGTAATTGCTGTGTCTCTTTCCTGGGGGCCGAGCTATTCACCTTTCCTGGAAATGAAGAGGAAAAAAATCAGCTGTATTAGCAGATCAAAAAAGAGCAATCTGCCAGCCTTCCTAATGCAGGGGTCACGCCATGCCCGGAGCTGGGCTTTTTGTTAAGAGCAGCTCAAATAAGAAAAGCAAGCAAACCTCCGAACAAAACAGAAACCAAAACTAACAAAGGAAGCATCTGCTATTCAGATGAACTGATATAGGTGAGGGAGGAAAAAACAAGTCATCAGAGACTTCCAAAGGCTTGCTGCTTTGGCCAGGAATCTGCAGCTGGGAGATGGCAGGCACTTTTTAGTCTGATGGTGATGCAGATGGTTCTGTGGTGCTATCCTAGGCAAAAAGCAGGCTGGGTGATGAGAAGTGGCTGATGATGCAGGAAGGCCAAGACTCTGGTCTTGCTCTGTTTAGAAGAGTTGAGATGCACCTCTCCAGGGCAGCTCTGGTTCTGTTCACTGTGGTTTTGATGCAATGAGAGGTATGGTGGGGAGGAAGGAAGGAAGGAAGGAAACTTTGTCCCAGCATTGGCCTCTATTTTCACCTTGCATAGTAAGGCAGAGAGGGTGGCACCAGTTTGTGGCAGTGCTGAGGGACTTGTTTGGCCGCTCTGAATGAGCATCTCTCCATGGCAGCATGGTAGGAGCCGTGGTCCGCAGGACACTTCAGGCTGAGGTGGGCTGGTTCATTTGAAACTCTGGCACAAGGCAGTGTTGCTTAGGTTGGTGTTCTCATTAGTATAGAATTCGTAATGCTGGGTTAAGGATGCATCCCTGCAAGCACGTGAGCAGGAGGACTATTTGTTCTGGTTACTCTCCTAGTTGCCAGAAGCCCAACTGGTTCGAGGTGAGAGAAGAAAGAAGAGAAAAGGTTGTTTTAGCTGGATGCCAAATACAAAGAGGGAGTGTAATGTGCCCACAGGCTGCATCATCGGCATGTAAACCTAGTGAACAGGAGAGAGGACAGACTGCTTGTATTGGCACTGCTGTCAGCTCTCATTTTCTCACAGCTGGGGAACCATGAATGCACAGACCCCGTTGATGGGATGTCCTGGTTTTAACCTTCTCAGTCAAGGGATTTGTCAGCCCCAAAGCATTACGTGTTTCTGTGTGCACCTTTCCAGTAGCAAAGGGTTTCACACCCTTTGCTGAGTGGTCCCTGCCAGCCCCAGAGCTGGTTAGTGCCATGTTGCTTATCTGTACCTCTCTGTGGAGCAAGAGATGACTGGCCCACAGTTTCTAATTGTGATCATCACTCTCATTATTACTGTCTGCAATGTCCACAGAGCTCAGTTTTTTATTTAACCGGCAACTGGTGAGAGAATCCTCATGAAATTTTGGTAACTTATCATTTTAGTACCTTAAAATCCTTGGCTTCTTTTAGTCAGAAATGAGTAACCTGGTGTGAGAGTACCTCAGTGCTCATGGTGTGCATGAATGCTTGAAGCAGCTGCCTAGGATGGGGGAAGCACAGGAGGAGTGCAAAGAAACAGAAGCATTTTGTCAGCCTGGTTGGAAAGTAGCTACAGCAGTGAGCAAATGCTTCCTTTTGTGTGCACATGCAGTGTCTGACATCCAGGCAGAATGCTGACAAGCTGCTGTGGCTTGGAGGACAAGTTGAATGCTCTGTATAAAGTCCTTATGATTTCCTCTCTCAAAGCAGAAGTGGCTAAAAAACCTTCAGAAGAAGAGACCTGTCTGATTTTGTTGTTGTTAATTTGTTCAGGAGGGTTGGCTGCCACAAGGAGAAGGATCTCTGTTCTGTGTTACTGGTTTTGGATCTGCTCTTGGTTCAAGGAGATAGAGGTGTCCTCTGTGTGAGCCATTAACCTGTTTCCTGGATCTTGTGTTCGTGCATCTTCTGACAGACAGAGCAGCCTTAGAGTCGAGTGGATCAGCTTCCTCCCTGCCATGAATGTTTCCACTGTTAGTGAAAGATATTTTTGTTTTGGAGGAAAAACACACCCAAAGCCATCCTGGCAGGTTTGTTTGTGCCAGGTTTTGACTCGGATACTTAGTGAAACAGAGGAACAGCTTGAAAACAGTGCCCTGCTCCTTCAGCTGCCTGAGAAGTGCAAGGGTAAAGTGGTTTAAAACTCCTTCAGTTCAGCAGTGTGGCGTTCCTTGTGAGCGCACCGATTTTCACAGCCTTCCAGCATCAGCTACCAATTAATGGCTTTGGGAGGATTTGATGTGCGTGGGAAAGTGGTGATGTAAAGAGGTCATCCTGCTGTGTCTTCCTGGAAGTTTGTCGTGTCAGGTGGCGCAAGAGTTTTGTAAGCACTGTCTGCTTGTTGCAACATCTAAGATTGCAGTGGTCTGTGTGGCAGGGATGTCCAAGCAGATGGAGATGCCTCTTGCCCTCAGATTTCTTCTGTAAAGTTTGTGGCCCATTAATCATGAGGGTGTGTGTCTTTTCTAATGGGCTGGTGGTTGTAGATGCTGGATAAATTTTGTGCCATGCATTGGGGATCTCAGTCCTGGAGTTTGAGCTGCCTTTTGGTTGATGAAGGGCTGCACTTGTTCTTGTCTGTTTGAACATTTGCAGCTTCTGTTTTAGAGTGACACGCTGTGGAGAAGACAGGACGTGCTGTGTCTCACTGTTTGGGGCTCTGCACCAGAGAAAACATTTCCCCTCTGAATCTTCTGTCCAGGAAAGAGCAGGTGGTGGTTGTTCTCTGCAAGAACAGCTGGAAGTATCTGTGATCCCCTCTTGGTCTGCTTGTATTTCAGAGCCCTGTCAGAGACAGTCTCTTAAGATGCCAGGTCAAAGGGTTTAAATGCTGGAGCCCAAACCTCTCCCAGCTTTGCTGTAATGCCCATGCGTGGTAGCTCGAGAGTGGAAGACCTGCCACACTGGCTCCAGCCAAGGTCCAGATTGACAGGTATCCCCTCCCCTGGTGACAACCAGAATGGATCCTCAGGGAAGGAGGAATCTCTAGTTTTAACAGCTGCACCGGTGTTGTCCTCCTGCAGTTTCCACGGTACTTTGCAGACACTTTCTATAACTCACTCTGAGTAGCAGAACATGTCGCAACACAATTGTGGGTCACTTGGAAGAAGTATTTCCTCCTTCTGGTTGACTTTTTTTTATCTGCTGTCTCATGGTCTTTCGCTGTGAAGAATTGTTCTTTGCTCCTAACATGGTTTGCATGACACCAGTTGGTCCTGCAGGTTGTTTTCTTTCTTGCCTCACTACATAGATACCTTTTTTTGTGGTGCCCACAGCTTAACATTTCATGATGATCCACTGTCTGCTTTGACTGTGTTGCTCTGGAGTCTGAATTTAGGCAAATGCTTTGGGGATGCTTTGAAGGGGATCAGAACTGACCTTTAATTCAAGAGAAAATACAGTAATGGCAGACTTAGTTGCAAAAACATTCTGTGCTTCTAGCTGGAAGAGTTGTGGAACATACCGAAGAGAAGGAATTTAGAAACATGCCCACATGACCACATATCTATTACTCAGCAGGCATTTTTGTTGCACATCTTGCATTTATTTTATTGCTAAAACTCTAGGCAATTTATCAGTGTTTCCATTCTGTAACTGGACACCCCTTTGCACTGTCTGCCTCTCCAGCCAAAAACGAAGTGAGAGTGATGTTAGCTAACGGCATTGTCGTGTTCCACTGTGGGGAACTGTGAGGAGCTCTTTTAAAAATGGATGCTCAGGAACGAAATTAAGCCAAATGAGGCAAATGTTGTATCCGAGAACCATTTATTGGTAACAAAAAACAAAATAAAAAGGAGTTACCCTGCTAAAGAGGGCTAGAAAAGACAGAGCAAGACTAAGGAAAATGGGAAAGGAATGGGGCGAGAGAGAGAGAAGACAGAGAGATAAAGAGGGCATTACCCCCAGCGAGGCAGGGCAGTGCTGTCGGTGCCCAGGCAGGAGGGGTGCGCTCGCTGCCTGCCTGTGCCCAGGCTGGGTCTCAGCGAGCCTGCGCGGCTCCAGGGGCGCGGTTCCTGCGGCGACAGCACCGGACACGCGGTGAGCGGGCGCTCGGACGGGAGGAGCAGGACCCTGGACGGGGTCGCGGCGAAGGCCGCGGTGACCGGCTGGACGGGGGCAGCGGGGCGGGCACTGATCGGCGCAGCAGGGTTGGGTTGGGTGCAGGCAGCCCAGGAAGGACGCGGGGCGAAGCGGCAAGGCGGCGGTCAGGGAGGCAGGACAGGTGCGAGGGCGAGCCAGCGAGGGCAGGAGGGCCACAAGGCAGGCTGGGGCCAGGGCAAAGGAGGGAGTGAGCAGGAG
This sequence comes from Mohoua ochrocephala, assembly GCA_013398855.1. NCBI lineage: Eukaryota > Metazoa > Chordata > Aves > Passeriformes > Acanthizidae > Mohoua > Mohoua ochrocephala. Next base: position 341,427 of record VZTA01007228.1, on the reverse strand, counting down.
CAGCAAACAGTAGTGAGCCCCAGCGAGCAGCAGCGAGCCGTGACAGTCAGTTTTTATACCCCCCGGCCCCTCCCAAAGTCCGCCTGCTGACAGGGGACCATTGGCCCAGCCCAACCTTTCTTTGCCGTCCGTCAATGGAGACCTTTTCATGACCTGATTGGAGAAGCCCCTCCGCAGTGTCTCCTGCTGCCTGCCTTGCGGGAGGTGTTGCCAGGCGAAGTCCTCCCAAAGACAAGGTTTCTTCTAGTTGTCTCCTGCACGTGGCACATGTGCACCCCTCCTCCACATGCCTCTGACAACCATTGTTGAGGCATTTTTGTTGCAAATCTTGCATTTATTTTATTGCTGAAACTTTAGGCAATTTATCAGTGCTTCCATTCTGTAACTGGATACCTCTTTGCACTGTCTGCCTCTCCAGCCAAAAACGGAGTGAGCGATGTTAGCGATGTTAACGGCATGATCTCAGCAATTCATCTAGATGAAGACAGAAGTTGGCTGCTCTCTCCATTTATTCACTTAGTTTAAAGTACTGAAAGCCGCAAAATGATCTCGTTTCAGTTTTCTAAATGCTGTGATAAGAAAATAACCAGCCCCATTTCCTAAAATTTTCCAGAGTTGATGTCCATGTGCATAGAAAAATCTAACACATCCAAAGCCCAACTCACAGGTTCCTATACAAGAGCACCACTGCTTGAGATGGCTTTATGGAAATTATGATGCCTCCAGCGAATTGATCATCATGTTCCACAATAGATAGTACACTTAATAGCAACTTAATTTCCTGTGTTGACTGTAGGTTTTTCTGATCTCCCCTCAGCAAAGATTTATATTTGAATGTCTATGGATTTCTGTGTTGTGCATATAGAGGTATTGCTTGGTATGGACTTTTGGGGGCAACGGGAAAGCTCTGCCGGCTCTTGCTCCAGGTGAGGAAGGGAGCAGGCCAGAAATTAAGCCTACAGATCTCTACTTCTCTACTAAGCCTTGTGTTTTCTCTGTGCTGGTCCATGTTGGAGGATTGGAGATCCATCAACAGCAATAGAGTAAAAACTGTGTGGTAACTGGTTTTGGTGAAACTTTCCTGTGTGTCTTGGTTTCTCTTTCCGATGGAATTTCCTTGAAACTCTCTCCCCATCTTCTGGTGCCTGTTCCTGTATCAGATTGAGAAGGGCCTTTGTCCATGGCAAGGGCTGCCAATTACTAAGATGACTAATTGATGATGGGTCTGAGCAGAGGAAATAGCTGCCTGCCTGATCAGATGCTGATGGCTTGGCGGGATGTTTCCTCTCCTCCTATTTTTTGGGTGGTCCCACAGTACCTGTCATAGTTTCCTGTGATACTTGTATTCACTGTGCACGTGGGATTTGTTTTTCACCTGTGACCAGAACGTGACTGGTGTTTCTTTAGGAATAACAGCAGCAGAACAGCAAAGCACTGCAAACTTCTCTGTCTTTTGCTCCAAATGCAAGTAGCTTTCTTTGGTCTTTTGTGTTCCTGAAGAACCTTGTGGCAACACTACACCAAAATTCTGCTGTTCAAGTTGAGTTGTGCCATGGACGTATCCTTCCCCTGAAGGGAGGAGCCAGAGCCTGGACCAAAGGTGACAGACGTTATGCATTAAACAAGGTGACTTGCCACAGTGTAATTGGCATCAGTGGTCCTGGGAGATAAACTTCTGTGGGGCGTAGTGTGCCCATGTGTCCTTTCCACCGTGAGACGGAACTTGGCACAGTGTGGCTTTGTAAAGCACAGTAAAATGCTGTTGGAGAACTTGCTCCTGACCCTCTGCCCTCCTGCTGGAGCAGAGCCTGCAGAGTGCTAGCCTTTGTCAATATGAAGTCAAGGGTCTGCTGTCCCCCAAGGTGCAGGGGATGGAGAAGCCTTGCAGCAGGTTGGGAGCAGGGAGCATCTTGCGGTTGTGTGAGTGCTCTGTGCCCACGTGGCAGAGACTGTCTGTCAAGGCATGGGTTTACAAACAGAGGAGCTCATTAGTTAGAGCAGCCGGATGGTGTGGCAGAAGGCCCGGGTTTGGGTAAGCTTTCGGGCAGCTACTCGAAGGAGGAGGCAATTGCTGAAACATTCATAAACTTGACTGTGAGCAGACTTCCCAGTTGCCTCATCCACAGTGGAAATGAGGGAGTGCAGCCAGGAGCTGCTGTACTCATCCCAGGAGAGATGGCAGGGAGCAGCAGGCTCCAGAGTTAATTCTCTTCATTAATTCCCATAACAAATTTCCACCCTCAAAAGCCTAAATGAGCAGAAGCCTGCCAGAGCAATACCCGGAGTGGTAGCTTTTCCTATTGTTTTTTTCTCATCCTGTTAGGTTAATATGGAGGAGAGTGCTCTTGGAGTCTCAAGAAAAATAGCAATAAAACAGTGCTAAACACCGGCTGTAAAAAACCTACTTATTTGTTGCACATGTTGAAATGTGACAATGGGGGCATCCCATGCAAGCCCCTTGTTGTTTTAGCTTTTACTCCTTGCCGCATGTGTAAGTTGTAATACTCTTTTGAATATTATTCCCTTATATTTAGAAATAAGGGTACAATGTTTTAGCCTCCGAACACCTTCATTCTTTGCAAGTCTCTCAAGGCAGCCGGGTGTGCTGGTACCTGGTTTTATGGGCCCATGTCCCACACAAGCTAGGCTGACCTATCTGGTTGAGAGCAATTTCCCAAACTGTTGTTTTCCTTTTTAAGTTTTCTCCTGTTTTTCTCTTGAAAAGTAACAGTGGATGGTGTGAAGAGCAGAGTCAGGAATTCAAGGATAACTGCTGCACTTGCCCTCAGTTCACCCTCTCACGTCTCTCACCACGACAGCCTGTGTTAGCAAAGATGACAGTGTGTTAGCCAGAAGAAATAAATCTTTTGCTGTTTGAGGAATTGGCTAATCATTACATCCCTCAGTTTCCTCATTTAAGAGTGTGTTCTTTAAAACTGCCTGGTTTCTCTCAAGTTTGTATCTGTTTTAAACAGGCATGAATTTTGTTACAAAGTCCTCTGCAGCAATGCTGTCCTGAATCCGATGCTGCTTCCTACAGAGAGGCTCAAAGTGCTTCTGTGCATCAGTTGGGGAATGGCCTCCATAACAGGATAGAACTTGAAAGGGGTTTTTTTTGGTTTTTTTAAGGTACTTTTGCAGATGTTGTGGTTAAAGGCTTCTATTTTTAAAACCCTAAATCTTGGAATGTGGCTCCATAGCAGTATGTAGGGGGATTTGGAAAAAGTCTGCTAAAATTGTACATAAGGAATAGTGAAACAGTTAGGTCATGTTAAAGTTGTTAGACTTTCTGGTGCTAGTGCATGTCTTTTGGGGTTTTTTTAAATGAATGTTTTTCTTTTTAAAAATACAAACAATGGACCTTCCGTTTTAGACAAATGTCCCTTTTTTTACGATGGTGGTTTTTTTCCTAGTAAATGGTTTTTTTAGTGGGAGCTGCCTTGCTCTTTCCATCTGATGTCTGTGCCCACATCTCAGAATGTTTCCATTTCAAAAAGGAGGAGGATTCTGGTGCCAGCAGGCAAACTTCAAAAGCTGCCGTGCAGGGAAGTTCACAGTTCTGAGGAATTCGGGACGAGTGAGAAATAAAACACAAAAAACCCCTTAAACTTTCACTGCCGTGCAAAAATAACAGAAAAACTTGCTTCTTGGTTCCTCTAGTCCTTGTCATGCTAAAGTACTGAAACCGAATAATCCTGTCATCCTCTAAAAAGAACCTGAGATATTTAGGAGCACTCAGTAGCTTTTAAAGAAAATACGATGTTTTTCCTATTGAATGCTGCAGTTGTGCTGTCACACTCAGTGACTTAAAATGGGACTTTTGGGCACTGTTTAGATGCAGGACACAGGTAATGGCTCTTTTTCCCCACATGCAATGCTGTCACTGGTGTTTGTCACACCTCAGGCCCAAGTGGGACCCAGTAGTCATGCTCACCCTATCCCCAGCACCCAACTCCAGCCATCCTGGTGGAGCTGAGTTTGAATTAGGCAATGTTTTTCTGTCCAAGCCTCCTAAGAGCCTATTGAGAGGGAAGGGGAATGGCTTTTCTTTCCAAGAGCAGCTGAATGTGGTGCCCTAGTTACCATGGTTTTTTAAATGGAGTACTTCAGAGGATGTACAAAAGCATCTTTAGTACTTGCAGTACAAGGAGAATGAAAGGACCTAGATTATGTCAGCAGTGTAGTGGAGGCTTAAGTGAGTATCATTCATGTATTGTTAGGAGATGACCCAATTTGGATTGTATTTATGGAATTGGAGGGGAGAATGGACCTGTTTCAGATTACTTTTGAGCTTTAAATGTACTTACAGGCTTTGTGTAGGGATTGCATTGGCTCCCGCTGGGTAAACAGAGCCTTTTGGAGGGTGTTCCCCATGTACTGGAGCAGTGATGCATCCTGGCTTGTCTTGTGCTGCCAAGATGGGTTGATTCATACCACATCTCTCCACATGTACTGGATGGGGAAGAAAATGAGTTGTCAGACAGAACTTGCCCAGCTGATTTTTATTTATTTTATTGCATTTTCTTGCAAGGCTTTTAAAGCCTCCAGTTACTATATAATTTGCAGACTGGTTCCAGCTAAGCAGATCCTTAGCTGAAGGCTGTGGCCCTGCAAAGGACTGGTGAAGGTCATGAAGTCTGCACACAGTGGGATGCTTCTTTTGGTTATTTTTGTCGTCCCCACGCCCCAACTCCCTGTAAAACAGCGAGTGGTCTGTTTTAAACACTACCTGTGTCATGGCCCACTGCCTCCTTCTTTTCACCTGGCTGTGATGGCAATATCCTCATCTCTTTCTAGGAGGCTCCTACTGTCCTTTAAACAATTTTGGTACTGCTGAGAGGAACACACCATCTGCAGATCCTGTGATAGATGTAATTTCTTGAATTATTTCTTTTCCCCTGCAAGGGTTCCTGTAGTCATTACATCACGCTCGACCCTGATGATGCCAACTGCTTTGAGAAGTGTCCAGAGCAGAAGCTGCTGTCCTTAAACCCATCTGCAAATTTGAGAGGGGGAAGTGAGAAGATGAGCATGGAAAACTCATAAGGAACTGAAGCTTGGTAAAGCTCAGCTTTTTCAGCAAACACTGTGTGCTAGTTCAGATGGGCCTTGTGTGAAGAGCAGTGGAAATCTGAGTTGCATTGTAAATTCATTAGCAGCATTCACATTCATTCCAGTGGAGCCAGGGTTGCAGTCTCCAGCTAACCAATGCTTTAAGTCTGTGCTTCTTCCTCTGGAGAGGCACATCTGCCTCACATCCTCTGCAGCCTGCTTTTAAAGGGAGCCCTTTCCCCATAAAGAGGGGGAGAAATGCATCCAATCCTTCCCACAGCCATCCCAGCAAGCCACAGTCTGGTCTGCTCCAAGAGGGGTCGTATTCCAGCTCTGGAGGTGTATGGCAGGATGGTCGCTGGGACACCCGCTGGAGGAAGAGAGGGCTGCAAGCACTTAGAGACTGTCTGGACTTGCTCCTTTGAAGATACCATCAGCTGCAAAGCCTGGATGCATCCAAGCACCAGTGCATCCACGTCCAGGCTGTGCTGGCACTGTCTGACTTCGGCATTAAGGGAAAAGTTGTTTGCTCTGTAAGAATCGGCATCCAGTGCTTTTAGGTTTACAGAGATTTTTGTCGCTGGGAAAGCTTTTTTGATTGTGGGCCAAAGTACCAAAAGTAAGTTAAATGCACGTGTACTGCACAGCTGGAGGTGGGGGCAGGCAGGTGGTCTCATGGGGCAGGGTCCCTGGGGTCTGCCAGCACACCAAGGTCAGAGCAGCACCAAGTTGCCTGCAGCAACTGCAGAATTGAGCATGTAGGGGCGAACTGGCATTTCCTTCTTTTCCTGGCTTTCTCAGGAGTGCAGATGGCAGGTTTTGAGAACTAAAGGCTTCATACAGAGAGGTCTGTCTAGTGTGGGATATGTAAACCTCAGTTCAGGCTTGGATGTGTTCCTTTTCTGTCTGTAGAAGGTTTAGGCTGATTATTCTGTTCCGTTCGTTTGTTCCTTCCTGTTTTTGGTTTTGTTTTTTTTTTTTTTTAATTTTTTACTCAGGTTTCATAGTGTTGGTCCAAGTAAAGGATAATGAAAATTAAGTAACTTGGCCTGCCTCTTACACAGCCACTGCCATGTGTAGTTAGCAGTTTAATGAGAAATGAGGCAAGGCAGAGCTCGGTTTGCTCTCATACGGCCAAATTGGCTGTGCAGGACTTAGGAGTAAGATGGGATAGTAATCGAGTGTGATGTTGTGGTCTTTAGGGCAAGACCACAGGAAAAGCATTGTATTCCTTTGAACAGGATGGAGCCTTTCACGTGATTTTTTTTTTTTTTAACTTTAATTCTGTAATCTTGATCTGTTATCTAAGAGCAGGAAGATGTCCTAAACTTGGAAATGTATTTCATCTACTCGAGGAGCAAAAGATTCCATCTTGGTCTGTCTAGGGAGCCCTGGTGTCCCCCCTGCTGCCCCCCTGGTGTGGGGCATCTTGTTTGGCAGATGCTGGGAGTTGCTGTGCCCAGGGCAATGCACTGAGTGACCTTTAAACTTGCATTAAGACTGGAGGGTTTTTCCTCTGTTGCTGTTGGCTCACCTCCAAGGTATGTTGTGGACTGTGCAGTGCTCACCCACAGAACCTCCCCCAGACTTCCCCTTCACTGTGTCTCTCATACCTGAGAAGTCACTCCAGAGCAGCTCTCCACTGGTGCTTCCCACTTGGTGAAATCTGTCTGTCCAGGCAGTCTGTCATTGATCTGGCCCTACTGGTAGGCTGACTCCTTCCAGAGCTTGCTGGAATTTCAGAAGGAATAAAAAAATAGCTTTAATGTTGGTGGCCTTGCGTCAGGAGGATTGATTACTGTTTTTTCCTTCATCCTGCTAGCTTTTCTCCTAGACTTCTTAGGCATGTGCAGATTATAATTTAATTTCCTCTTGAAGAACTTTGAAAGGACTAAAATCAGTAGCTGTTTGGAGTTGTGATTGAGGATGCAGAAATGTTCATGCCTTTCTCTTCTACAGCAGATAATGCTTCAGGTGCAAGGGGGAATGGGGGGCTGTCCTGTAAAGCAATCCACTGCATGTCTGCAGCCAGAGTCCTGTTTCAAGCCCTATAGGGTAAAGTTTTGGGATACTCTTTTAATCTCATGGGTGACCCTCAGCTTTTAAAGAGCACCCTGGTGTCTGCTTTTTTACCTTTTTTACCTTGGCAAGTTTGAGTCCCACATGCGGTCCTCAAGCCTGGAGAGTGGCTTTTCTGCCCCTGCACTTCTCCCCGATGCTTTTAACCTGGTTTCACTGTAACACCCCTGTCTGCTTTCTCCTAGTAACCTCTTGCCCCGTTTCACCTACATTTGTATGGAGTAGAAACCCTACAGAGTTTATTTTCTACTTTCTCGAGAGGTGTAGTCTTAAGTTAATTGAGGGAAGACAGATGGGACCTGCCAGCTTTTCATATGCCAGCAGCCATCAAGGGTAGAAGCTGTATGTCTGGTGGCTTGCCAGGAAGAGCTTGTTAGTGTGTAACCACAGGCTGGTTAGGGCTCGGGGGACACAGATTACAAGTTAGGCTGCAGTAGTTAAGGTGTCCACAGAACAAGTGACATGCATGCCCTACTCTTCAGAGGTTGCGGGGTGGCGCAGCCACCCAAGGACCCGCTGCCTGGGAAGGGAGAGCCTGCGGATTGGCCGTGGTGTGACATCGCTGAGCATCCCTACCGTGGCTGGGTGTGGAACATCCAGGGTTGGCTTGCTCATCACCTGCCTGGGCACCACTGTTGCATCCTTGAAGCCCAGGAGAAGGTGAGCTCTTTTCTTGAAAGACAAAAGGCAAAGTGCTACAAACCACAACGGCTTCCACGCTAAAAATACCATAAAAGGCTGTGTCCTTAGGAGCTGGGCATGGGAGCAGTTCCCACCCACATTGCTGCAGCATGAGTCACCGGGCTATTGCAACTGCTCTCCATGTGGATGCCCGGCTGAAGATGCACGGCGGAACAGAGGGAGGAAGGGGAACTGCTCCGTAGCTCTGTGGAAGTGATGAAGAGTTACAAAGAAGAGGATGACATGCGGGCATACGTGAACACTTTGCTTTCCTTTTGTTAGAATTTTTTTGTTTGGTATTTTTTTTTGTTTGTTTGGGTTTTTTTGGAACTTACAGCAAATGGTATTTGTTGATGATTTGAGCTTAAGGCATTTGCAGCCAAGAGTCTTCTGAACATGCAGAACCCCCCAGTTTGCTTTTAGGAAGCACAGTAATTGCCACATGATTAATATGAAGCTGGAAAACCCCTCTGACATGGAAGTATGTTTTATTTACTCTCTTTAAGCAAAGTTTTTTTTCTCTCATTATTCTCTCTCCTCATCTTCATCCTTTTCCCCCCTACCCTGATGCCAAAATAGGCTGTGTGTCCTGGTGACAGATGGTGTAAAAGCACATCTCCCTTACATTGCGCGCTGCTCTTCTCTGTGCTTTTTATCCAGCAAGCAGGTATGAGGGAGTAAATTTCTTTAGGTTGTTTAGGTTTCTTTCCTGAGACACCACCCACCTGTCCAGGCCCCAACAAGGCTTATGGGTATTGTTTTCCCTTTTCCTTCCCTTCTGCTTGACGTCTTGGCTATCGGGGTTTACCGGAATAAGTTTGTCATTGAGAAATTCTATAAAAAGCTTCCTTTATTTAGACACCAACCCAGTAATGACATCATGTGGGCACGTCTTCCAAGTTCCTCCAGGCTGAGCGGACAGAGGGAGGTGGTGGCCATGAATCTGAGCCCTGCCTCTTTCCCAGTACACCCCTGTGGTTGTGCTCAGTGGCTGTCCTTCAAAATAACCCAAATCCTCCTCCTCCTCCTCCTTTGGGGAGAGAACGGGGAGGCCCCCCAGCACACTGGTGCATCTTTAGCAAACTTTTTAGCGGTAGAAAATAGCTGTGGTGGTCTGATTGTCTTCCTACTCATCACTTCCAGGTTAGTCCTTTGTAGTGCTCTGTGGTGGATATTCACCTTGACTTCTCAGGGAAGCAGGAGGGTTGCACACTCAATCTCTTTGATGCTACCAAATTTTGCATCAGGCCGGTTTCAAATAACTTTGTCAGGGAAGCAGATGGAGTAAAGGTGCAAATGCCTGCATGGACAGGCAGAAAGCAGCAGGAATGGGCACATATGAGATGTATTGCTCGTTTTATGGTGGAGGGAAGGAGGCATCTGGTGGGGGAGCAGAGCAAGAGTTGGCCACCAAAGTAATGGACCGTCAAAATTATTTTGTGTGTGACTAAAGAAGTATTGTTTTGGATGGTTTTGAGTGGGGGAAAGGTGTATATTTGTTAAGGGTTAAAAAGTAGTGAGTGTGATCTAGACAAGGCTTGTGGACCAAGTTATTCCTGGATTTCATTTATGTCTTTGGAGAAGAAAGCATGTTGTGGTGTGCTAAGGTTCCCCTTGTATGTGCTCAGTTTGTTAAAATGTTATCACAGGTGTTTCCTTACCTGCCTGCAGTAACTCCTGGGTGTTTTTTTATGTGATCAATAAACTAGAGCTTATTTATTTAATGGAAGGGTATAAAAGTCTGGGGGAGTTTAATTGACTTCTTGATTCTGCTCATCCTACTGTTGAAGTAAGCCCTAAGGTTCATGTACATCATGGCTATTGCTCTTTAGAGCTGGGAGACTTTGAGCAGCAGACTAACCAATTCCGTGTGTCCATAATGCAGATTTTTCCAGTCCTGTCTAGAATTTGGGTCAGAAGAGAGGCAGTTTCCAGCCCTGTGCTGATACTTGCTTTGCACTGCTGCTCCACTTGTCCTTCCCAAATTGACCTCTTTGATACTCTGAAGTATTAAAAAATAAAAATAAATCCATATCGCACAAATACTCTGCAACATTGTACGGGTGGCCAAAATACTTTGTTCTCTTTAGAAAGTTATTTTGCAAAGTTAGGTGGTGTTAGGAGAAAATACAAATTTGCAGGTGCCAGTTTCCAAGAGTCTTTCAATCAGGTAGCACAGAAAAGTGGGATCTTTGGGGGGACAAACAAGGTCTTTTCCTAGTTTTTCTTGTTGTGGTCCCCGGTTAAAAAAAGAATCCAGTGTCCAAAATACAACCTTAATTAGAAAACAATTATGTTTTTACCACTGGGAAGTGACATCTGATAATGTTTTCTCTAAACATGGGGTGTGGGGATTGGATTGGGTATTTTTAGCTGTGGCTATTCTCAAGTTGTTGTTTTGTGACCTTCTCTAATAATACGTTTCTTTAATACTTTAGAGTTTTTGTAGTTCTAGAAGCTTTTTCAGACAAAGATGGGGAAGAAGAAAAGGGAGCAGCAGCCCATGGGCAGGAGAACTACTGACATCTGTGTTCTGGTGGATATTGGTGCCTAAAGGGGTGCAATGTTAGAGCTGGGTGTATCTCATAAAGGACCTTTCCCAGGTCAGAGAGATGGCTTGTGCTTCCTCTGGCTGGAGCAACTGTGAGATTTCCACTGCCCGCTTCTTAAAAGCAGTTGAAAACAGTATCAAGAAGGTTTAACTAGCTGAAAGAGGAAAGCTTGGACAGAGGAATGATATGTGGATAGAAATGCTGTAGTGCAGGAATCCCATGGAAGGGCAGGTGTAAGAAATGGAAGTTAAAATTTCAGGTCTTTTTGGTTTGGGGTGTGGCTGACTGTGGAGTCTCTTGGGACTTACCTGCAAGCATTGTCTCTGAGATAAGAAAGCAAATAAATTCCCATATGAAACCTGAAATTCTTCATCATCCACAGGCTGCTGGGCTTCTCCTCACTTCTTGTTGACAGACTGAAAAGCAAGCACAGATCCTGAGGGTCCTGTGAGCTGATCCTGGGCTGTTGTGAACATCAGAGAGGCTGTGAAAAAGTTTCTCAAAGCGAGGTGGTATAAAAGATAGGAGAGAAGAAGCATTTTCAGGTTGAGTTGCTGACGTTGTGTGTGTCTCAGTAGCTACCCATGGAGATGGTCTGGCTCTCCAAAGGGAACAGCAGTTAGGTGTTTCCCCAGGTTTACCTCTGGTGGCATTGTGGGAGGAAAGCAATTAAGCTGAGGGTAAATAATAAACACACATGAAGGCAAGCAGGCTGAAGGAACGACAGGCAAGAGTGGTCTGTCTGTGCTGCATCTGTGGTGTGCTGCTCCATCTCAGAGGGCATCAGGAAAGTTCTCCAGGAAGAACCTGATGGGGCTGGAGAGGTGTCTGGCTGAAGGGACAAGGAAGGTGTTTAAATTGGTCGTTTACTTGTTTATATAATTCTTTTTTTCAGAACCCAAATCAGTGATCAGTAGTTTCTGCTAATTGGTAATAAATGAAATGAGCTGAGGCTGTTTTGCTTTCCAGCAAATCCTTTCATGCCGTGGTGCCTTTTTAATGACCAGAGGCACAGTCAGAAATGACAGCCCAGTCTACTGAAGTTGTCTAACACCACATGTCCAGCCTTGAGTCAGGAAACAGAAAAAGGTTGTTGCTCCCCAAAAAAACCGAGCCCACATCCTGCAGCCACTGGTGGGGGACAGTGGGCTGCATGGTGTGGAGTGTTTAGAAGTCCCACACTGCTCTGGAGCTGGGCAGGATTTGTCACAGTAAAAGGGATCTTGCTTGAAAGAGGTTATGGATCGTTGAACATCAGAAACTTGCCAAAGTGGTCCTTTCTGCACTTCCCCCCCCCCCCCCGCCCCCACCCCATATTCTTGGACCAAGAAATCACTTACTTATTTTGAAGCTCATATTTTTGAAATCTGTCTTCGGCAGAGCCTTATGCCAAAGTGAAGGCCAGAGTTAAGGCCTCCTTGGACTCCCTTAAGGGAGCTTTCATCAGGAGATGGTGCAGGGCCGGTGATGAGCTCCTGCAGGTGCATGTTGTGCATTTTCCCTGACATTGAATTTGGGACAGAGTGGTTATCTGGGTGATGCTTTCATTGCAGGGAACCCCCACCTGGGGATGAAAGCTGCTTGGGCTTGGCATTGGCAGTTGTGGGCAGGTTTCAGTCATGAGGCTGCAAGGTGTCAGCTTGGGTGGCCAGAGTTGAGCATTTTGTATCCTGAATAATACTTGGACTTTTGGTGCCCTTCTTAAGTTTAGGACCTGACACTTGATACTCTGTTGCTTAAAAAAAGATTAAATTAAAAATAAAGAGTGACTGAGTAGTGCTTTTTTGGGAACTGTAACCTTGGTGCCCTGTTTTCATGTGACACCTGTGTTTAATTCCTTATCATAACTCATTAGCAGAAATGCCACGGGCTTAGTGCCTGGTGTGAGAATGTTTCCTTTGGTCACTGAATAAAAGAGCAGCCCCAGCAAGAGTGGAAGCTTCATCTGTGTTGTTTGGGGATGAAGCATGGTGATAAGGGATCTGGCAGGAAGGAAGTGCAGTGTGTGGCGAGAAGAGCAGGTTCTCAAGTAGCATATTTAGAGTACAATACAGCAGATACTCAGGGTGGGCACAGCATTCTGGGGATGGTTTGCAGCTGGAAAACAGGTGCAGCTGTTTGAAGCCAGGTCAGTGGTGCAAAAGTGGCCCCGTCTCTTCAAGCCACACTGCTGGAACATCGTCTTCTCCACAGGACCTGTAAGGTGATGGAGAAGGTGCTGGTGCTGGAGTCTGGGCTGGGTTTACTGGGTGGGCTCTGACAGGCCTCTGTCTCAAATCACCCCCTGCTGCTTATTGCTGGGAGTGAGCTGTTACTCTACTGAAAACCCTTCCGAAACAAGGTGGGTAGAAACAATCTGGGAAAGCAAATATTTTCTGATAACAGTGAGCGACAAGCTTTTGTTTGCTGCCAGTGGAAGGAAGTGGGAAAAACATGTAGTAGCTCTAACGCAGCACAGGCTTTACTGCTGGAAAAGAGATTTAGTGCACACATTCCTCTAGCACGTCCTAGGAGGGGAGATATTCATGAGGAAGGGCTTCTTGAAGTGGGTGGGAAAGGCATGCCTTTTGTTTTGCTGCAGCAGTGCATCTGTGTGAAGCAGATGCTAAAGAAAGGTCTGTGGCCAAGATGGAAATCCAGGTCCCAGGCTTACATGGGAAATGGGAACCAGGGAGATGAAGTCCTTGGTTTGTATTCAGCCAGGACAAGGTTGAAGCAACTGTGCTTTAAATTAAAGGGAGGCCCCTCTCTACTTAACCAACAGTGATGATAAAGTGTGAACCAGCTCTGATCTCCGTTCTCTGGAAAGATCCTTCCTGCTGAAGGACTTGATATTTTGAAAAAAAAAAAAAATAAATAAAAAAGAAATGGCAAAAAGCTCCCATGCAATATTAGATTTGAAGTCTTATCTGAAGGCCTGCAGGCATGTTCCAACTCAAGCAGGGATCTTGTTCTTTGTGTTGGACCCATTCTTTCTTTACATTAGGGGAAAAAAATTCCTTTCCTATCAAAAGGCACTCCACTGCCCTTAGATGCTTATTTATTTGCAACTTCCCTTTTCCAAGCTTTCTTGCACAGTGCAGAGTCTGGCTGCCCTTCAGTAGGATGCATTGTGGTCTCCCAGGTTTTGATCTTGGAACAGGAAGATTCATTTCCCAAGTTGCTGAGGAAATCATCATCCTGCTTGCAAATGCCTTTTGTAGCAGTTAACTGAAATTTTGTGTTTATAAGTGAACTGTTTTAAGTGACCTGTCTGGTTGTTGCTTTGTTGGGTGAATGTTAAAGCACTGTTACGGTAAGTGCACCTTTCCCATTCAAAGTACCTTTTTAATTTTAATTTTATTTTTTTCTCCAGCTGAGCATGTCTTCAGCTAAGTAAGACTGCATCTTGAGTTGTGTTTGTTTCCTGGAGAGAACAGCATCTGCTGCTGCTGCTTTTCTGGACAGCCTTGCATGGGTCTCCGTCGTACCAAATGCTTATCTGTATATCACTGCCACAAGCTCTCATGTACTTAAACTTCTCCCTCTGCTTTTTATCTCATCCAAGAAGAGGTTTTGTGAGTTTTTTTAGTTCTTACATGCATACTTTCTTCATGCAAGCTTTCAGCTTTCACTGGAAAAACCTTTCTCAAGTATTTCTGTTGATAGACTTCAGCCTGCTGTGGTCCCCTTTGACTTGCTTTTATCCTATTTCCGTTGCTATCCATTGTTCACATCAGAAATGCTGAGGACATGCTAAACAGTAAATGTAGGGCAAGGCAGGGGATTCCCCTCCTCTACTCTGCCCTTGTGAGACCCCACCTGGAGCTCTGTGTCCAGCTCTGGAGTCATCGGCATAAAAAAGACATGGACCTGTTAGAGTAGGTCCAGAGAAGGGCCACAGTGATCAGAGGGCTGGAGCACCTTTCCTATGAGAACAGGCGGAGAGAACTGGGGTTTTTCAGCCCAGAAAAGAGAAGGCTCCAGGGAGACCTTAAAGGACCTTCCAATACTCAAATAGGGCATAGAAAAAAAGAGGGAGAGTGACTCTTTACATAGGCACCTATGGATAGGACAAGGGTGAATGATTTCAAACTAAAAGAAAAGAGATTAAATGTTAGGAAGAAATTCTTCATTCAGGGGATGATGATGAGGCACTGAGGTTGCCTGGAAATGTCGTGGATGCCCTATCCCTGGAAGTGTTCACAGCCAGGCCAGTTGGGCCCTGAGCAACCTGGTCTAGTGAATGGCATCCCTGTCCTTAGCGTGGGGGTTGGAATTAGATGGTCTCCAAGGTCCCTTCCAACCCAGACCATTTTATGATTCTATGACTTTAATAAAATTTCTTAAGTTGGGGTGATTTTAGAAGTTAACAACAAGCAAAAACGGAGGGAAGAGTTATGTTGTAATTAAAAAGATTGCTTTCATACGACTTAAAAAAACTACTAATGCTGTCCTGCATACAGTTCCAAGGCTGTTAAAAAAGCTCTGGGAGACGTTTTCTCAGTACTTTCCGGTGTTGGATCAAATACTTCTTGTTTCCCTCAAGTTTTCTATTACTGGATATGCTCGCATGGGGCTTTGATAGAAGAAAACAAGTTAACAAAAGCTCATCCATTAGCATCTGGAGATGCTGTTTGAAGGTAATGCAAGTCCAGGATACTGCCAGTAAAATGTTCAGGGAGTGTCCTCTGCAGAGGCTGCCAAAGACAAATAATTTCCTGCAACGGTTCTGTATTTGGAGGCAGTATGAGCTGATTAAAGTCATTAAAGTGATTGAAGGAGTGAGGGTGGTTCCTAGGGGCTGGGCATTAGTTGGGGTCAGGCTAATGGCTGAAGCTGTTCCCTCCTAAAAATGAGGTGAAGCCAGAGGCTCTGGAAAGCAGTGTAAGACACACAGAGTCAGCATAGGTCTCACTGTAACTCAACTTAGATATCTGCAGCCTACAAGTCATTCCCCTCAGTAATTATTTTGGACAAGTTTTTCACAGCCAAGCTGCATCTTATTAGTGGATTTTTAACTTCCCACTCCTTTATTTCATTGGCTGTACCAGCAACTTTATATAACAGTGTCTTTGTTATTTCCTTGTATGTGTTTTAAAAAAGATGCTGCCTGACTGTGCCAAAGAGAGCGCAGGCTGCTGGCAGCACGATAGCTTATGTTTGCATCCTTGTTCCTTTGGTTTTGGCTAGGGAGCATCACTGGCTCCACAGTGCCCCGGGTGACATCTTGGGTATCAGCCAGGACATGTGTCCTCACCCTGCTGCTTCGGGCACATGTTGGGTGTGGGTGGCCTCTAGCTGACAGTGCCCGCCGAGCCAAAAACCAGGGAAAGTTTTAAATAGCAAAAGGAGCCTTTAGCTTATCCAAAATTGCCAGGTATAGCTGGAGGCAGGAATGACAAGGGAAGAGCAGTGTGTCCTATAGTGTTGCTACGCGTACCAGAAAGAATAAAATACAGTGTTTTAGGAGGAATGCATGTCCAAGCAGAGAATGACCATCGTTGTAGCTTCCTTTAGTTTATGGTTAAAGAAATGCAAACTGCTCTTCCAGTCTTAAGGAAACAGACGAAGCCAGTTCTTAAGCTCTGTGTTGATATAGTTCCCTTCCAGGTCAGTGCATCACCCGAAAAAAGAGGATTTTTTTTGTTTTCCCTCTGGCTTTTTTTTTGCCCTTTTTATAGACACTGGAATGGAAAAAGGAGGGAATGCAGAGAGAAAATTAATCTTCAATTCCCAAAAGCAGCATGAGGACTTTTGCATTCTTCAGTTTACTTCTTTTTTTTTCAAATGAAAAGTCATGTAAATAATGATGCTTTAAAAAAATAACTCGTGCATCTTTGATTTTTGTGCAGTCCTTTGTCTAGTTTTTTGTTGGCTATTATTGTCTCTAGAAGATGAGTTCATGTTAAAAAGAGCTTAAAAAATGTTTGGATGCTCTTTTATTCCCTGTGAGGTCTAAAAATAGAAGCTGACAAAGAATTGCTTATAGACTCGCTGCTCTGCTGAGAGGGTTTAGCTTGCGTCTAAAGCTGTATCTTCTGACTTTGCAACAGCTGAGTTGTGCAGCAGCACCAAGGCTGGGCTTACTGAGCGTAAGCAGGGAGGAGACCAAATCCTTTATCAGCCCTCCTGTTTATCTCCTCCCATCTCCGTCCTTGGGGAGAAGAGTGCCAAGGCACACCAGCAAAAATGTGTGTGAGAATGAGAGCGAGATGTAAGTACTGAGAGCAAAGGAAGAGGGATGGTGGGGAGAGGGTTGAGAGAGGTTTTATTTATTGGTAGTGCTGCTCATGTTCAGGGGGGTGGATAGCATATAGTTGCAGTCTTACACGGCTTTTTAGTTATTTCTATAACCAGAAGACTTGGCCAATGTATTTGGGTTTCTTTGGGGTTCTTCCATAGTCTAGTGGCAAAGTGTTGTCATCGTTGTCAGCACAGCTTTCAGTTGTACTGTAAAAGCTTTGTGCAAATTGGGAGAATAGCAGGAAATATGTGTAATCTGCATTTAATTGGTATAAGACACACTACAACCTACTAGGTGATAACATATATAAAGGATAATCTGTGTAATGGGTTGCTTGTTTATAATGGTGGCCACCTCTGAAAGGGTGTGAGGCCTTCTGCACTTTAGGGCCTCCAAGTCGTTGTGTCCAAGTACTGGAGAGGTGACAGCAGGGAAATTCAGCACAGGACAGCTCAGAAACATTGGTAGAAGTCCGTTCGCTGGTGTTTGTGAGGGGGACTGGAGGAGAGGTGGTGTTGTTAAAGTGGCGGCTCATGATGGAAGTGGGCTGTGCTGCCTCTCCCCAGTGCTTGCTGACTTCAAGCAGAGCATCGTGCTTTGGTATTCTGTCTTGATTTCACACTTGTGGAACTAATGTGTTGCTTCTCTGAGTTGCTGAAGGTGAGAACTAAAAAGTTGTTTTTTATAAGTTTTTTATAAGCTTTTTATAAGCTCAGTGTTGGGCTCTGCTGTCCTTTGGACTGTGTAGCTGTTTGGATGTATCAGGGAGAACCACAAGTGCTGGAAGGTGGCTCAGGTGACACAGCCGGTGCCAGCTCTTCTGCCGTGCAAGTCGGTGATGTCATGTACTGGTCTTAACCTGACCCAAGTCCTGAAGGAATGCCCTGAGCCCTCTATTGCAGTTCTTCTTGGGGGCAATGTACTCTTAGATCAGCTGGAGCTGGGTGTAATACTGTGCCTTTGGCTTGGCTAGGGGGCATGTTCTGCCTGCTGAGTTACCAGTGCAGTGTGCCTGCTGTACAAAGGTGCGTTGGGCTCTCAGACCTGCATGAGAAGCCCTGGCACTCAACCAGGCCAGAAAATGGCCAGAAAAACCACACCAGGGGTTTTTTTGCAACGCAAACGAGCATAGTTTACTTTCTGCCATTGTGTGCCCTGCAGTTACAGCCTGTTCCTTCCCCGCCAGCTCTGAAGGGACCTGCCTTTCCTCTGTGTTCAAAGACCCCTGTGCTGGTAAAGGATGGTGCCTGTGCACTGAAAAACTGACCAACTTCTTATTTCCTTTGCAGTGAGCCCAGGGGACAGGAGAGTGTGGATTGCCTCCTGCCTTGCCTCTTCTCCCAGCCACCTGCGGTGAGCTCTCACGTGCCAGAGGACGAGGGTGGAGGAGAGCAGCCACGCGAAGCTGGGGCAGCGTGGGTGAGCCAAAGGGCATTTGACCGGTGGGCTGTGGCAGCTGGGGGTCCTCACCACCCTGCAGCAGAGACAACTGGCTCCTGCCAGGTAGATGCCTTCAGGGGAGTGGACAGCTCCAGCTGAACTGATGAATCTTGGCACCTGATACAAGGCTCAGGTAAGGGCATGTTGCTTGGAACTGGGTTGTATTTTCATCCTCTCTTCTCCAAACTCACAGACCGGCTCTGGAGCAAATAAGCATCGCCCTGAGAGCTGTCATATACAGTGGTTACACATGCTAATAAATCAGCAGGATCTCATCTATGATGATGCTGGATGCTCTGGCTTGTTGGGGTATTGCTGGTGGTGTCAAAGTGAGTTGCAGTGGAGGTTCTCTCTTGGTGTTCCCAGTACCTCTACTGAGGGAGGTGACTGTGTTTTCATCCAGCGCAGCACCCAGTGCAGTTTCAGATACAATGCATGTTTACTAGGACAGGAGATCACTTGAATTTTCTGTAGCACATCTGTGATTCATCTAAAGTGATCTATGTGCAGTCATTTTCAAAGACCACAAGACAGTTAAAACAAACCTTCCTGCAATTCAGCTGGCTTAGTGCTCCTTATGCTCTTCAAACAAACAAACAAACAAGCTTGCTTGTGTGCTCTTGGGTTGTAGTCAAGGAAATAAACATGCAAACAGGATCTCCTGTATCTTGGTTCATCCTGCTTGATAGTAATTTCATTCCTGAAGTCATAATTCACTTTGTGAGTGCAGGTCTTGATTTCCTTTCTGGTAGCAGGGATGTAATCGTGTGCTGGATTTGAGCTAAGGTTGGGGATGCACAGTCCAGTGATGTGTTTTGAGGCTGGTGCCTGGCCAGGATGTTTGCAGTCTGGGTTTGTTAATGAGAGAGAATCTGCACATGGGGATGAGCAGAGTCCTCAATGCAAGTGCATTGAATATGTTGCCCATTTTGGAATAAAAATTTGGGGGTCTAGTAAAAAATGCTGCAGCAGCTGCAACACCAGAAGTGGGGATGCTGGCCAGTCTTGTACCATGGCCTTGGGAGCAGGTTGGTTTCCGCGTGGGGGCTGGTTCTCACGAAGCAGAAGCTCTGCCTGCAGTCAGCGGCGCGTGGCCATCGCTTCCTCCTCGGCTCGTCACCTCGCGGGCACACAGCCAGGCGTGCCAGTGCCCACCTGTAACTGCCCACAGCCCCTCCTGGGTGCCTTGGGGGGCTTTGAGGTTTCCTCAGGCTGTGGCGATGCAGCCGGAGCAGTCCCAAAGCCGTGCTCGCTTTGGCTGTGCTTGGTAGGTGTGTGCAGTGGTGTGATGCCATGGCTTTGCTTCCAAAAGGCTTTGAGCGTGTGGGAGAAGAGCCTCTGATGACAGCTCCTCTTGGCTTGCAGCTGCTGACTGTCCCCCCAGCCTCTACCAGGCAGCCAGGATGGGCAGGTTGCTCCAAGCCCTTAGCCTGTGTGGTTTGAAGCGTGTCAAGGTGCCTATTTCATGCACTTAAAAAGCCCTGATGGGGCTTACTCAACTTTGCACAGCTCGCTTTAGTCCCTTTCACTGCTCCACATGGCCAGGTTTATTCCAGGGCGTGCAGGTGCATGAGTCACTGTTACAACTAGTAGTAGCTTTACAAGTGAGTAGTAGCTTTAAAAGTGCTTTGCTGGCAAGTGGTGCAGTCCGCAGGTGTGCCTTGTGAGAGGGTCTTGCCTCTTAGCAGATGTATAAGCATTTTCACTTGCACAGATGTGTACACTTTCCTGTTAAAACTGTTCCCCTAAAGGAAGAATTGCAGGCTGATACCATAGATGGCTAAAGACATAAAATGCTGTGTTAAAATGTGCTTTTAAAATAGAACGTGAAACAGGAACGGTGACTTGTTGTGTTTCAGCAGTGGTGGGTGTGACTGTAGTAAGTACATACCTTTTTTTCTTTATTCCACAGTAGTAGTTTCTCTCTGATAGAGGCCAGAGTGGTGTGTGTCAAAACTTGCTTTTTTTTTTTCTTCTCCTAGCAGCAGTCTTTATCTAAAGTTAAGAGGACACATTCAGAATGAGAACACACGTTCACCTAAACCCATTTCTGCTTCTTCAGTGACCTTCTGCCAAATAAAAACCAACTACAAACGTGTAGTCTTATCTCAAATGGCTTGAGTAAATACTGTTCTACAGTACAAAAGATTTAAAAATTGAGTTCCAGAATATCCTCAAATCCAGCCTGAGACCAAGAACATGTTGCTATGCTGTGTTTCCTAAGAAGAGATTTTACTGATATTTTCATTTTCAAAAGCCCATCTGCCAAGTGCTGGCAGGGTGATTTGCTGATGGGTTATAGGCGTGAGATAACGTGTCTGTGCTGGGGGTGACAGGGGACATGTGTGTGGGTGTGTGTGTCCTGGGCTGTGTCACAAGAAGCACTGCTGCTGGGCCATGGGAAACGCTCAATTCTTCTGGGCAGCGAGCAGGGCTGCAGCACTGGGCTGGTGACTGGTGGGTGGAGGTTCCCCTCTCCCAGCCAGGCTGGGACCAGCAGGTGCTATCCCGTGTGGGACTGGGAGCTTGGCAGATCTGACTGGAAAAATACGGGGCTTTTGGGGAAGGTTATAACAGTAAATCTGATTTATGGAGAACAATTTTGACATCAAGTCTTGGATTTTTGATGCAGATACTTTCTTCTCTCTGCCAATACTTGAGATCCCAGCTGGTGAATTAATTTAAGGAAAGTTGCTTTCATTCAAAAGTTGGGTATTTTATTTCAGGTTTGCTGATGGCTAGATAACGTTCAATGCGGGTAGGCAGTAACGCGCATTTTCATTAAGCATCTTTAGGCTTACTGTTGCTGGTATTAATTTTTACTTCCTTAAATTGTAAACTAGAAGCTGCAAGTTTTAGTGTGAGATGACAGATTGTGGGTGTTTTCAACTCATACTTTTTAAAAGGAACTAGTTCATAACTTTGTTTTGGGGTTGAATTTAAATGTGCATGGTTCAGGGCTTTCTGTTGCTTATGTCCCAGTAAATTATCTAATACCATTGTTGCATTGTTCACATTTTCTTACTGTTCCTGTTCATAGCAACTTCATCTGGTGTGTTTGTCATGGAAAAAAAATCTCTTTGCTAGGAAAATACCGTACTCACAGGAGAAAATTGGGGGGCAGGTTTGGGAAACTAATTTGAGTGGTATATTAAAAAAAAGAAAGTATGGAGTCATACATAGGTATATGGAGAAGCATGGCAGGTACAGCCTGTTCCTATTTATAGGAAGCCTTTTTACATCAAGTGAAAAATGATGTGTTTTGTCAAATCCTTCAGAAAATAAATCTCAGTAGTTTCCGTGTACACAAGGTATCTTTCCCTCAAGCAAATGCTATTTAACATCATGGTGTCAAAACTACTCTGGAATTTGAGCATGTGCAGAATTAAATAATAAAAATACCCCTATTCAATGAATGCCATTGCAGAGCTCAGTTATGTTCTGTTCCCTCTCCAGAGTACTTTGACAATCACCTCGTTGAGCACAGCACCGTCTGTGTCCTCCCGAGCAGCAGCATTGTGGTCACACCCCAAGGCCGGTGCAGCCACTTGCCATCTCCGTCCTTCTCACTGCCATCAACCGTTTTCCTCTGCTTTCAAGTCTTTTCCTAAATTTGGACTTTTGCACTGTTGTGGAAAGAGAAAACAAATGTGCATAGTCCAGGCATGAGATGCAAAACTGGCTCCTTTGCACAAGTCTGGTGTTTTTGGCTGCAGAGAGGCTTTTGCAGAGGTGAATGCCAAAATATATGTGTTCTTGCTGTGTAAATCCTCCCATGGTACCAAGTTGCTCTTCCTTTGTTATTCTATTAAAGAGTGTGGTCAGAGATGTTCAGAATAGCTTTCACTTTGTAAGTGTCTTGAAAAATTGCCCATTTAATCTGATGTACAGTTTATTTTTTCCCTGTAGGCTGCAGAATATTTGTATTTTTAGCAGCATGTAAAAGACATCATTTGAATTTTTTGGCCCCATAACAACAACAACAAGAACAAAAAAGTCAGAATTGGGGGAGTGAAATTGCCTTTGAGTTAAACTTCACAGGAGATGTGAGAAGGAGGAGATGCAGAAATATTAGGTGACACGGTGAGACAGTTACTCAGACCTTGCTACTTTGAAAAATTAAGCTATGATTAAAATGTATTCATCGAAATTCACATTTGAAGTAGGAACTGCAGCTTGGAAAAATAAAAGAGCAAAATACACTTTAATATTTCTATCATTGCTCTATTTTGATTGTGGAGCCAATAACAGGGGAAGGTACACCCATTCCTGCCATGAATTTGAAGAATTTTCATTTTTCCAGTGTCTGAATGGATGAGTGTAAAGCGGTGCCATGCCTGTGCTGTTTCCTCATAACGGGTCACGGAACAGCCCTGATTATATTGCATGTGATATAATATTTCTGTCACACTGCTGACAACTAGGAGAGATGGCTGCTTTCAAAATGAAGAGTTAGGGAAAGCTGGATCCCTTGGCCATCTTCATCCATGCCTGAAAGACACGGTGGCAGCGAGTAGGTTGCATTAAGGAGTTGTTAAGATGGGACAAATAGTCTCTTGCAGATGTCTGAAGGTACAGACAAGTGGGGTGAGCCTTGGAGAGTGCTGATGCTTTTGCTCATCGTATCTCCCCGAGTTTTTTTTTCTCCTCAGTTTATAATCCCACCTTTCAGATGATCATAAACGATGCCTTTGGCTGCTCTGGCTCATTCAGTGGCAAGCACCGCTGCTGAGATGCATCTTCAGCCGGAAGCTGGAGTAGCATGTCCTATTGGAAGAACCCTTCAGGTTCCTCCTGAAGGGTGGTCAAGATGGCTCCTTGTTGTGGTTTAAGCTATCCATTAGAGAGCTATAATGGCCCAAGGGTTTGGGTAATGTGGCCTGTGGTGGCCTGGCTTTTAGTGGTGCCATAGCTGTTACATGGTCTGAGCTGGGCTGGTTGTGGCTCCATAGAGTTTCAGAGGAGGAGGGCTTGATGGACCTTCCCTCAGCCCTCTTCCTTGCAGCCACCCCTGGGGGTTTGGTCTGCCCATGTTTTCTCCTTGGTGTGTTAGATGCACCTTTGGTGAATGAGGAGCTAGTTATGGCTTGACAGGGAGGATAGGATGCTCCTTTGGGCTTGTACAGGACAACGCTCAAGTTATGTTTGACGTGGGAAGTTACCTTGCTCATGTGTATGTATGAAGCAGAGCAGTGGGCACAGAGCTCAGGGACCTAGACTGGGTCTTGCTTAGACCAAGACCGGTCCATCTCAACATCTTGCCACTGTGTTGTTTTTCTTTTGGAGTTGTATGTAGAAGATAATCGCCTAGAGGCCAATTCCATTGTCTCGTGCACACTTCAGTAGGCAAAAACTTCTCCTTTTAATTTCTTCTTTGTTGTTCAATCTGCTTCTGGATGCCCCTACAGAGCATCTGCTGGCTTCCTGTCCATAGGTGGGGCAGGAGTGCGGTGGTTTGCTGTCATCCACGTGGACGCTGTGCCGAGCAGCACCCAGCTGGCACCTGTCCTATGCTGGGCCGGGGCTCTGTGGCTGGTTTGTGTGTCTCAATTTAAAAGCCATGTCTTTCATACTGTCATGTCATGTGTGAGAACAAAGACAAGACCCCCCTTGCTCGGGTTGGGCTGTGTCCCAGTGCAGGGAGCAGGGAGCTGGCGGTCCTGCTGCAGGCAGGCAAGCTCCACAAATGCTCTGTACAGCGGCTGTGCAACCTCGGCCTAATTTTAGCTGTGGGATATGGCTGGAAGCTAAAACTGTCAGCGAACGTTTTTTGTATTAGCGCTTTCATAAAATATTTCACATGCTGTGTACACATTTACTTATCTCTTTTCCCCTCTCTCCTGCTTTTTTTTCCCTTACAGCTTCTGATATGAAGAAGGATATAGAGTCTTTAATAGCCCAGGAAAAAGCAGAGATCGTCGCCAAGTATGAGAAGGTACCAGCCCCGTTCCTCTCTTCAACGTGCTGGCTGGGGCTGAAGCTGTTTAATCAATTAGGAATGCGTCAAATAAGAACTTTTGCCTCCCTGCAGGCATCATCACCCCAGTAACCCTCATGCCATCAGGCTTCGTGCCAGCTCTCTCTGCCTGTACATCCCCTCTCACTGCATCCCCGGAGTTTCTTGAGAGTCCCATGTGTGCTCAGTATAGATACTGAAAGGTGCTGAGCTTCTGGTGCTTCAGCGCTCCCTTAACACCAGGATGGCTTATACCCAACAGCACCGTTTTTTCTGATGTACAGCCTTTCCCAGCCTCTAGCAGCGGCACACGTGGAATACTGGATAGGCTGAACTTGTGCATTTTTCTCTTGCCTGCCTTGTATTTGCCTCTTTAGCGCAGTTTTTGCTCTCCTGACTCTGTGCCTTTTATCATTCGGGAGCGAGGGATGTGGGCTTTGGGGGCAGGATGCAGACACTGGGGCATTCCCAGTGCTGGGACCGGCTCACAAGTGTCCTTTCTGCTTTCAGGGCAGGCAGGAAGGAGCTCAGATTGACCAGTGGGAAGATGCCGATTTCACGCTCTACAAAGTTACAGACCGGTTTGGATTCCTGCAGTAAGTCCTCCTGTCCTCTCCTTTCCTCTCTGACCTCTGTGCGTGTGGACCATCCTGCACTGAGCGTGACAGGCCTAGCCTGTCTCCCATAAGCTGCTCTGTGGCTTGGCTTGATTAATCCCAAATGCAGGAGGAAAAACTAAATGGGCCTTCTTCCTCAGCTGCGCATGTCCAAACGCTCCGATGCTTTGAATCTGTTGCAAGGCAAGGCTCAGAAATGGTTTCCTACCACAAGCCTGGTGTTAGAAGGTGCAGGCTGGTGCTCCTGTGCCACCGTGGTGTGTCACAGAGGGAGAGGCCCTTGCGTTTGCACCTGATGAGTCAGGGAACTATAGGAAGAGATGAGACAAGATATCTGATTGTCTTTGGTTCCCTTAAGAAATCCCCATCCTAAGTGAGGTGCAGATGAATTAGATGCACACCCTGTGCCCGGAAAGAGTGCTTAAAATAACTGGTTTTATTCTGATTCTGAACAAAAGGTATAATAGTAGGTGTTCTGCATGCAGGAGAGGGGTTTTAAGCAATTGCTGTCCAGAAATTCTGCTTCTCCACCCTTTAAATTGCTGATCATGTGTGTATTGAAGAGGAGATATATGCACAGGATTTCCAGTTATATCCAGTGCTTGATTACCCCCCCAGGAGCTCCTGTTGTGTGGTGGGATTTTGGATGGTGCTTCCCCTGCCTCTTTCATACTTGAGGGCAGCTGTAGGAAAGGCACAAAGTCCCCAGGACTCAGATGTCTGAGGTGGTCCCTGAGCTGCAGCACCTCGTGCTCCTCCACACCCTTTCTTTCCCATGGAGTAACCAGTGACCCCTTGTTTTTCCAGTGAGCAGGAGCTGCCAACCCGCACCGCCTTGGAGGAGAAGGTGAGAGCTGCCAGCTCTGTCATCATGGATGTGGCATCCTTATCACACCAGCTGGGGAGGGAATGTTTTTTGAGGAAACGAGTGAGCAAGTAAGAGCAAAGCAGGCAGCCAGCACCCGCTGGTCACTGCTGCTCGCCCAGAGGTGGGAACTCTGCACGATGCCCAGCTGTTGGAGCTTTCATTTTGCTGGGTCAGATATCTTCCCTCCTCCACACTGCACTGAAAAGCACCTCTTAAAGCGATATTGGGCTTTTCCCTCTGCTTTGGCACAGTGCTCAGCAGCTGTGGCTCGTAAAGGGGACTGCATGTGCAAGGGAAAATGGGGGAAGTTCTAGGTAACCATCATCTCCATCTTCATCTCCCCTGAGATGAGAGCACATCCTCTGTTAGGACCCTGCTCACTGGGACTGAATCACGTTTCTGCCGATCTGATACAGTGATAAGAATTGAGTTTAGCTGGACCTGCAAAGATTTTTATTGTCAGGGAATATTCTTGGGAATGCTTTCTCTGTGTTACGCCTGTGTGTCTTGTCATTTTCACCAATTCTGCTTTTTTAATTACCAAGTGCTGAAATTACCAGTTTCTGCACGCACCTGTGGATTATTCCCGTCCCTGATGTGAGGTCTTTGCATAGAAGTTTAAACCTAAGAGAATGAAGTTTTGTGTTTTAAAGAGGCATCTCCTGGGGCTTTTTTTTCTTAAATTTGTCTTGTCTTTTCTTCTCCCTTGCACCAGCAAAAACAGCAGGAAATTGAACGTGTGGACAAGTGGCTTAAGATGCTGAAGAAATGGGGCAAATACAGAAACAGTGACAAGGTAAGGAGGAAAAGAAAGAGTGTATGACTGGAAGGGTGGGTGTGATGGATCCTTGTGATGAGTCAGGCTTCTGAAAAGTCAATAGAGAAACCAGAGATCTCTGGAACATTGCCTGATTCTACTCGCTAGTCTTTAATATTTTAAAGCTTTCCTAGAAATTTCTGGGTTACCAGTCAAGGTAAAGTCCCGTTCTGACATACATAGCTTTAAAAAGGGTTTCCTAAATGCTACTGCCATGTTTGCACTTCTGCTTCCCTGTGCAAGCAGGAGCACAGCGGGGGATGTTCATGTGCCCAGCTGGCTCCCTGCCCTGTGAGAGCAGAGGGCAGTGCACACCACAGGTCACTGCTGTGTCTCCACCTCCTGGCAATGATGTGGAAGATGTGACTGATCCGGCCCTGTTGATGTTCCTTGTAATTCTCCCTGGGGAAAGAATTGTTTGTCTAGAACATTACCTAGATTTTGTATTTTGCTCCTAGCTGTGCCCGTGAGAAGCCACTTAGTTGTTATATTGTGTACACCTGTCTGTGGAAATCAAGGATGGAGGCAACAACATTATGTCTCGGCTTTGGTGTTAAAATAAACTCTGCACCAAACACCACTGCAAAACTGAATCGTTTTTAATAAATAGTGTCTGTTATATGTTCCTCTTACAAACCTCTTGAAACAAAAACCCTTTGAACCTAATGACAGGACCCTTGCTGGGTAAGGAGAGGAGCATTGTGTCTGACCTGCTCTGCTTGCAGCACGCTGCACAGGAGAGGGCTGAAGCCTGGCATTACCTTGTTGCCATGGCCTCTGCAGAGCCTTCATGTTTAGCAGGAGGAGTGGGGTGTTTGGCTGGACTGCTGCTAGCTCCTGCTGGGAGTCCTTGGGAGAAAGTTGGGCTTGGTTAAAAGGGCTAGATAGAAATATCTCTGAAGAATAGCTGCATAGCTGTAGGGACAACATAGAGCTGAGCATCGTCCTTGCCCAGCTATCAGGAGTCATGTCCAGTTCACCCAGCCAAAGACCAGCTGTAGTCTCACCCTTTAAAAAAAAACAAAAAAAACAGAAACAAAATCATCTTAATGACAGCAGGGATGGGGTGGAGGTCAGCTTGGGGTTTTATAAGCCTTCTGTTCACTTCAGGGTGGTTCTAATTGCTTTGTTCATCAGTGCTGCTCCACAGGCAAAATCAGAGGCTCTCCTGTGACTTGGTTCTTTCTAATTAGAAGTTAGCGCTAATTGGTTAATGACCTTGTGGGTAAACCACCAAATTCCAGCAGGGTACAGGGAATTCCTTCAGGTCCTGGAGGGTGTTTGGAGTGGGTAATAATGAGTGGTTTTAGCACACCTTGTCTTCCCTGGGTGAGACGGTGCGGGCAGACAGGACCCAGCGTGAGTGCTGTGGAGTGGTGGCGATCTCTGATCCCTGTCTGTTTTGGATTTCCCTTGATAATTAGTGGGTGTGTTAAGCATGTTGTAGCTGATGTCACTCAGATCTGCTGGATGGCAAAGGGTCAGACCAGCAAGTGAGTTTTGAGGATCTTTGGGTCAGAAAATCAGAAAGCTCTTGTAGTAGAATAAAAGATGTTATAAATAACAGCCTGTAAATGGTCGATGACTCTTGGGCACAGAGATGGCATTGTCCCATGCTGAGAGACTGGAAATGGCCATCTCCTCTCCCAGCACACAGAGAAGCAGTGCTTGGCCCCAAGCAGGGAAGAAGCAGTCTGGTGACCCTGGGGAGTAGAAAGGAGCTTTGGTTTTAGTCCCGTCCAGCCTAGCACCCGCTGCCTTGCAAGGCAAGTGCGGGCAGGAAAGTCTGTAGCAGCCACACACCATTAAATGCAAAGACCCTGAGAAGCACGAAAGAAGTGTGCCTTCTTTTAATAAAAAAAAGTGAAATTAGGCTGTATTCTTGACCTCGATGTGCAACACCATGCTCTTGTGTCAGGAACATGGAAGCTGCTCAGATATTCCTGCTGCCACAGCTGAATGCAGTTCAACTGTGGCATTTCAAGGACCTTATGCTGGGATCACACTCATGTCAGATGGCTACGGGTTTTTTCCTAGCTAAAATAAATGTGACAAGCCCTTGATCTGATTTTTCTAAAGCAGAGTGGGTTGGTTTTGTTCCTTCTCTGAGCGCTCAGGCTGCCACATCTGTGTTGCATGTTTCCTTCAGGTTTGTTTTCACCACTTGGCTGACATGATAGAAACTTGAGTGTCACAAGACAGCCGCTCTGTGTTATTTTAACAATGACTAAGATGTCATCTTTGAAAAAATCCTCTTATTGAAAACAAGAACCTTCCCTTTGATGTCAATTTTGATACGCTGTGCTTTATTAGAGGGGAAAAAAAATCTTGTTGCAGGAACCGCAGGCAGTTTCACAGGGAAGTTGCCCTGACTGACTGTGCTTGAATGATGTAGAAACCCATCTTATTTTCCAGACTGGGACTTCCTGGACTCCAGGGCCAACCTTTTCAGCCCCAGTTCATGTGCTGGAGCTGGCAGACATCTGATCATATCTAGTGCTTGATGAAGAGGGACTTAGCAAGCAGGCCTTCGTGTTTTGCAGCATCTTAGTACCTGATCGAGGCTTAGGTTGTTGTCTCATGTTCCGTGTTGGGAAATGTCAGCAGGAGGAGTGACGTTGTGTACCCATCCAGGGCATTGACCCCAAAGCAGCCACCTGTCAGTGGGCAAGAAAGCAGCTTTTTCAGACCCCTGGCATGAGCCATCGCCAGAGAGCAGCAGGTTTGGCTTTTTGTTCCCCCACCTGCAGCCTGCGTGCATCCCTGCATGCTGCTGATTGCAGTCTGGGTCTTGTGACTGTCACAGATTATAGGAAATAAGGCTGGAAAAAAAGAGGGGGACCTTTTACAGTTCCTTGCCTAGAATGGCCTGGCTAGGAACTGAAATAATTTCTGGCATAACCTGTTTCAGGATGAGTAACAAATAGGATTATCTTAATTAAAGTAATGCCCTGGGGCTCCCTGTGCTCATCATTGCCTAAGATCTGTCTCCATCTCTGTTCTAGATACATTTTGTAGCAATCTGATTTAATTTCAGTAGCAAGATCAGCAAAAAACGACACCCAGCACAATTCCTCGTATGGGTGGGGTCAGAATGATGCAATGGTGCCTTTTTCTGGCTGAACTTCCACAAGGGAAAGGGTACAAAAATAAAGGAGTCCATGAAAGGACCACATTGTTTTGCAGAGTTAAAGTATGTCAAACCTGCAAAGAAGTGCTAAACTGTGTTGTTTGGGGTTCAGCACAGGGAGGCTCACATGCTCTGTCTCCTGTTCACTGCTGATTTGAACCCTAGTTTAAACCCCCGCCTGGCTCTGCTTGGGAAGGTTAGGAAATGGCTGGTGCTATGTAAGAATCTACACAGTTCAGGCAGCACAGTTTTGCAGATAAAAAAGGCTGTGCTGTGTGCAGTCCAACAGCGGGATAATTTATTCATCATAGCTCTGAAATGGATTTCAGCCAGAAGCATCAGGCACAGGAGGAGGATATGACCTCTGCATCATTTGCAAGCTGCGTCTTGCTGCTGGCCATGTGGGATGGGACCTTTAGAGAGGGATGTCTTTGGTCATAGATGTCTGGTTTTTAGGCAAAGCCTGCCTTTGTGCAGGGGGGAAGCCTTGTCTCTGCTAAGGTCACGGGAGTGCAGGGCGCTTAATCCAGTGCATGCCAGCAAAGCGGTTTAGGATGAATCGGGGATCTGTATGGACTGACACAGACCCCCAAGAGCAAACAGTCTGCTAATGCCAGGGAGAGCCAGCAGACATTTGTCGTGCCAGGGCTGGCTGAAGTCAGATCTCCTGCCTGCAAATGCCATGGGAAGAAAATGGGGTTGTATGTGGGAGCTGCAGGGTGGCTTTGCCTGCTTTTATTTGTTTCCATTTTGGAAAGGCAAGTAGCATTTTCCTCTCCTCTAAAGGTAGCCTGGGCAATAACTGTAAATGCCTGCCCATGGCCCATCAGCTTAAGGATTTAAATTTGCCCCTGCTTTGCTGGGACCCCATCGGGAATAGCTGCATAGGCTCCAGCTGCAGGCACAACAGCCGAGTTTGGAGCAAGCGTTAACCATGGGGAGAAAACCATGTGTGGTGATGTCTGCCAAGCATCCTGCATGGCCACATCACCAGTCAGCAGGCTTCCTAGTACTAAAAGGAAATCCTGTTCTCCAGGTTGGTAGTGGTCATGGTGGAGGCTTCAGCCACCACTCCACGTGAAGATTTGCACAGTTCAGTTCCCCTGGTGCATCACTGGTAAAGGATGTGAAGAAGTCCTTTCTGTCCAGAAGGATCATTCTTTGAGCCCTAAAGGAATTGAGGAAGGAGGGCTGCCCCCACTTTAGGGTGTTGGAGACATATGCTGGATATATGGAAAGGCTTGAAAGGGATATCGCCATGCGTACCCAAAATTTGGGCATTGCTCCTGCAAGTCTCTTCCCTGGTGATCCAGCATATGGTTGAGAAGTTAACAGTGACAGACTCCAAAGTGTGAAGGTGAACTGCAATGTGTATATTCTGCTTCAAAAACCAACCCACCTCTCCCAAATCCTTTTTAATTTCACTGTCTTAACTACTGCAAAAAGATGTTCTGTCTTTAAAGGCAGTGACTCCATCCCTCTTGTTCAAGACCTGGAGCAATTGGTTGGGTACTTCTCAGAGGAGATTGCTGGTGCAGGAAGACGGAGCTCAAGTCTGTACTTCCATAGTCTTCCCCATCCCATCTACCAGAAAGAAAATATGTGGGGAGGGGGGAGATAGGGATGGGGTGATGATGGCCTCTGTGCCATGAGCTTTGTATGTTAAAGCCTGGAGAGGGAAGATGATCCTATGGCAAAACCTTGAGTAAGTTTTAGGCACTGTGGTTTCAGTCCTTGGCTGACACAGCCTTTCTGCAGTGTCTTGAACCGTTGCTTTGACCACCAGCATCTCCCTCTGTGAAGCAGCATGATGTCTGTTCTTCCTGCCTGTGCCTATTGGTCTGTCAGCCTGCAGGGTCCATGATACAGGTACTCTCTTCCTTGTAAGGGAAGGTCTCTATAAGGGCTAAGAGGTCTATAAGAGACAGAAAAGAGTGACCTTGAGGGTTGCTTTTGACTGTCACATGGAACAGGATCACGTGCTGCCTTACCTCTGTCTTTTCATCCCAGCATAAATACCACTTGTAATGGTAACTTCCCTGTTTTTCTTCAAGTTTCACGACGAAGAAAAGTTGCTCTTTTTTTTCTGGGTGACTCACAGCTCTGAGGTTTTATCACTTTCATGTCTGGAGGTGGTGGGAGGAGGAAAACCCTTGGATAAATAGCAGGAAACCATTTCAGTTCAGTTCCATCTCAGCATGTTTTGTACCTCCCCTGTTCCTGTAGCACTTGTGCAAAGAAAATCATTAGAGGCATTTACTATATGCCACGGAGGGTTACAGTCATTAAAGTACAACAATACCAGCTCTGGAAATTCAAAACAAAATTACTTCCTTCCCACGGACCTGAGTACGATCATATGCCTTGGCAGCTGTCAGTCTCTCCTAATCCATTGGAAATAAGTAATCTTTTCTGAATTAGTGTTTTTGTCAGAATTGGTACAGTTTCTTGATCCTGCCTCAGCTTTTGCTTCATAAAGGCATGAGTGCTTGCAGGAGCCAGGCTTTTGTGGGTACCTACTACTTTGGGGATGTGGTTCATCTAATCTTGTTGCTTTGTGTCTCTCAATGCATTGCACTTCTTTCATCCTGATGTAATGACTCTTGGGAAATGGGTCTTTCAGCTGTGGGGAGGAATCTGTCCCACATGACGTGAAGGTTTGCTGTCCTTAGAAGCACCTCCTTACGTGAGCCTTTGGGTGTGCAGATGGTGAATTAGTGATGTCCCACTTAAAATGCAGGATGCTGTTGAACAGGATGGTGGCCTTCCATGGGCATGTCTTGCTAATGAGGTTGCTTTTAGGGGACAGCTCTTATTTGGTGCATACAGAGGGGAGGGCAGGATCTGGTAAAGGATTTCTGCAGGATTTGGTCCTGGCTATGCACTGGAGCTTCACAGCTGGTGCTAAGCAACACTTGGGACAGAGCAAGCATTTGGGAAGTTCTGAGGATAGGGTTTTAAATGTTGAATGTCCATTACACTTTCAGGATCCGGATACATTACAGACACTTTCTCTGTCAGCAGAAATACTGAAATATTTATCGTAATGGAGTGGAAAAGCATTCTCACGAACATCTGGTTCTCCTGGTCTTACATGGTGATCTTGGCATTTACTACAGAGTTGTTTTATATACTTTCTTTGACTGGGATAGTGGTGTTAGTTCTTTGCTGTCCCCTAGTCTGGCTGCTTGAAGCCCACCTCCTGTCTTACCTCCTGGTCTTTTAACTCTTTGGGACAAGGGCCCACCATTCCTGGGTTTTGCCCACAGTAAGCACGATGCTGCCATGAAGGCAGTAAGGAAACGAGGAGCATCGGTCTGTGCTCATGGAAGCCGTGAGCCAGCACAGTGCCATGGTTAAGGTCTTTATATCCTTGTGAGAGGCTGACCTTAAAAAGTCAGGTTGGAAATAAAAAAGCTGGTGCTGCGAGGTGGGTCTGAAGAAAAGGCAAGAGGAGCAGGTGTTCAGCTTGGTGTGGCAAAGGCAGTGCGGCAGGCCCACGTCCAGAAAACCACCTACTAGGATCCTGTGCTTCCTCATGGATTGCATTCCTTCTCTTACCTCAGCCTGGACTGCATGAAGCAGAACACCCTATGCCAAAAGAAGAGGGATTTTGAAGGTGGTTGGATGCATTTTTACCAGGCAGTGGCAGTAGCTCCAGTTGATTGCCTGGTCGGGCATTGCCCTGCTCAGCTCCAGGCCCATTCCCATGACTGGAAATCTGGCACCTCTGTCCCCTCCCAAGGAATTGCCTGGTTCTGAGGGAGCACCCTGAGGCAGCATAAATACCCTCCACGGCTGCAGCTTGGGCATGTGCCACAGGTCCTTCAGTGTACCCAAGGGTCCTCAGGAACCTGGAGGAGTGCTGCAATGGGTTTTGTAGTGCAGCTGCAAGGCATTTCACAGGTGGGATGAATGAAAGGAAGGAAAATAGTCAGAAATGGATATTTTTCTTTTTTATGAATCTTTTTCTTTTAATGGAAGAAGTCAGCAATGGAACAGAAGCTCTTTTTTTTTCTGTTTTCCATTGAAATTTAATGGGGGCTTTATGACAAGAAAAAGGGAAGAAGCATCCGTGAGATGAAGTGAACAAAGACCTCTCTCCTATGAAGACAGGTTGAGATAGCTGGGGTTGTTCAGCCTGAAGAAGAGAAAGCTCTGAGGAGACCTCTGTGTGGTCTTCCAGTACTTAAAGGGGGCTTATAAAAATGAGGGAGACTGACTTTTTACACAGGCAGATAATGATAGGACAAGAGGCTATGGTTTTAAACTAGAAGAGGGCAGGTTTAGATTAGATGTAGGGAAGAAATTCATTACTGTGAGGGTGGTGAGGCACTAGCACAGGTTGCCCAGAGAAGCTGTGGATGCCCCATCCCTGGAAATGTTTAAGGCCAGGCTGAATGGGACTGTGAGCAGTCTGGTGTAATGAAAGATGTCCCTGCCCATGGCAAGGGTGTTGGAACTAGATGATCTGTAAGGTCCCTTTCAACCAAACTGTTCTATGCTTCTGTGGTTCTATGATTTTGACTGAGTAGTTGTCATCGGTGGATACTCAGCAGGTACTCAGCTCATCCATCAGATTGGAGATGCCCTCTCTGCACCGGCACAGGCAGAGGAAGCGATTGCCTGGGGTATCTGCTCAGATGGCTGATGATCTGCAGCAGCAAACCATGGAGAAAATGTGTTTGCCACCAGCAGGACCCAGCTAACCTTGCACGTGTTTTCCTCCC
Organism: Mohoua ochrocephala; assembly: GCA_013398855.1. Lineage (NCBI taxonomy): Eukaryota > Metazoa > Chordata > Aves > Passeriformes > Acanthizidae > Mohoua > Mohoua ochrocephala. The sequence goes on along the minus strand of VZTA01007228.1, from coordinate 307,279 downwards.
TGCAGATGTGCCGGCGTGTGTACAAAGGGATCCCGCTTCAGGTGCGAGGCCAGGTCTGGTCACTTCTCCTGGATGTTGAGAAGATGAAGAACGAGAATGAAGGAAAATATGAGGTATGGGCTCTACCTGGCAAAGACAACAGGAGCAAGGGGATAGGGAGGTTAGATTGGTTGATGAAGCTGGTTTGGTGAGGACTGAAAATGCAAAGGGTATCAACTCTTTATCCATGGGTTTATATGAAGCTGCGATCTTTTAGCATGTTGGCTGGCTGCTTTCCATAATATGCTGCTTCCATTTATTCTGCTGGAAGTTGGGAGCAAAGTTGCTGCCAGTGTTACTGCATCTGTAGGGAAAGATGCAGGGAAGAGTGAGAGGAAGCTTTCCATAGACAGCGTGTGAAAGCCCTTGGTGGATAATTAACTTATTTTCCAAGCCTGTGTTATGATTTATCTTGCATCGTGGACCAGGGTGAGGATCAGGGTGTTGTGGAGACAATTATTTTCCAGAGGCGGGAGGTTGGGTGCTGCTTCCAACAGGTGTTTCCAAACATCGCTGCCTATTAAGCGGGATGATGCTAACACTCATTACAGTTAGTCAAGCGTGGATGTTACTGGCGAGGTGCCGCAGGGATAGAGGCGCACGCAGGGGCTGGGGGAAGGCGGGCTGGGCTCACCACAGTAAGCACAGATAAGGAAGCTCTCCCAGCACGCAGATTAAAATTGCGCTCCCTCCCTCAAAGCTGTGCTGCGCAGGCAGGGAAGCAATCCAAACAAATGAAAGTCACAAGGAGTTTATCTGTGCTCCAGAGGGGTCTGCGATAAACAGGAGCTTCAGGGCTAATAGGCTTTGCTGGATGCAAACCCTCTACAAGCTCATCTTAATCTACCTCTTCTTTGGTGCCACCTGCCACCAGTAATTAGCTCTCCCCTAATTTCCTCCAGGAGAGGCTCAGTGCAGGTCCTGGTTGAGGGGCTTTGCTTTCGAGAAGGGACTAAGCCTCAGACTTGTGTCCTGGAGGGACTGGTTCCAAGGCCACCCGATTTCACCCTGGGGCATGACCCCTGGCACAAAGGCCTCGAGGCTACCATGGGACATGCCACACTTGCTTTTGATGTAGGTGTGATGCTCTGCCTCCCTGGGGTTTGTTAGCTGCAGCCAGAGGGCTTGAGGGGAGCTTGAGAAGGGAGCAGGAGAGACATACTGGCCATGGGGCAGAGCAGAAGCATCCTGGCTTTTACCCACTGCTTTGTACAGTCTTTGTACAGTCTTGTAAGGTCTTTGGGATGGGACTTCCAGCTTTCTAGCCTCTGCTCTGCCACCAGCTTGCTGGGCTCACAGCACTAACGAGCTCGGCAGAGCATCTGTGGAGCCCCCAGGTTACTTACACCAGGGAAAAAAGGAGAATAACCCATCCTGTGTTTCTTTTTTAATGTCTGCACAGTTAATAAAGCCTCCTGGGTGCATGGAGGTGACAAAGTGCTGTGTGACCTACCTGCTATTCATGTGCAGTGGTTTTAAAAATACCCAAAGTAGGGTATTTACAGTCTTTGGGAGATTTCCGTGTTGTTCTGGCAGGGAAAACAAGAGGCCCTTTAGCAGGAAAATTTGAACTGAAGTGACCCGGTGCACATGAATAGTCATATTCTCTCAGGTAGTCTGCCTGCTTTGTAGAGGGCAAGGAGCCATAGGATACAGAGACCACAGTATTTACAGCAGGGAAATGATGTTGTTCATCAGATCTTCATTCCATCATCACTTTTATCCTCACTTGTCCTGTGCAGGCAGTAATTCAAAATAGCCTCTGTACCGTTGCTCCTCCACGCAGCTGCTTTCAAGGCTGGAGTTAATATTGCCAAGATGCTGTGATTGTCCTAAATGTTGGCTGTGCTGGGCACATGTGGGTTCTAATGACCTTCTGATGTTCCCCAGAGCTGATGTGGCCACCTTGGGAGGTCAACAGCAGCCTGGAGGCGCCTGGTATCAGGCTGACAAGCATTCACAGGATGGCAGCTGCTGGAGCAGATGATAAGTATCTGTGCAGATGTTCTATTTTCTGTCTCCTCTGTGAGCCAGGAGGGGTCCTGACCCTGGGCTTAAAGCAAGATGGGCTTGCTGCTCATCTCTGCTGCCTCCAACCTGCTGGTGAATCTCAGTGTGCCTGAAGACAGTCACAAAATGGATTTTCTTCATGCAATTAACCCTGGAGACATGAAAGGAGGAGGGCATGATCACTGGTGGTATCTAAAGGCTGTGAGATGAGATGCTTAGCTATAGCATAATGCCTTGCTGGCAGCACAGAGCTGAACAGTGGGCTGCAGATGGGACTGCAGTGGAAATTGTCCATGGAGCATCTTCATCTTGGGGCTCTGAGGGCACAATTGGTTAAGGTGGTCTTAAACTTTTATTTGAGGTTCCATTTTTTTGCAGTGGACTTCAGTCCTTTTTCTGTGTGATGGTGCCTTAAATGATTAGCCAGCCTGGGGGGAACATGGGGATTTTTGGCTTTGAGTTTAGCCTCTCTTCTGGACTCTGCCAGTTTCTTAAAATTTGTACCAGTCCAAAGGAATATTCCAGGACTGCTTTTCTAGTGGGAACTCCTTAAATCTAAGATGATTCTCTTCTGCAGGGAAAGTAGTAGTTGGAGAGTCTGTCATAACAATTTGGACTTTATTATGGCTGAGCCTCTGAAAAGCTGAGAGTGCCGTGTACATCTGCATATTGGTTCCTTAAGGATCAACAGAGCTCTCAGTGCTTTATGACAGCCAGGCAGGCAAAGAAATCAAAATAAATGAGAGTGGAATTGAATTGTAAAGGTTTTAGATTCTGAAAGCTCAGTATCTGCATTGAAAGATGGGCGAAGGCTGGGTTGGCAGCTGCTGCTGTCTTGGCGTTTGAGTGTGGGGTCATCCCCTTCTCCCTGGGCCAGCAGCACAGACAAGGAGTCAGGGGCTCACCGCCAGGCTGCAGTTCAGTGCTCACTGCAAGACATCAGTGTCCCCTGCTCTGGATAGCTCTGTGCAGCTATCAAGCTCCCACTCTTGCTCTAGGAATCCTGCCTTCTCACTGTGCGGAGAGAGGTACGGGCTGAGATGGTGTCTGATTCCTGCCTCTTGTCTGCCCCTCTCCCTTCCAGCAAATGAAAGAACAAGCGAAGTGCTTTTCATCGGAAATCAAGCAGATAGATTTGGATGTGAACCGCACCTTCCGAAACCACATCATGTTTCGGGATCGCTATGGAGTGAAGTGAGTATGGAAGGCTTCCGTGGCCTTATGGGCAGTGGTGCCAGTGCATATGTGAGGGATGAGCCGGATGGGGTGGCCAGCAGCACCCAGGCTCAGAGTGGCTCACAGGAGAGCAAAGCCATCTTTGCCTTCTCCTCAAACCATCACCACAGAGTGTGACCCACAGGTGCTGGGCTGCCAATTCTCTCTTCAGAGAGGTCCACGCTGGACCAGGCTCAGCTCCAGTTCTTGAGCCAAGGAACAGCTTGTTGCAGTGCCTTGTCCCCCAAGGGTCACAGTTGCAGAGGGCTTGGTTTGGGTTGGCTAGGATAATGGGGTGGGCCCATCAGGATCTGAGAGGGATGGGGTCTCCACAACAGATGGGGTTGGAGAGGTTTGACAAAGTGATTTTGTCACTGGGATAAATCAGACCTGGCTGCCCTACGCAGTCTCCGAGGAACATGCTTTCTGGTTCTGTGAGCCCTGCTCCTTGCAAAAGCCTTCAGTACCAGTTGGTTGGGTGTTTTCAGAGTCTTTGCGCTCTGTGTGTACGCAGTGGTGTGCTCATGAAGCTGGAGACCTCACGCTCAGGTGTTAATATCCTTCTTTCTCCCCAGGCAACAGGCACTCTTCCACGTCCTGTCAGCGTACTCGGTTTATAACACTGTAAGTCCAGTTAACATGAAGAGCGTTGTGCTTTATATATTTTTATATATATATGTAAAGATTTAAAGAAAAGCTTTATGCACATGTGTATTTGTGTAGATATATATATAAACACACACTTACTTAGCCAGTGGTAATTCCAATTTTAAGTCTTAATACTGGCTTGTATAGAGAGCCGCAAGACTCTCAGGCAGCACAAGAATTTTTGCACAGTTGTTTCATTCCCTTGTTCATTTTGTCACCTGGTAAATGACATCTGGCAGATTCAGTTTGGGCGAGTGTTAGCAAAGAACAAGGGATTGCCCTTTGGCTTTTCAGCAACACTAGTCTTCTGGCAGTCTGTCATGTTTCTGACTTCTTGTCTTACACCAAATGCCATCCTTGTTGAAAACACTGATTTACTACAGCAAGCCAGTCATTTTTAGCTGAAAGACACAGGCAGAATAAGCCGAAATTAGCAGGTGAACCTACTGCCTCCACCTCCAGGAGGGGACAGTTATCCCAGAAGATGCTCAGGGGGTTAGTTAAGGAGCCTCCCTCGTGCCAGATAAATGCTTACCAGATTTATTTACTGTTTAATTACTTCAGTGCTCATATGGCTGAAGGAATCCAAAACAGCATTGGAGCCACATGCTGTTTGTCATCCCAAAGATAGATTGGACATAAGGAAAGCATTTTTTACAATGAGTGTGGTGAGGCATGAAAATAATTGCTCAGAGAAGTTGTGGATGCTCTATCCTGGAAGTGTTCCAAGTCTGTTCGGATGGGGCTTTGAGCAACCTGGTCTGGTGGAAGTTGTCCCTGCCCATGGCAGGAGGGTTGGACAAGAGGATCTTCAAAGGTCCTTTTCCAACCCAGACTACTCCATGAGTCAGTGACATGGTAGATGCTGTAGACGTACGGGAGCTGGGAATTTGGGCATAAATGGTAAAGACTTTGAAATGGGACAGGCCTTGGAAGAGGAGAGGGAAATACAGGCAGCTTTTAGCATTATGGCAGGCTCTGCCAGCGTGGCAGCACGTGTGCCCCTCTTGACTGTTGCAGGAAGTGAGCTACTGCCAAGGGATGAGCCAGATTGCAGCCATCCTCCTGATGTACTTGAACGAAGAGGATGCGTTCTGGGCGCTGGCACAGCTGCTCACCAACCAGCGCCACGCCATGCACGGTAAGGCCGGGCTGGGGGCGGGGGGCGTCTGGCAAAGGAAGGGAAGATTGTTCAGGTTGATCAGCAGAGCCTTGTTTCTCCTCACGTACTCGTTTAATTAAAGTGGGTGAGGCTTAACTACTTGCACAGCCTGACTAGAGAGCTGAACTTCACTCTTGGAGGCAGACATGTTCTTATCAAAAGAATGAGTTTTATCCACCTGAGCTTTAGTGCTCAGTAATTAACACTTTCACAGAAGTGCTGTCCTCCCTCCAGGGTACCTTGCCCTTGGCAGTTAATTAACTCAAGGTTATGAGTTTACAAGAAGTTTCACAGAAGTACATCCAAGAGTATCCGCACTAAATGTGGATGTAATTCCACTAAATGTGTGGTGTATTATTTTACTTCAAACAGTTTAAAGATCCTTTCATCTTACTTCTGGTTAGCAGTAATCTATGCACAGAAGGTTATTTTATGGGCAGAGAGCTAAACCTTATGGCTTGATAACTTTGGACAGTCTTAAATGTGTGTCCCACGAGATTACAGGGCACTGCACAAGCTTGTGGTGTTCAAACATCTTCAGCTTCTCTCTGAACCTTGGTAAGCACTGAGGTGTGTTTGGAGAGCTCTTGGCCAAGCCGGGTCGCAGGCAGGCAGGCAGTGGGAGCTGTGTGGGCCTGCGCTCTGGGGCTGGGTGAGAAGGACCCAGCTGGGCTTGGTCTGAGAGTCCCATTGCCCAGATGGGGTGAAGGGTGGCCTCTGGGAAGGAAGGTGAAAAGGAGGTAGCTGGGCAGCCTGCAGTTCAGCCAGCTTCAAAAGGCAGTGCAAGAGATGAGTTTATAGAAAATCAGGCTGTCCTCGTCACTGCTCCAGAGCTTTCATGATTTTTTTTATTTCTCTTGTCTTTTCTTGTTAAGGTTTTTTCATTCCTGGGTTCCCGAAGCTGCAGAGGTTTCAAGCCCACCACGAGCAGATTTTAAACAAAATGTTTCCCAAACTGAAGAAGCACATGGTATCTCTTTACTATCAGTCTTCCTATAATAATGCCACATTTTAATGATAAAGCAGTTCATATAGTCTTCTGCCAAACCAGATGCACAGCTGAACGTATTTCTAACCATATAGGACTGCTTCAGCTGCAGAGGCAGGCATTTATTAAATGGGTTGCCCAAATCTTGCTGAGGCAAAGGGTAATGCTTTGCTTGCTGGTCATCATTAGTGGAGGGACTGCTAAAATTTAAAGGCTTTCCTAGGAGAGCCAAGCAGGAAGGCTTACAGAGCCTGCAGCAGGAGGAACAGCAGTGAGGCTGGGCTGTGTTCTTATGCCAGCTGCAAAGCCTAAAGGCTGATGCTGGTCTGTCTGGAGTCTTATTTCAGTAATTATTAGCTCCAAGTGCTTTGCTGTTGTTTAAAGTCAGGAGGCACATAAGATTTCCTGGATGTTTTGTTGCTTGGGCACATCCAGTTGCTTTTCTCTCTAACAGATGGTACAGGCCCATTTGGTGGCTGCAGGAGCATCTGCAGGACACCCTGACTGCAGTCTAATGCCCAGGCCACTGTTTTGCAGCACCTGCTCCCCCCCTTTTTTCTTTTTGCCTTGCCCCCCCTCGCATTTGGTGTAGACAGTTGGTGTTCAGTGGCCAGATTCCTAAAGTTTTCTTATGCTCCCAAGGGGCTTGGAGGCCCCCATCTCCAGGAAAAGGTGTTTGTATTACCATCCTCTGCAACAGCTCTTGCTTCGTGTTGCAAATGATCCAGCCCTGGCTGTAAAAGTGAAACAGAGCCATGTTAGGTTTTCACTTAATTATAGTCATGGGCAGGGGAGGGGATGGGAATAACTCAGAAAGCTGCTCGTTCCTCTTGCTCCCAAAGGCTCTCCAGGCTTGCAGGTGCACAGCACCAGCCAAAAGCAAAGGCTGGAGCCGGCATTGATCCCATGGGCATCTTTCTCTTCCCATCCCCACTGCTTTGTTGGCTTTGCAGCAGAGGTCATGTCAGCTCTGCACACATGCAGAGCTATGTGCATCCCAGCACTGGGCACCAGATGGAGAAGTGTTAGACCAAGGGGATGATGGTGAGGGTTTTAAGAGTTTTCCTTAGCCTGTCAGGCTGTCCTGCTCCTGCAGCAGCCATGCCATGCAAACGAGGTGGTGCTTCCAAAGCTGGCCTTGACTGTGCTCCGAGAGGCTTGCATGGGAATTGCTATGGAAACAAAAATGGTAGTCTGCAAGGAGTGAATGGTTTGGGCTCCTGGAAGGTTTTTGTAAATCCCTGGAGTAGGTATTAGGCCAGAAAAGGTTCTCCCAGAAATCCCTCTCCAATGTTGTGGCTGAAGTCTGGGCACATCGAGGATCAGTTTCAATGCATGTCTTGGGCAAAGGGCCAAAGCACGGCTTCAACGCTGGTATTTAAAGCAGGGGCTTAGCTGGGAGGTGGCAGACAAGCCACATCCTGCACCCAGACCCCAGAATAAGTAAACTACCCAACCAACCAACCTCCCCCAAAGCCTTATGAGCTGCTTGAACCTCCAGTAACCAGCCTGGTGAAATGCCTGTCTTTCCTTGCTGTCTTCCCCCAGGACAAGGAGCAGATGACTACTGGGATTTACACGACCAAGTGGTTCCTGCAGTGTTTCATTGACCGGGTGAGGATGCTCTGGGGGTTTTTTTGCTGCTCTGTTGTTTGCATGCATGGTTAATCTGCCTGGAGTTTTTTGTAAATATCATACTTTGAAGAAGGTGTTAATATTTTATAAGGTGGGATATTATGCACACCCACATAAGGCAAAAAAAATTATTAATAAGGGGGAAGCTAAAAATAACTGCGTGTCACTGATGACAAGCCGATTCCTGCTGCCTCATCACAAGCAGTGGCTGGGAGATGGCTCAGCATCAGCAGTATAAGCTTCAGAGCTGGGAGAGATCTTTGTCTTGCCCACTGGCACTGCTGCAAAGGCAATTAACCTCACTTTGGCTCTGGAAACAACATAGGAAGAAGAAGAGCTGGGGGCACAAACCTCAACAAATAGCATTGCAGCTGCTGCAGGCAGAGGAGCGGACTGGGACTGGAAACAAGTGAAAGCGTGAGGAAATTACCCTGATTTGTCCAGAGCTAATTTGCTAGTCCTGAGCCAAGACTACTTTATTTTTAGGGTCAGCATTGTGCTTGCTGGATTTGAATGCAATGTCCAGACTTGCTAGTATTTAGGACGTCTTTGTGCTCCAGTCTCAATTTTCTGCTGCCCCGTCTTCTATAAAACAGTGGATGGCCCCTTCCCCTCGAGAGGGAACTCACTGCTTTTGCCACTAAAAGCTGTATAAAATGCAAAATCCCTTTAACTGCAGTAGCATGTGGTAAAAGAGCTGCAATGGTCAATTGTGCCAAACTCCAGAGAGTAAGTGCAGCATCCTAAATTTGAACCTAAATGTCACAGTAGGATTAATATGAATTTCTGTGTTGGTGAAGTGCCTTAGATCTTTGCTGGGAGGTATGGACTGCTCCGTCATTTTGGGTATCAGTTCAATCTTGTTTGTCACCTTGAGTCTGGGTGCAAATGAAAATCTCTTGCAGAGGTGTTTTTAGCAGGCAGAAATAAGCCTGTATATAAGAAAGACCTCTTCTTTGGACACCAAATGAGTGATTTTTTTTTAATGCTTAGTGATGTATTCAATCATTGGGCTTTCAGACCTATCCCATAAATGGCCCTTCTGGGGAATCTGGATGGATACAGGTGGTGTTTTTTGTGCTCACAAGGCTGAAAGATGATGGTGCTCCCTCCAGGGTAGGAGAATCCACATGCTAGCATGCTTGTGAGGAAAGTTTCTCCTTCTTCTGCATTCACGGATGGGTTTTAAATATTTCCCCGGCCACCCAAGTTCATTAGCTTTAAGGCAAACCATACATGGTAAAAGACATTTTTGTGTTTTAGGTGAATTCTTGACTTGCAAAGCCTAACCCTGTTGTGTGTTTTGGTGCAAGGGGATGCAGTGATGGCAGCAGCCTCTGTTTCATCATCCCATTTGTGTATTTGTTTGTGTGTTTGAAACAGACCCCGTTCACCCTGACCTTGCGGCTGTGGGATATCTACATCCTGGAAGGGGAGCGGGTGCTGACAGCCATGGCTTACACCATCCTCAAACTGCACAAAAGTAAGGTCACACCTGACCCTGTGGCTGTGGTGGCACCGTGCTGGGCCACCCTTGTGCTGCTGACCTGGAAAGCCTTGCTGGCCACTTACAGCATGCTTGGTGCCCTGTGCTGGCTGCAAAAGGCACAGTCCCAGGGAGGAAATGAGATGCCACAAGGGTTGACTTGCTGTGCTCAACACACAGAAACCACACCTGAAATGCTCCCAGCCACCTCTTCTTGTGTGCTGTGCCCCACAAGTTGTTTTTAGGGGCAATACAGACAGTACCCCATCTGTCTGCAGAGCTTTATCTGGTGGTTCAACTGAAAAGTCTGTAGAGGGACAAGTAAATCCATTAATACAGTTCTAAAATGACCAAAACCTGATTTTCTTGCATAATATTAAGGCAGTGATGTTTCTACCTCGAGATCTTTGTAACTTTGAACACCTTCACTCCCATAAATTGATAGCCTTGCTCTGTCACTCTCTTGGCCTTCATTTGGGGCAGGAGTGCATGATGAGAGCCTTTGGGCCAGCAGAATTTATGGGCCTGCATGTGTTGGCTTCTGCAAACAGCCGCCCTGTTCTTCCTTCAGTTAAATGAAGAACAGGCTATCTGGAAATAAACTGTGAAGTATCCTATGTGTCTGCAAAAAGTGGGAAACTGGCAGGCAGGCAGATGTTTCAGTCTGGCTGTGAAATCTCTTGTCCCTGAGGAAAAGGCAAAAAAAATTGGCATCCCACCCTACAACACGTTCCTGCCTGTATCCCGCCCCTGTCTGCAACCCTTGTAAGGGCCAGCACCTCCTCCTGCATCCCTGCCTGCTGGCTGCTGTAGGCTGGTGTCCCTGGCTGGTGGTGGCAGCTACCGGCAGTGGCTGTTCAGCCTGACGCTCAGGGCCTGTCTCGTGGAGCTTTTCCTCCTCCTAGAGGCATTGGTGAGAACTTCCAGGAAAGGCCCAAAACCTGCATCCTCATCAGCACAGCTCCCAGCCCTGCCATTGTCCTGCCATTGCGGAGCTACTGCTCAAGTGGCTTGGATATATACGTGTATTGAGGACCCTGAGCAATAGGGGGAAGGTGGGAGAGAGGGAAAAGCGTTCAGGCTGTCTCACTGTGGAGTGGGAACAGCAGTAGAATCCCAGATAAAACCAAAGCATGGTGTAACCCACGCTTGTGCTACCCTGAAATTTGTCTGTGCCACTGCCATTACTCCTTTCTCCCACCCCCAGAGCGCTTGCTGAAGATGACACTGGAAGATTTACGTGAGTTTCTGCAGGAGAAAATTGCTGCTTCCCTGCAGTATGAGGACGATGCTGTCATCGAGCAGCTGCAGGTGTCAATGACTGAACTGCGCAAGATGAAATTTGACCTGCCCCCACCAGGTGGGTAGAGGGGAAGGTGGGCAGCCCAGCAGGGACCAGAGCATCCTGCTGGTGTGGCTGGTAGCCGGGGCAGCCCAGAAGGGCTGGCACCTGTCGGGTGGAAGCATCTGTCTTCCTCACATTCAGGGTGTGCAAAAACAAACCGATGCACAGTTTGGGTTTTATTTTGTTTTCTCTGCTTCCAATGCAGCAAAGCCTGAGGAGTTTCCAAGGAAACCCCTGGGCCTGGAGCTCTCCCTCAACCCAGTAGCCATAAAGGAGAACGCAGCGGCCAATGGCCAGAATGGCCGGGTGGGTGAGCACACCCCAGACAGGGAGCCCCATCCCCACAGAGTTCCTGGCGCACCAGAAGGAATGGCGGTGGTGGAAGTGAGGATTCCCACCTTCCAGGGCAATGAAGCAGCTGAAGCAACGAACGTGCCTGTTTCAGGTGGGCAGCCACTGGATGAGGAGGGTCAGGCGGAGCCCATCGTGGACGGGCAGCCATCATCTCTTCTGAAGGCAAGCGAGATGCAGGCCCAGCAACACCTCCTGCCCACGGCCCTGCCTCCAGAGCAGCCTCCTCTTGCTCCTGGCTGTGCCATGGTGGACCATGGAGTCTCCCTCCATGCCCCAGCTGAGCACAGCTCCTTAGACTCCTCTCTCCAAAACAGGCCAGCTCCTCCTGACTCCAGTACCGCTGAGCTTTCCGTTACGGACCGTGCAGCGTGGCGGCCAAATCCCGCTGCCGTGCCAGCAGGAGAACAGGCATCTTCCCTGAGCAGAGACGCAGTGCTCAACGCGTTCCCCCATCCTCTGCCAGCCGGCCGCCGGCGGCTCTCCTGCACGTCACAGAGCGATGGCTCCCCCGAGAGCGAGCGCCGGGAGGAGGTGGCAGGTGACAGGCACTGCAGGGCGGTGCTGCCGGACACAACGGGCCTGAAGTGCTCGGCATCCAAAGCCGCGTCCACAGGAGAGCTCCTCAGCCTGCAGCACAACGGGCTGGGCAGTGCCGCCGGCTCTCCGCGCTGGCCCGAGGCCGTGGGCGCGCTGCCCGCGCACCGGCAGGCAGGGGGCAGTGTGCCCATCCTGTCCAGCAGAGAGCCGGAGGCAGCGGGGCTGGCCGAGGGCTGCCTCGCCCAGCGGGCACCGGCCCCTGTGGTGGAAGGGAACAGCCCCTACGTCGTTATCAAAACCACCACTCCCCTCCACCTGGCCCACGCGACAGAGCAGGACTTCTTGAACAGAAAGCAGGTGGCATTGCCTCTGTCGGAGACTGGACATCCCCTGCCTGCCACCTCCGTGCCACCACCTCTCATGCCAGACCCAGAGGAGGTAGAGGCCCAGAAAATCCTCCAGAAACCATTAAACGCACTGAAAGCCCCACGACCCCCGCTGAGCCCCAAACCAAAATTACCGCCGCAGGTTGCCAAATCCCGCTCAGAGAACAGTTTCCTTTCAGGCTCTCCTTCCTTGGCAAAGCTGCCCAAATCGGTGACGTTCTAGTGGGGATGGGAAAGGTGAGGGAGAAGAAGCAGGTTCTGGAGAAGCACCCTTGCCCCATTTACAGGATCCCCTTCTGTCGGCAGGGCTGTCGGGGTGACAGCACAGCACCATCGCGCGTCAAGCTGTGCTTTGGTACGAGTGCCCAGCGAGGAGACGAAGCGGTGGCCACCAGCTCTAGGAGACACCAGCAGATTGGATTTGCATGTTTCCTATGGACAAATTGGAAAATGCTTTCATTTTTTGTTCCTCAAAGCTCCCCAAGCCTCATTGCTTGGGGGAAGAGGCAGGGCTGGTGAGTGTGTTGTGTGTTTTCTCCTGCTCCTGCCTGCTGTGGGAACCCACAGCCAAGGAAGCAGGCACGAGGTGTCGGAGTCCGAAACGCTTTCTTTAGAATGCCCCATCGGCGCAGCCACAGCATTGCTTTCAAAGGCCTTTGTAGCAATAGATCTTTATTTCATTTCCCAGACCTGCAGCTGTAGGCAGCAGGATTTCCAGGCTGTGCCATGGCATCCTGGCAGGACACCGGCAGCCCGCTGCCCCGTCTATGCAATTCCACAAAGCAGTGTCCGGCTGTATCTGGCTCCTGCTGCCGTGGTGGATGGTGTCCAGGAGGACAGATTTAACAGCTGCTGAGTCCCTGGGATGTCTCCTTGGTGTCACCCCAGTGGGGGACTGCCAGCAGAGTGGTTCTTTCCCAGGTTCTCAAGGTGACAAGGACAGCGATGAAGGTGGAGCCTGGTCTCTTGGGCTGAGTGCCCTTTCTGCTGGCCTTTCCCTCACAGGGCCAGCGCGGCGAGCAGGCTCGCTGCCTTTCTGTTCCCCAAACAGGAAAAGGGGCTGCTGGCTCGGGAAACCTGCCTGCACTACCAAGCTGCTGGAGGTGTGATGGCGTCTAATCACAGTGCCCCAGATAAGTCCACATTTGCTTTGAGTAAGTTAAGTGTCAGGGTGGAAAGGGCATAGGATCTGGGGAAGGGGGAGCACATTGCCCAGAACCTGATCTTAGCCCTTCTGGTTGAGCCCACACAGAATTAACAACAGGAAGGAAATTTGGACATGATGGGTGCCCACATGCCCGCTTGCCCTTCATGCACCAAGTCCTAGAGGCCTGTCCATCTCCTCCCCATCCCAGGGTGCTGCTGCTGCACAGCCCAAGCCATTGGCTGGAGGTGTGCAGGGATCTGGGGAGACACCCCATGGAAAGAGCTGGCCCAAAATTCTGGTTCCAGCATCTACTTCATCCCTAGAGGTGAAGGGACTTCATCAGGAAGGCAGATCAATGAAAAAGCAGGAAGTAGTCCAGATATGGTGGATTTGACTTCGCTGTCCAGAAGGGGTGGCTTCAAGTGCCACCTTAGGTGGGACTGCAAGTGGGATTCCCATCCCTTCAGAGGAGATCCTGGGCAAAAGCTCCTTTAAGTTCTAAGGAGACTTTGAAAACTATTTTTTTAATCTCACAGGCTGCTTCAATTGCATAACCTGATCTAAAGCCTACCTGAAAGCCCAGCAGAAAACTTCCACTAAACTACTTTGTGAGTTCTAGGAGCTGGACTTGATGATCCTGGTGGATCCCTTCCAGCGCAGCATATTCTATGGTTCTATGATTTATCAGGGTTTATTTTGCCTTGTGTACATGTGGTGGTTTATGTTTGCAGCAGGGAGTGTCGAAGGGAGCACCGGATCTTTGGATGTAGCCAGCCAGACCACAGCACCCTCAGCTTTCATTGCAACCCCAGCTCTGTCCCGGACCCCGTCTTCCATTGAGCCTCCAACCTTGCCCATCCTCTCCCTCTGCAGAGCAGGGATAACCCTATTAGCTACCTCGCAGGGGTGTTGTGAGGAGTCAAGTGTTGCTGTTTGAGGACAAGTGCTCTTTGAATGTTCAGTATTTGTGTTTTGAGACACCACAGGTCCTTCCTAGGACAATGGTGCTTGAATTGTTTTTAATTTAGAGTATGTTTTTCCGTAACTGTGCATAGTTAAACGTATTTGTGTGTTAAAATACCTGAGCAGTATTTCAGGGCAGATATCCATTGCCTTTTGCTAGCAGCCGACTGGCCACAGGAGCTCGCTGGGAAGCAAAAAGAAGCATCTGAGAGCTGTTGGTCACATCTTGGCTTCTGTAGCTTGGGGCTCTGTCCTCTCCTTGAAGCCCACGTAGGACTCCTTCTAATGCATCTGAGCATCACGCATGCAAGAACCGAGACCTCTTTCCCCTTGTTTTGACCCATTTTCCCTTATTTCAGGCACACAGCCTTTGCACATCATGTTGCTTGTGCACCCGGACTCCTCACCCAGTGTGTGTCTGGGATGTTTTGCAGTATTAACATTTAGAAAGGTGGTTTGCTCTGATTTTGGAGAGCTGTCAAATGCACAGTACTCATTGCATGGCATTTGGTGCATGATGTTCAACATGAATTTTGACGAGGCAAGGGGTGGGGGTTGTCCTTCCCTCCAAAGCCCTAATGGGAATGAGCAGCAAGGTCCTCAGTCACCTTCAGGCCTGGGGGAAACCACCAGCTGGTTTCAGGAACTTTTGGACACAAGCTCCCCTTTCCCACCAGTGTGCTTCTTGCTGGGAAGGTCACCAAGCTCCTCACTCTGCGACCTAAGAAACTCTTCTCCAACCTGCAGCTCCTGGCAAGCTGGTAGGTTTGGGAAGAGGCCCTTTGCCCCAGCTGGCTGGGAACCAGCAAGGTGCATTGCTGTCCTTGGTGTGATGCTCTCGCTCGAACACATCAATGCATGATCCCCAAGGAGATGCCCGCTCCTGTCTCCTCCTCGGCCTCTTGCTGCAGACAAAGCTGCAGCCATGGTGGGTCTGTGGCAGCAAGGCCTAGCCCAGCCTCAGCTCTTTCGCTGGGAATAGGAAGGGAAGGAGAAGGATGAGGGTGGCAGCTCAGCAAGACAAATTACCTGACCCAAGCCACTTGCAGCCCTGCCCAGCCTCCTGCAACAGTCTCAAGCCCTCAGCAACAACCACTCTTACCATGAGCAAACGTGGGAAAGCAGCTCCCCCCCGTCCTTGCCCTCGCAGCCCTGAGATGATGCTGGCCTTGCTGCCTTCCATGTAGAGGTAAAGACCAACGCTGTGGGTTTGGGTTATTTTAGGTTTGGTTTGTTTTTCTTTGTGTTGTTTGTTTGTGATTGAGCACTTTGAGCGGCTGCAGCACTGGCAGGCAGCAGGAGCCACGGGACCCAGCTCCAGCAGGGGCCGGAGGTTGAGGTCAGGGTTTCTCAGCCACGCACTCTGAGAGCCTGGCTACCATCTGCTTTTCTTTTTATTTGCTATTCTTGTTTACAGCGTGGAACACTTCTTCCATGACTCTTTCTAATGTATTATAATTATTACTTTTAAGAAAAAAACATTTTTATGTCTGCTTTTTTGTTCGTTGAGTTTGGTTTTTTTAAAGGAAGGGTTTTTTTGGGAAAAAAGTCGATCATTCCTTTTTATGCTGATCCAAACTGTCCAGAGTGTTTGATGCTGTGTTTTACATGGTTGTAATAATAATGGTTAAAGAAGTTTAGCATAAATTCAGACTCCACGAGGTTTCTTACAGGAACAGAAGCTGCAGCAGGACTGGTTGCCTTCTCCTGATGACTTTTAGCTTGGTTTACTGGGTATGCTTCAGCTGCAACAGGTCCATCCTGCTCCATCTCTGCTTTCCTCCCTGATTTTCTGCTGTAGTTAAATCCAGGCATCCCCAGCAGCAGTGGAAAGAAAAATGCTCCTTTCTACTTAACACTGTCCTGTCCCAGCTGAGCAAAGGGCAGCATCCCTTCTGACACACGGCTGCTGAAGCTTCTTTTTTGGCCAAGATTTTGTGTTTGGAGTTTGTTTTCCTGCCCGTAGGCAGTGTAGGGAGGGTTGGACAGGATGGGGAGCGGGTGGACACAGCTCCTTGCACAGCGGGTGGGTGGGTGCGACTCACACTCGTGAGTCAGTGCTGAGTCACGTTTACAGCAGGCACTGGGAGCTGAAGGTGGTGCTGCTGACAGCTGAAGATGTATTTTAAAAAGCTGTGAGTGAGCAGTACTTCTGACACACCCCAGATTTCATGGCCAGGGCTTCCTCGGCTTAGATGACCATGGTGCTGTTGCCTTTGAGGTGTTAAATGTGAGCAGTGTGCTGGCTCCCTGAGAGAAAGCTGCCGCTTGGTGTTAAGCAGCATGTTTATGGTAAACACAGGGCATCTGTCTGTGCCAGAGTAGTACAGAGGGCACAAAGACTGACAGCAAATGGAGGGGCCAGAATTAGCTAAATGCTAGCCTAGGATTTAAGAGCAGTGCCTGAAATTGGCATCCCCGTGTGTCTGTCAGCTGCTGAGTGCTGCAGGCTGGTTTTCCTGCTTCTATCACTGCCCTGCCTCACCTATGAGGTCAGACAGGAACAAAAATTGGTCTCCACTGCCCTTAAATTAGCTCATTTATATTAACTGGTTAAAACCTGGTCTGCAACATTACAAAAAAAACCCAACAAAAACCAAAACAGCACCACTGAACACCCCAGTGTTTATTGGTACAGGAGTGCCCTAAGGATGCAGCTCTTGGCACATCTCCTGTGCCATTTCACACTGGATGCCAGCACAGGGATGCAGCACCGTGAGCAAGGGTGAGATCCTGAGGCTGGAGTGAAGCAAACCTCATCCCTCCTGTGTTCCAGGTGCTCACAAGCAGCCCCATTGCACAAGCTGCTTTGTGTCACCTCCCAACCCCCAGCTCCCATGAACCTGTTAGCTGTCAGGCAGTGCCAGGTGGGACCAGATTTGAACATCTGCCATGGTTACTTACGTGACAGGCAGTGCAGGGTTTAGATATGGCTTTTATCCAACTCCTAAAACAGCATCCCTGCCAAGGAGAGAGCAGAAGTGTCCAGAAGTGCAGCTTCCCCAAGGGAAGGTGAGTTGTGTTAGGTTTGAGGGTTGTGTTCCTCCATTAAACAGCCTTGGTTCACTTGGTTGTTGAAAAAAAAATGGAGCAAGATACTGCTTTTTGGTATCCTTGATCCCCAGACTCCCTGCTTGCGTGCCCAGTTTTTGGGCTGCTTGTGTGCTCAGTTTTGGCCTTGTGGCTGTGGTACTCTCACCCTGTCCCTGCAGGGACCAGGGACAGGCATGGCTCTGCCACCTCCTCTGACAGCATCCTCCCAGCTAATGCAGGAGCCACAGAAGTACCCAGCCTTCACTTGGTGCTTGAGGGGGCTCACAGTATTGGTGCCAAGCACTTGGTATTTGCCAGTATTCTCTATCCCCCTTTTCCTGGTGGAGCCACTGCTGTCGTCACACCAGCTCTCCAGCTCCCAGGGCTGTTCCCCAAGGCAGAACTGCAAACTCCCCAGGCTGTGCTCAGCTCTGGTGCCCTGGCAGCCCCCTGTGGCTCCTGTCCTTCCTGGCTCAGGAACAGCCAAACCAGCAGCGCCAGGAGCTGGGACAGGCGAGTGACCACATCTGTCCTCACTGCTCGCTGGCTCTCCACCAAGCCCAGGCTGTGCTCCTCACCATCCCTGCCCACCTCCCACAACATGGAAAGCTCATCAACCCCTGCGTGCCTCCGCAAAGCTTCAGCCAGTCGGCACTGAATAATTGATGCTAAGTGGAGCCTGGAGCAGAGCCAAGCTGAGGGAGGGAGCAATGCTTTGTGCTGGTTTAGGCTCTGCTCCCAGGATGTAGCAGGGGGAGAGAGATGGGTGTGCTGTGTCTGGCAGCTTTGTGCCCCAGCCAGTTTGGTAGAGGCAGTCAGAGGTTGGCCGGGCCTGGGAGTGTTCCTCCTCTTGGGCTTGCTGTGCTGCTCACCTGCTGCTGTGTCCTGCTGCCATGGCGGTGCTGCTGGGCTGTTGTCACCTGCTGCTGTGGCACCTGTGGGAGCTGCATGCTGCTGTCGTGCTCCTCGTGTGCTGCAGAGGGGCCGTGGCAGCGGTGGCTGGGACTTGGGGAGCAGAGCAAGGGCACCTCCAGCCCCAGCAGCCCTGGCTGGGGCTGGTACCTTGGCTCTCCTAAGCTACAGATCCTGTACTCAACCCACAGCAAGAGCAAAGGAGTTGCACATGGAGCCAGGCTCATCTGCCTGTTCCCATTCCCACCAGTTGCTGGTGGTTGTCACACCATCGTCTGAGCAATGTCACCTCCTTCCTACAGCACATCCCCAAGTATAAAGCAGCGTATGGAGAAAATAACAGCTCAGCAGGTGAAAGAGGCAAGTACCATTTCCCAAACCATCTCCCAAATCCTACAGCCTCAGCAGCTGAAGAGGCCCACAGGGCATACACCAGCATCCTCGTCACCTGGATGGATGTGGGGACCAGGACCGTGCAGGACACAACCAAACCAGAGCTGAAACGCCTCACCAGGAGATGCAGCAGGTGGACCCATCCGATGAGCATCCTTATTCGCTGGCAGCAGTTACAAAAGAGCCCAGGATGGGGATGGAGAAGAGGCTTTGAAGGCACACACAAAGACATGAGTACAAAAGATTGGAGTCACTAAAGCCTGGCTTATTTAGCCCTGTTATTCCACACCGTAAAACAGGGTCCTCCTAAGACACACAGAAAAGTAAACTAAGAAACTTCAGTTTTTGTCCAAAACTGGTATGAGCTCCATTAGAAGTACCTGTGGCTACATGGGATGCAATACCACAAGCCCCTCTTCCAACCATCCCATTAAGAGCCTGGGCCACTCTGGTGCCCTGGAGGCCACTCAGCCTGGCCTCACATCAGAGCCCTGCTCCTGGAACATCCAAGCCTACATACCTAGATAACCTTAGGCTTGGGGAAGCTGTTTCTTGGGTGGCTTTGCTTACCTTTCTGGTGAAGGCAAGAAGTGATACAGAAGTACTGCTTAGGCTGGAAAGGTCTGCAGCAGTGTCTGTAGTCCAGAAGAAAAACCTGGTCTGCTCCTCTACCCAACCACAATGCAGGTGAGGAGGATGAGGCCAGTGCTTAGCCAAGGCTGCTCTGTAAAACTCAGCCTTTCATTCCGCTGTCCCCACCACCACCCTCATATCTCAGGTATCAGTGCAGCACTGAGTCACTGCTGCCAGCTGCTGCACAACCCAGGTCCTTGCCAAAGCCCTCAGCAAGCACCATGTGCTCACCTGCTCTGGAGTCACCCTCTCTGCTGGCTTAGGAGAACGCTCCTGTGGAAGCCCTCACAGACCAAAAGGCACCAGATCTGTTCCAGCACTTAATCAGCATCTTTAAGGACTCGTAAGCAATTCTGTCAGTTGACTCAGCTGTGGTGTCTCTGGAGCCCCAACCCCTCTGTAACAGGGTGTGGGGCACTTGAATGATGTGAGACAACATTTATTAGACATCTGTCCTGAGACATCTGGACCTGACCAGACTAGACCAGACCTCGTCAGCTATTCTGTCATTTAAGTACAGGTTCAAAGGTGGCATTCCTCCATCACGGGATATGCAGTCTCAACATAATCAGTAGGATGCTGACTGAAGCCTTCTCAGAGGTGGTTTTCACACTGGCTGGAGATCCACAGCACAGCGTCAAGTTTAGTTCAGCTTTGCCATGACCAGCTGAAGAGATCCCAACAGCCAGAGATGAGCTGATGTACCCAAATATAGCAAAAAGCTCACCTCTGTGGACTCTTCCAGCTTCAGCTATGCAACAGGAATAATCAAAATAACTGTACATTGTGCTCACCTGAGCCCGTGCCACAGAAGCAGAAGTGAGATACACAACAAACTCCTTGTCATAAGGGAAACACCTGCAGTGTCTGTAAACTCCATCTTCCAGTCCAGGTACTTCTAGAACAAATGTGCCTTGAATAGCTATGGGGAAAATCAACTCCAAACCCCTCTTCTCCAAACCTACATTCACTCCAGTGAAACAGTAATCCTGGTATTACTTTCAGACCCAAGAAGTTCAGCTAGCAGAGAACACATCGTGAGCTCATGTACCGACCTCCTGCCTGTCAGGGGCCAGCAAGATGCTGTCCTGTCCCCAAATTACCAGCACCAAGGCAGCAAGTGAAAAAACCAAGTCCAGAGTAAAAACTCCACCTGAGAGAAATGATACAATCACTTTTTTGCCAACAGCAAAGATCTGACCAGATCACAGCTGATGTATCTTGATCTGTTGTGATTCCCCTCCTGGAACAAAGATGCAGCATGACATTAATATACAATTAATACGTGGCTTTCACAGAAGAGCTGTAGTGTCAAGGGTTTAGCACCTCCTTTTGCTCCTAACCTACCTCCAACTTTTAGCATGGACTTGAACAATGACTTGAGTCTGGATTTCTTGTGACCTCCTAATTACAGCAAAAAGCTAACCAGCTCCTGTGATGGTCGGTTACTGACCAGGACTGTTTGACAAGCTTAAAAACCTTACCCTGCGTGCAGAAACCTCTCTGAAAGGGAGATGCTCCTACTTCAGCTTCCTGCTCCTCACCAAACTCTTGTAAGTAGTTTGTATTCTGGCCAGTGCTGTTCTAGCACACCCTCACCAAGATGTGCCAGTTTCTTGGAACTGCTGCTATTGCCTACCCTGTGAAGACACCTCGGCCTTGGTGCTCCCTGGAGCTCTTCAGCTTCTTTGACCGCAGCTCCCAGTCTTTGACTATGGCATTTGGCTCCCAGCCAGAAATGGGAGGAGACTCTTAAGTGATGAGAGCCATCCAGTCCTTGAGAGAGCCGCAGAGTGTTACTTCTCCTCTGAAGGCCTCCAGAGAGATCTATCCCATCCTTCGCCAAGGGCCTGGGGAAGGATGGGGTAAGTTCTACTGCAGAGGAAGAGCACCTAGTTCCTAGTGCAGTAACACTACCAAGCAAGGGCCCCCATGTCATTTCTAGGAGGACAAAGTACCCCTGCCCTCTGTCCCATGGCCAGTTGTGCACAAGCTGCTAACTTTTGGAACAAATTCCATACTTCCAGGCTTCACACTTAAAACAGCTCAGAGTGGGAGGTTTTCTGGGAGTCTCTCGTCCAGTCCCACCATGTAACATCAGGCTCAGCATCTTCAGCAGTCCTCCAGCACAGGGACAGATGCTGCTGCAAACAGCACACCCAGCTAAAGGCAGGGCACTCTCCCCCTTGGGCAACTTCTCCCACTCCAGCTGGTATCAGCCCTTCTCCTGCGGGAACAGGGTGCCAGGCAGCTGCAGCCAGGGTGGGGGCTGTGCCCCACAGCAGTTCAGAGCAGGCATTTACAGAAAGCAAGCCATTAGCACAAGTCCTCTCTTGCCCAGGCCAAAAGCAAAGGCAGCACCCCCGAGGAGCATGGGAGTTGCATTCTGCTCCTTTAATTCTGCTGCTGCCTGGCACGATGGAGGATGGGGAGTGGGATGGGAGGCTGCTCGCATGGATGCTGGGAAGCCCTGGGTGGGCTGTGGCTTTGTGCTGGGGGTAACCGGGGTTTCTGTACTGGTTTTGCCATGTGAGGCATGTGACTCACATGCCCGCCTTCGCCGCTCCCAACCCAGACCAGCCTTGGCTGCCAAACCCAGCACCTCTTCAGGCCTGGGCTAGCCCATGCAGAACAGCTCCCTGCCACACTCAGCTGGATCACCTTCCCCCTTTGATGCTCCTAATTCTGGATGCCAGCTAAATTAGCCTGTGCAATAGCTTGGAAGAGGGAAAGACGACGCGTACCAAGCCACCTGCTGCACTGAATGCAATGCCTTGTCTTGGGGCTGCAAGTGAAAGGCACGTGGGACAGACCTCAGGCAAAAACCCCAAAGGAGCAGAGCTGAGCGGAGACAGGGTTCCCAACAGATTAGTCCTTATCCAAAACACTCATACCCACTCTAAACCCAAGGACTGGAAGCCTGAATCCTTTAGCCTTAGTTGCTGAGCAGCCAGACAGCTTCTGCAGTGCAAGAGAGCCCTTCTCGACGTGCTCACCAGTAACGAAGCCGTGCACAGGGCAGACAAGGATTTGCTTACCTGCAGGTACTGGAGCAGCCCAAGGTGTATGTGCTATACAGGTGTTAGCATAGCTAGTGCTGGAGGGGACCAAAAAGTCCTAATTCTACCATGCCAACACAGGATGGACGTCTTGTCCCAGAAAGAGCTGACAGGAAAGGAATCAGGGAAGCAACCAACTGGTACCAGCTGAGGTAAACCTAGCTCTTGAATCTCCTCCCCAATGCTTCTTCCCTTCTGGGCATTGCATCTGAGGCCATAAATCCCACAGGGACTAGGCTGAAAGCAAAGCACTCAAGGGGTGCCAAGGACAGGCTTGGACTGGTTGCACTCTTCCACCCTCCTGAAACTTGGGGCCAGCAGAGTTTCAGGTGGGCTGGGGAGGACATGACAAAGACTCGCTGGAGACAGAGACAAGCTGTCTTGCCCTGAGAGCTTGTCTCTCCCACCCCAATCACGTCCATGATCTACAGCATGACCTTGGTCTGTGGAGAGCAAATCTCAGCACCATTTCCTCCCCGCCATCCCACCAGCGATCCTTCCGGAGCAGCAGCAGCAGCAGCAGCCTCTGGAAGGAGGACACAGCCATCAAGGTGATTTGTTGAGACGATCAAATAATAATTTACTGTGATTCAATCTGTGGCTTTGTACAGTTGCCGGGGTGGGAGGAGGCCAAAGGATGAGGGGATGGGGATAAAAAAAAAAAAAAAAAAAAAAAAGAGTTGTTTGCCGCAGGCTTGGGTGAAGTGCGAGATAGTCCTTGGAGGGGCTCATGCTCCCCCTGTCCTCTTCCTCCTCCTCCTCCTCCTCTCCCCCCCCATACTCCTCCTCTGAATCCGTTTGCTTCTTCCTTCACTTCACCTCTTTCCTTGCGCACTGCACAGTGGGAACCTCGCCAAGACACGGTCCAGTCAGCTGAAACAGAAGAGGACACTCATGAGCACCCATTCCCCGTCAGAGCCAGCAGGGCTGTTCCCAGTACTCACCCCTCACGTTTTGGGATGACCCTGTTAGTGCCCACAGGGCAAAAGCAAAAAGCTACACAGGTCTTAAAGGCGTGGGCCTGGCTCAGCAAAGCATCTGCACATCTGCTGAAGGGAACAAGCCTTGGAATCAGCAGAGTGATGGGTGAGCCTTGGGCACCTCACCAGACCTTCCGCCTCTTCCTTAACCTCCTTGTGGGAAGGGGCACTGTTTGGCAAGATCTTTCCACCAGGGATGATGAGAACCACAAAATGGGTCCAAGGCAAATGCAGCCAAATTTTGTTGGCCACACATCCAAATCCCAGCATATCTTTGCCTCACTTCTCCTTTTGTGCCTTGATGTTCCTCCCTCTGTGCTCTTGGTCACTGCAGCTAGATTAAGCTGGGATGTCTGGTTTCCAATTTCTGCCTGACCAGAAAAAGACATAGGCAACTCGCAGGGCGTGTTCTCTTAACAGAGAGGAGTGTTTCCAAGTGACCCTTTCCCAGCCCTTCTTGCCCAAGCTGGTGCTGCCACTGGGCTGTGACAGGGATTGGGCTCCTGGCAGTCGGTGCAAGGAAGCAGCAGTGCCTGCCAAGCCCATGCCGTCAGCTGTGAGCCAGAGCAGGAAACAAGCCTTGAGCTCATATCCCCATCCGGAGGAAACGCTCCTGAACATCTGGAGGACACAAACATCTGGAAAATCTCCCTTAGCAGTGATAAGTGTGCTGGGCACAGCATTCGGCTCGGCCCCCAGCTGACCTCACGCACCTCAGCTGGGAGCAGAGGGGTGGGGTTCTGGGGTGGGTTTGTGCTCATAGGAAGCAAACGTTGCCAGCACTGTTTAGTTGCCTTTTTTTTTTTTAAACTTGGGAGTGGGGGGGGCAGGAGGAAGAGCTCTGCTGTGCTCACGGCCTCCAGCTCAAAAAGCGCCAGAGGAAACCTGCTGCCCATCTCCACCTTCATGAAACCCTCTTAACGCCAACTCTGGATACAGTGCACTTCTCTTTAGGACTCCAGCAGTGGTTTAAAGGGGTGAAGGGGCCAGTCCAGGTGCTTGGGAGACTCCCCAAAAGACTTTAAGGGCAATGTTCACGCACGCTTTTGTCCCATATCCCAGTCCCAGATGTCCATAGTTACAGATCTCCCTGGTGCACTCATCCCCAGTTACCTCTCTCTAAATTTCTGCCATGGAAGGAGCTGGTTACACAGACAGATATTCCCAGGCCTTTCACTTAAGGCCAGCCAGCACATGCAGGGACAACAATAGGAACTCTCCCTGACTGCTATCCAGCAGTGTTTTAAATAAACTCATAATTTAAAACAAAAAAAATTGAGGAAAGAAAAGGAAGAAAAACAGGCAAGTGAAGACAAACAATCTGAAAAACACTGGTTTTGGCTCCAGCACACACAATTTATAAAAGCAAACAGCCCCCTTATGGCTAATTCTCAACATTGCATCAGTTCCAAATATCCCAGGGGATATATCTAATGGGGAAAACTCTTCTGAGGAACACAGGACTTTCACAGCGAGACAGGTCTGCTCTAAAGCTTTAGGATGAGGCAATTTATGTGAGTGCATTAGGAGGCAATGCACCCAGCCAGCTCTTCATCTGAACCCTTCTAGAGCCAGTCTGGTGAGCATGCAGTGATCTGTACACCTTCAACACCAGCTTAACTCCTCTTTCAGAGGAACAGCATGGGAAGAAGCTTTTCTGGGGAAAGCACAAAAAACCATGCTTTAAAAAAAAAAAATCAGTTGTATAAAATTTTGTTGCACAATATAAGGGGGAAAAATAAACAACCCTTTCCTGCCACAGACTTCCTCAGGAAAGTGGGAATTTTGACTTACTGATATTTTGACAGAAAAATGCTATTTCAACCCGAAAGGTGTTTCATTAAAAAAATACCTGCTGCTGAAATTGATCCTGCTGCATTTGTTTGCAGGCTAGTGCATCTGCAGTCACCCCCTGCCCTGCTTCCACCGTTCCCCCCCACTGCACCCCGAGTCTTGCTTCCCCCACTTACCATAGTCACGATACCACACATTTACAGTTCATGCAGCCGGGGCCGCTCTCATCCGGGGGATTCAGCTTGCGCAGCTTGTGCTGCCGGATCTCCCGCACCAAGGTGTAGAAGGCATCCTCAACGCCCTGGGGAAAGAGCACGGCTTGAAGCAGCTGCCCACTCTGAGGAGGGGCAGTGGAGAGAGGAGAGGGCTCTGCTCCCCACCAAGGTGTCCCTAGCACTGTCCAGCAGTGCAGATTGCAGTTAAAGGTACAGAGCCAAGCTGGGAAGACTAACAAGGACCTGAGTGTGGCCCTCAAACAGAGAGCAAGACTGAACGAGCAACCATGAGGACAAGGAGCTCTGAAGTCCCTGAGATTCATCAGCTCTCAGCGGTCTGAATGAGGTCTGCCACCCAAGAGAAAAGCCACCACTAGACCACTGAAGGTGTCAGTTGTTCCATTTCCACCTCTGTGCTCTGGGAGCCCCACACCGTCCTTCCAGCACCGGTATATTCTGCCTGTAGGTCTGCCAAAATAGATCATGGATGAGGTTATCCAAATGACCTGAGCTTAGCTGCCCTGCAGTGACTATGGAGGTTATTCCAGAGCCTTGGAGAATGCCCTGAGAAGGCATCCTCTCTTCACTGCTGCCACAGCATGATGATGCTCTTGTCGTGATGGGAGGCTCAAGCCCGGACCGGGGAGGGAACATCCTGAGGGAGCATTTAGCCTTGAGGAAGCAACTAAGCCCAGCCCTAACACCCATCTGTCTGCAAGGTGGTGCCTGCCCGTTCCTGCCCCTCCAGGGCAGCAATGGAGGAAAGAAAAGAAAAAAGAGCATTTTGTTTAAAAGTCTCCTCCTACCTGTCTGGTTTTGGCAGACGTTTCTATGTAGGGGATCCCGTAGCTCCGGGCCAGGTCCTGCGCTTGCCGGGTCTCCACCGTCCGGGCAGGGAGGTCACATTTATTCCCCACCAGCACCATGGGAACATCATCCGAGTCTTTCACCCTCTTGATCTGCTCCCTGCAAGAGGAGAAGGTGTGAAAAAGGGAAGGAGCAGCTCCAGAACACTCCCCACCAGTTTCTTTGTTAAGATTTGACAGCTACCCCTCGCTCCTGTTGAGTGCCTTGTAGTTGAGCTTTCAGGGTAACGTAAATGACTACGGCACACGAGTGAGTAAACAGCAAAACAGCTAGGGCACTTCTGGAAATGAGAACTAAACATACTTCTGCTCTTTAAATGCAGCTATTTACAAAACAACTTGAATTACGATGATCTATTTTAAGACATGAGCTTAAGACAGTTTAAGTTAAATAAAAATGAATTCTCAAGCAGTTAGCTGTGCTATTTCCAACATTTTAGGTCAAGTAATCCCCCGCCTAAATTGGGGGGTGGGGGGGGAAATTCACCTGCAACCAGAATTTGCTGAGCTGATAAAGCAGCTTTTGGCAGCTGTAACCTTTTCTGCAGATGCACAGGCAGTATTTGCTCCCTTTCAGTTTAGTTCAGGTCACTCAAAGTTGAGAAACCAACTGGGAACTAAAAAAGCTGTAATGCTCACTTCTTCATTCCAACATTGGATCTAAAACTAGGTGGGCGAGGATGAGATCTACCACTTCTAAAAATCTTGAAGGCCATTATGACCACAAACAATCCATTCAATTCCCTTCTGATATATAATAACTTCCTTTGCTTAATAAATCATTTAGCTTCAGATGCAAAACAGCTTTTTTTTTGCTCGTGGATCCAGAACATTTAACATGGTTTTAATTTAACTAATAAAAGATTTAAAATGCCAATTTCTACATTTTAATTGAATGCAAATCTCCATCCAAAGGCAGCTGGACATGTATCACACACAAAAGAATCAATCATCTTTTTCTAATGTAGTAGAACACAGAAATGAAGTCTGACTATAGGCATGATATGCCATAAAGCCATTTAAATGTTCTGTGTAACATCCTGATCAGCAAGTGCAAGTACTAAATTTAGTGCACGGGCTACACTTAGCTGAAAAGAGATACCTCCAAATGGTTACTAACCAGGGAGAGCCAGCATTTCTCTGGGGAATATTCTTTTAAAAGTGCAAACACAAAGAGCACAGGCTAAA
This sequence comes from Mohoua ochrocephala, assembly GCA_013398855.1. Classification (NCBI taxonomy): domain Eukaryota; kingdom Metazoa; phylum Chordata; class Aves; order Passeriformes; family Acanthizidae; genus Mohoua; species Mohoua ochrocephala. Next base: position 280,291 of record VZTA01007228.1, on the reverse strand, counting down.
GGAGATGAAAGCCAGTGATTTACATCACGATCATGATGGCTTGAAATCGAGCCATCCTACGAGCAGGCACAAGGATGAATGCTGCTCAATCCCTCAGGTGCTTTAGGAAAATCCCATCCTTTGGTTCAGCTAAAAGAAGCCAAATTAGTGCACCTGTGCAGCTATTACACTGAACAGCCTTTTTGATGAGACTGAAACATCTCAGCAGCTCCGAGCAGCACCTCCGACTATGGAGCAAGGGAGGGATGTGCCTGTCCTCGGAACAAAAGGATTACTGGGACCCTGGTTTATGATGAGGGACTGGGATACACAGTCCCTTGTGGGCAGTGGACAGAGCAGGGACAGGCAGAGCCATCTCCTGCATCCTCTGCAAGTGCCTCCCGTCGCAGCCACGCCTCAGAAAAAGGCACGAGCAGAGCAATCCCTCCCTAAGCTAGCATTGGGGTGAACAGGGAAGATTCCTGCTGTGTTTGTATCATCTCGACTCTCCAGCTCTGCAGGGGTGATGTCAACGGAGACGAGAAATGGGTGGGTGCTGGGAGGTCCCTTCTTTGTCACCGCTTCCCCATACATCATCTTGGGCAAATCACCTCATTGGAGCCCTGACTGCCCTTCTGCTCCATCTTTGCCCTGGCTGAAACCAAGCTCCAGTGGGGCAGGACTGTCTCTCCTCACATGTGTGCAGCTGGCAGACCACAGCCCGGTCGTGGCAGTGGACAGCAGGGCGAGCAGCTCTCCCAGTCCTTCCCAGCCTCCTCTCCCAGCTCTGGGGCCAGCAGGAGTCGCTGAGATCGATTGCGCTAACAAAGCAATTCCGCTAATTAGGGAGGGAAGGGAGGGGGTCATACAGGATCAGCTCTCTCTTTAGTCACCATAAACACTTAAACATTACATTACCAGGTCCCCAAAGGCCACAAGCAATCCCTTCAGAAGGGTTTTATTGGAGTCACTGACATTAGCCGTCTGCTCTGTCTCTTCCCTGGGGAATGGCCACTTGAGCTAATTGTCTTTGCTGGCAGTCTGTGCTTCCACCATGGGGCCTGATCTAAAAGGGTGGGCAGGGGAGCGCAGCAGCAAGGCTTCCCCTTTGCACAGGGCAAGAGGGAAAGGGCCCTTCCCAGGATACTGACCTGTACTGGTGAATATCTTCAAAGGACTTGGTGTTGTTGATGGCGAAGACGCACAGGAATCCTTCCCCCGTTCTCATGTACTGGTCTCTCATGGCACTGTACTCCTCCTGCCCCGCAGTGTCCAAGATGTCTAACAAACAGGTCTCTCCATCGATGACTACTTGCTTTCTGTAGGAATCCTGCAGGCCAGGAGAGGGAAAGGAAGGAGGATGCATTAAGGGAGGGCTTGGATCTGGCTAAACAAAGGGATGCAGCGAGTGCATCCCTGGGAAGATGCCAGGTCATGCTCTGCCTGTGTTCAGCTTCCATTAAAGAGACGACTCAATCTGCTTCAGAAATGGGAGGGAAAGGAAAAATAATAAAAAAAACAAAAGAAAAAGGGAGCAGCTAAGCAGGTTTCTCCTTGTCTGTCAGAACCACAGAGAAGACAGCTCCCGGCTTGCTCTCCCCATTCCCAGCCCTGCCTCTGGCAGACCAGGTGCAGCTTCATCTCTACCACACTGCATAGCCCTCAACAACTATTTCCTAAGCATTGTTTTGTCTCAGCTCTAATTCCCTGCTGGAAGAGGAAAGACACTCAGGAAAGGAGCTCTGGCCAGCCAGGGCTTCCAGTCACTATCTGTGATCTGCAGGGCTGGAAAGTGTTTAAGATAACCTGGAAATCCAGTGCCTCCAATGCATCTCAAATCAGGCACCAGAGGCAATATTGCCACCAGTAAGGTTTCGAACTGGTGGTAAACCTCTTCTTTAAACATGAGAAAAAAATAAAATAAAATCACACTGTGAACAGGGTGTTTCCCACAACCAGTCTGTGCCCAGAGGGCTCCAGGAGAGGTAAGAACTATCCAGGCAGGTCCTTTGAAGTTGGGGGTTTTCCCTGCAGCAAAGGCAATCACAACTTATCATAGATGTGAGAAGGTCTGGAAATCACCCAGAGCATCCCTCAAAAGGTTTCATTTTCCCGGGAGGCTCCTCAAAGCACTGTTCCTCCCCACTGTGCTTCTCCCTGTGCTCAGTCTCATCAGCAGGGATGCTGTGGGGCAGCCCCTGCGTGGAGGACATCCCTCATCCCTCTCCAACAGCCGTCCCCCTGTGGACAGTGCAGCACCCTCAACTCTCAGCAAGAGAAGGAAGCCAGAATGAAAGGTATGAAAAAGGTCCAAGTCAGCAGTATGACCACACAGTGCTTTGCAGCCACTCGCAGAGGCTACAGCTGCAGTTTAAAATTAATTCAAATGTCGGCTGCTCTTCCAACGACCACAACAATGTTATCAGATGAGCTTTGCAGGTCTGCAGACAAACAGCCGACACAGCAAAGGTCACCAACAGGACCGGCAGCAGCACAGAAAGGGAATGGGGCCAACACAGCCTCTATCCTTTGCTTCATTACAACAACGTCATTTGCTGGGGCTAATTAACGTCTTTCCTCACCTTGCAGAGAGGGCTGTGAAATCAGAGAGGAGATCTGCTCTGCCACGACCTTCTCAGCTGTGCCTTCCCAAAAAGTGGTCTGCTGACCCATCGAGAACAAGCATGGAGTGAAAGGTTGGCTTCCAGCCAACTGCTCTGAAGGCAACTGGCAGGCTGCCCTGCAGGAATGTGCTCCCATTTCTAATCAATAATGTATCTGGAGCCTCCTTCGTGCAAGGGGACCTGAGTGCCTCCTCTGCCCCACAAAGCATCCTCCCACCTCTGCACCTTGGCTTGGGACAGAGGACCAGCCTCTCGGCACACACGTTCACTGTTAATTGCCAAGTCCCCAGTTGCAGGAGGTCTCACCAGCATCCACGGTGCTGACGGAGAAGAGATCCCACGCCTCAGCTCAGGTCAATCACAGGCTGCCCCTAAGGCCAGCCAGCTGGCTCACAAGGCAGAGACATAAAACAATCTTGCAGAGGATGCTTTGCAAAGGAATGGGACAAGCCCTCCCCCCTATCAATGCTTTGTGTACAGCTTCATCCGACCTCCCCGTCTGCAGGAAGCTCAGGATGGCAGGTCAGCCGTCCCTGCCCCACTACCAGGTGACATGGCTGCCACTGCAGGGCTTGCTGCCACCAGCCCACACCAGCACCCTGCAGCCCCCATGTCCCACCCCACCTTCAGCAGAGGGGAAAGCAGCCAGACCCAGCTGTGAAGTGCCAGGCAGCAGAAACAACATCTGTTTGGGGTTCAGACTCAAGATCCCAGGCGGATGCTGGGAGCATCCCAGCTGTGCTGGAGGACCAGGCCAAGAGGTCCATTTGCTAAACACTACAGTCAGGATATGACCAGAGGTTTGGGAAGCCCATTACTAGCTAGCTGCTAAGAGCTGGAAGATGAAGAATTTCTCAACACAGTGAAACTCTTTGTTCCATCCCTGCTTACTCACCATGGGACAATGCCAGTGGCGTACATTTCCTTGCTGCCTTGGCCCTCCTGTTCCCAAAACAAAGGTCCTAAGGCTCCTTGGCAGCCCAAGAGCTGGCCTGTGAGAATATGCTGTAGCGGGGTGGACAGTGTTGAGTTACACAGCCAAACGTTGGCATTGGTGAATCGGGAGGGCAGGAGGGGAGCAGACGCACAGTTAGGGGCCAAACCTCCACCCCTCCTGCTGTGGGGAGCATCTTCTCAGTGCACCCCCATCTGCTTGCACCCCCCTTTGCAGCACAGCCTGTGCTCAATCCATGTGGGGGGACAGGCAACGCCTTTGCTCCATGCACGTATCCTCTTTTCCCCCCCTTTTATCCTGCTCGTTTCAGCATTGCTGTGCTGCTTGTTAGCTGGCTGAACAGTCATAGTCAGCTCCTGGGCATGATCCAAAGCAGCTTAGTCACAGGAAGGTGGTTTGTTGGTCACATTTGGATGGCAGGCAGGTAGCTCGCTCTGTCTTAAATCCCCATAAAATGAAGCATAATTAAAAGGAATCACCCTGAAATGAATCAGTAGTTGGCCAGGGTAGCAGGGGAAGCAGGGTACAACCAAGGGAACTGCAAAGGCATCAGGGCTGGTGGGAGCTGCAGGTGGAAAAGTACCAGAGGTGAGAGGGCTGAAGAGCAGCTTGTGGCAGCCTTTGGAAGAGGAGAAGAACAGAATGGGACTGGAGTGAACGGTGGAGGAGAGAGCAGGCGTCTCCCAGGGCACTGCAGAAGTGGGTAGGGTGAGGAGGGTGTGCTGGGAAATGCCATGCAAGGTTTACATTCCCTGCTGCCTGTTTACATGGAGAAAATTCCCTGCAGGGTACGTACAGGGAGCAGGCAGCTGGAGACAAAAAACACAGGATGCCAAAACCCAACACATCACTGGGTGAGAGTTGCCTCTGCCCACCTAAGATCCAAGAGAGGATGAATCCATGCAGATGTCTCCCCAGGGAGGCTGGTCTCCATGAGCAGCTCTTTTGCCAAAAACAACCTGGAATGGGTTTCTGAGAAAAGTATACGCTGCTACTGGGGACAGCCACATAAGGGGTGAGGAGCTGGGGAAGAAGGCAACTGCATCCATAATCAAGGAGACTCTCAGGAGCCCTAAATTAAATTCCAGCCTCTGCCATGGACCTTCTAGGTGACCTTGGCCAAATGACGTAACAGCACGTGCTTTTTAAGTGCTTTCTCTCCTTCCCGTCTGTAGGATTGTAAGACTATTTCTGCCTTTCTACCAAGCCTTGTCTTGCTTGTTTATGTAAGTTGTAAGCTCTTCAGGGTGGGGACTACACATACAACACCTACCAGAATAGATTTCTCATCCCAGCTGGGGCCTTTAGCCATTATGATAATAATAACTGCAGCAACCACAGCTGCACTTATATGCATCTGGTGGAGAATCCTTTAGGACCGTAGACAGGGAGGTTATTGTCCAAGAGGCATGACAGAGCTGCAATTTGCCTTCCCAAGGTGGACTTTACTCCTCGTGCAGAGCAGTGGCTGCTGCCCACATCTCGTCCAACAAAGGTGTAAGTCATGCAGAGGCTAATTAGCACGTTGCTAACCACAGTGAAAGCAGACAGAGAACGGACTATGGTTTTGAAAAATTAAAGAAAATAATAATAGCACAATGGATATTGAAGACTGGATCCCCCTCTGCTCCCATACAGCCTGTGAGGACCACAGGGTCCCTGCCTGCTTCTTCAAGCATGATTGTTGAGCTAGACAGGTCGGTGCTGCCACGCACACCGACTGAGACACACACATCACCCTTTAACTCCTTGTGAAGAAGCAGAGGCAGCACTCTGGGAGCCACAACAGTTCAGCTGCTCAGCACGTCTTGCTCAAACTGCAAGACATACATAATACAACCAAGCTCTGATAAAACCCATTTCATCAGTAAAGCTCAAAACATCCTGCAGAAAAAGTCAATACATTTACTCTGATTTCACGGGAGGAGAAATGGAAGCACAGGCACAAAATGGCTCTTCAATTCTAAACCTTTAATCCCTCCCTATGTTGTCATCTCATCAGAAGGGAGGACTTTTGTGCTGCCTCTCAGCCCCTACCCAGCTCTGCCTGTCTCTGCTGCCTCCCATGACACCTCTCTTCAGCAGACACCACTATCCTTCTGCAGGAGATGTAAGTCGGTCACTGCGACCTCTGAACACACACATAGTGACTCAGAATAGCTCTGCAAAGCAGAGGAACATCCCTGCTCAAGTTCAGACTTGAGACCAAACTGAGCATGCTCTGGGTTGGAGACAAGATGGAGAAAAGCAAGAGGAAAACATGCAGACAGACCGACCCCGTGCCCCGAGCCACTTACCTCTATCGTGGGGTCATACTCATCAACAAAATGGTTCTGAATGAGCTGTATTGTCAAAGCACTCTTCCCAACACCACCTGCTCCCACCACCACCAGCTTGTATTCGGTCATCTTCCAGCTGACCCCAGCTCAGGACTTCCAGGAGCACCACCACCTGCAAGGACAAACATGGTCACTATGCTAAGAGAGGTAACTTTAAAATGGGCAAAATAATCCCTCAAACCAAATACAAAAACTCTGTTTATCCTGTGGTCTGTTGCAATCCTTCAGCCTGACTGACTGGATGCAGACTTCAAGAGGTAGGAGAGCGTTACTGATGAGAAAACAGAGGTACAGGCTGGGTACATCAACCCCCAAAGTAACCAGTTTAGGAGGTCTGGTTTTGCAGAAGTGCTCAGCACTGTCCCCGGTTTACCTTATCTCAAGCTGACGATCCAAAATCTTTAGATAGATTTGAAACCCCTGGCTAACGAGGCTGGGATGTCAATTCCCACAAGAGCAGGGTAAAAGGTCCAGCCCTGCCCAAATATGCTGTTACCTCCATGTCTTCACCCTCAAGGCTGCATTAAACCTCAAACTACATGGCAGGGTTGAGACAGTGGCACATCCACACCCTCTGCCCATCCTCCAGCTAACGGTGCTGCCATCATGAGAGGGAAGACTGCAGAAGGGGCATCCCTGCTCCCTGAGCTGAATTTGGCACACCTGACAGGGGGGAAAGAGATGCCGTCACAAAAGGTGCTGACTGAGAATGACGATGAGGGGCAGGATGAGCAAACACCACTTCCGCAGTACTGCCATGGTACCTCCCATGGCCCTTCAGCAGAAGAAGATTCACATCCCCCCAGCTCCTCCCTTAAATTTCTGCTCCAAGTCTGCTGAGAAAAGAGGAACTAACTCAGGAAGATTACAAAACCCCAAAGGTTTAAATAGAAATCCACCCTCATTGGACTGCAGGCCCTGCCCACTCAAAGTCACTCCAGGGTCAGATACTCGTTCTCAGCCACCATCAGCAAGCTCTTCTGGGGAGCCGCCCAAAATGCAGCAGGTAGCAGGAAGGGAAGCTCACAGTTCCTCTTGTCAGATGCCCTTCAGTGTTCACAGGGATTAGACCCCCCTCCTCTGCCCCCCCATCCCAGACAGTTAAATCACTCCACCCTCCTCCCCAGGCTTGCCAGCCCTGCTCCCAAACTCTGGAAGCTGGTACGAACTGTGCCGGCAAAGGCTGCTCTAGACCCAGACTGCAGCTGATGCATTTGCTAACACAGCAAAGATCTAATGGCAAGGAGGCCAGAACTTTCGGCCTTCAATCCCCACCTGACTGCAACCCTAAACCACCCAGACAGCTCCATCTCCCACTCGAGCGGGGAGCAATCAGACACAACCACCTCTTGCTGAAGCCCTTTTCTAAGCTGCTCTCTTGGTAGCAGAAAGGCAAACAAAGCTCATGCTCTTCTCAGCATCCAGAACCCTAAAGAAGGGCAAAGGAAGGGGTGCAAAAGAGCAACCAGGTATCAAATATGATGCCAAGCAGGACCTCTGGTTTGCTGTGCTGTCCTTCCCTGCTGGAGAAGCAGTTAAACACGATGCAAAAGTGGTGATGGTGGAGGGGCATGAAGTGCAAATAATGTCATAGCCTAGGTGCCTACCCAAAAGTGACACTGCTTCCCCTGAAAGTCCAATGTGCCTTTGTTCCGGCAACCAGGGAAGAGGTGCACATTGAAAGCAAGGCTACAGGAGAGAATCTAAGTGATCTCACTAATTGACTGAGCACACATGTTGCTCTGCTCCATTAATGCACGCCCTCACGTACATGATGTTCTCACATGCACTGCTTCTCAGGGACAAGAGAGATCCCCACCCCAGGCTTCTGATCTCTCTGGGAAGAGACAGTTAGGATGAAAAGGGGACTGAGGAGCAAATGCTGACTGACCATCTCCACCAGCACAGCTGTCCAGGAGGGGATCGCTCCTGCAGCAAACAGCTTCACAGCTCAACACAGAGGAGTCCTGAGGGTCTGAAGAAACACTGCAGCCAGCTCCCACCTTTCATTACAGAGCAGGGAGATCTGCAACCCCCAGCAAAACACACGGAGGGTGTAAATAAAGGCCTGCAAGTGGCTCTGATGGACCGTCAGCTCTGCATCTGATGCTGATGATGAAGCAGCTGCCAGGAAGATGCTCAAGGAGAACGGCACAACTGCCCAGGCCTGTAGGACTTGCTAAGGCCGTGAGAAAAGCTTTGACTCAATGTGGAGAGGAGAAGACATGAGTTCTCAAGGAGGGGGTTCTCCCTCAAGACCACCCCAGTGGAAGGCACTGCCTATTCCTTTGGAAGACCCCCAGCCCACACAGCCATAGCAGCTTTATGGTCCACACTACAGCAGGAGGTGGGGGACAAGGTAGTCATCCATGTCAGCTTGAGTGTCTTCCCCTGCTCCAGACCCCAGCTGAGCTCCACTGCATAGCAGAGGGGCAGCCACACACCAGCAAGCCCTGCACACCACCTTAGCACAGAGCTTTGAGATCTGGCTCTGCCACAGAAACACAGACCCACGTCTTCCTGCTCCCCGCCCACCCAAGAGGCAGGGAAAATGAGGGGGGCGAAGGCAGCTATTGCTACTCACAACTCGTGGCCAGCACGTGGACAATTTATATACAAGAGCTCTGCAACGTTGGTGTTTGCTCACTGACACCATCCCTCGAAGGTGCTGTCACCTCAGCTAACTCTCCACTGCTCCGCCACCCTCACCCCTGCAGTGGCAGGAGAGATTCTGCAGCTTGCAAAGGAGGGCGGGTCCAGCCTACCTGACTGCTCCATACCACTGCTGCAAAACATGTCCTAATGCAGAGCGAGAGCGTGGGGAATGATGGACAGCTCTGGGCATGAGAGCTGCCCGAATTAATGCGTGCTAAAATCAATGCTCAGGTGAGCTCGCTTCCTTTCCCCAGCGCAAGCTCCTCATGGGCAGCGTGCAGACCCAACTGCACACCAGAGCATGGGCAAATCCCACGGAAGCAGCAGCCTGGCCAAAGGCTGCAGGGACAGCAGGGATCTCCATATGGCCAAACTTTGCCACAGAGTTGGGCAGCTGGTCTTATCCCTCAGCTGACCTTACCAACACCATCTCATTACTCCTCCATCACACTTTTTGCTCCTGAACATGGGAAGAGCAAGGCTGCTTTTTGATGCACCCATAGTTTCAACACAGGGGTGGCTGTTCCTCAACGCCCCAGGAACATCACCACCACCACCACAGGGTCTGGTTCAAGCAACAGCCATCCCAAAGGCAATGTTTCTGGCTTCCTACAAAACAGACGCAGGGAAGAGAGAGAGGGGTTCCTGTCAGAGAAGCGGTAACAGACACCCCAGTTTTCACGCTGGTGACACACCGGATGGAGGTTTAGAGCCTGTCGGTGGTTGTGAAAGCTTCTCCTGATGCGAGGATTTCCAGTTTCTATTGCTCAGCAGCCAACACAGAGCCCACACACAGCTGACCACAAAATAACAGAGGGAAACACAAAAGCACAGCCTCCCAGTCCCACACAGAGCAGGAACAGTGCTTCTTCCATCTTCTGCAAGCTCTTCAAGATCTGAAAGTCTGATCCAGGTCACGATCTAGTGTTTCCCTATCCAAATTTATCACCTCTCTAGCACTCCACTACTACACCCCCCAAAAGGCACACAAGGGCTGTCAAGCAACAGTTGAGAGAGACAGCAAGGAGGAGAGCAGTTCCAGGAGTACCGTCTGGAAAGAGGAGGGCTGGGATCCGCGTGCCAAGCCCATAGCCCCAGCGTGGAGCCAGAGCTGCCGCTGCTGCATTTCCTGACCTCGTGGATTTTCTCCTGTAGCGAGAGGGCTCCTGGCTCCCACTCAAAGCTGTCTAGGAAAGCCTCGCTGAGTGCTTCCGCCTGGCAGCAGCAGCTGCTCCCAGCCCAGTAGCCGGAGCCACACAGCTCCAGCAAACAGGAGCCATCTGCCAGCCTTGTGCAGGAAGTGGGGAGAGCAAGCACTCAGCCCCGGTGGATACCAGCATCCTACCTTTGTCTCGCAGGGAGGGGATGGAGGCGTGGGTGAGGGAAGAAGACACACCACCTCCCCTGCCTGCACATGCTGGGTGGCAGCATGGAGGCCTTGCCTGCAGAAAGGAGGACCAAGATGCTTGGCAGACACTTTCACGGGGCTAAGACCTAAAGTACGTCTGAGCATCAAGGCTACAGGAGTTACCCAGAGATCCAGCTGTGTCCTGCAAAAAACAACCTGATCTTCTTCATGGTCCCTATTCTCTGGCACAGAGAGGTGGTTTGGGGGACCTGACTGTGAAGCCTCCAGAAACTCACTTAGCAGAGGCGAGAAACTCAAGGGGCTTGGCCCCATCAGTACATCCCATCTCACCACCACAGTTTCAACATGAGCTCAGGCGTCAAGCGGAAGCGGGTTTCCAACACATTCACCACAAGGGAGCCTCTGACACCCTTCCAACAGAATAACTGAAGGAGCTTTCTCTGTGTCTCGTTTCTTCCCATCACTTTGTTCCTCTCCTAGGACAGACACCAAGCCAACTAAACAAGTCAAGAGGCAGATTTTTGCATACCACCACTGTACTGAGGCCAGCCATGACAGAAGTTTTACAGCTGTTCATTACCGAGCATCACCATTTACCTTCCCAGTGGGAGTCTCTGCATTTAAAGGCATCAGAAGTCAGTTTCAACTCTGCAAATCTCTTTGGGCTCATCTCAGACCGGGCACCCTTTCCTCCAAAGCCCTGTCCAGAGGAGCCATATGACCACAAATGCCACTGTGTTTGATTCTATTTCCCTTCAGCAGAGATGCCCTGCAGGCAGAAATGGTCTGCAGTCCTCTAGGAGAATAACACTCATCCCGGTCTTTTACCAGCAGTCATCCACACCCACACATCAGGAATCCTACTCAGTGATTTTTGAGCATTGACAAAGCAAACCTTGTTGGCTCATCCCAGTGACTGTCCAGGCTCCTCCATCAACATCACAAAACACGGCCTGTGGAGGGACTGAAGGAGCCTCTCCAGAGGTGTGAAATGCCACCTTTTGTTTTCACTCATAGACCAAAATGCTGATGTACCCTGGGGCCTGTCCAGCCTCAAAGAGATGAGGGAACTGAGGCTGGCAAGCTGATGCTCTGTTATGAAGCCTATCCAGTGCTTCATTTTAATTTACTTGTTGCTTTTTAAATCAACAAGTGAGCTACAAATCTAACCAATTGTGCTTGTTGTTGGCTTGCTGGCTGTATACCTGCAAACTCAGACATTGCACCTCACAGATGAAAACAGAGAAAGGGATGCCAAGGAGAGAATAAAAGTTGCAAATACTGGCCCTGCTTTGGAGAGATGACTTGGAGATAATAAATGTCTTCTATTAGGGGGGAAAAAAGGAAAAAAGCCAAAAAGAAGTAGAATAGCTTCTTCCATCCTCTGCTAGCTCTTCAAGATCTGAAGGAAAAGGCAGCCCGTCCCAAGGGACTGAGCACAAAAATATTGCTGCAGAGGAAAACAAGAAAAGGGGTAAGGAATGACATCATGCAGGAGGCTCAAAATACAGACGTGGATTCAAGGAGAAACCTGTGAGGAAGAACAGCAGACAGCTGCGGGCAGGTCCGAGGCACAGGCAGGTCTGGAAGGGAGGGATTGCCTCTCCTCAGCAGCCATAAACATGTCCCAGCAGCAATGTGCAAGCCTCAGCTTTGCACAAGGTCTTGAACAGGCACGGACTGGTCACTGCACCAGGCCCAGCCCTCAGAGTTTCCAGTCGAAGCACCTCTGGCAACACAACCCCTCTGCCAGAGACTACCCAACCACAAAGGGCTTGGGAAAATATGGAAGGACAAAGGAAAACAAGACAGTATCACTCTCTCCAAAGCTGCTACCTGTTCCCTGCTCCCTGGTTCCTGCTTCAGCTGTCAGATAAGTCAAGTAAAACACAAAGCTGTGCAATCACCTGCTGTTAGCAGTAAGAGAGTGCGACTACACTGTTCTTGCTTTCCCTCTCAAGTAATAAATATTCTTAATAAAGTTCTTTGTTGGCAGCCTATTCCAAGTAAAACAACTGGCAGGTAGCTATAACTACCCAAAACAGCAAACCACCTCAATAAGTCGGTAGCACAATAAACCCAGAGAACAAACCAGCTACCCAAGAGCTTCCCTCTGGATGAAGGAATTGCCACCCATCCCACTCTTCACACCCAATAGAGGCCACCAAAATTACTATTTTCCAAAGAAAGGTGAGCAGGCCCATTATCTCAGAAACTTATACATCAGGACTGCTCGTGCCCATGTCTCCAGCATCATGAATGTGGCACAAGGAGCAGCGTGCAGTCAGGAAACTCTGGAAGGTGCTGGGATATGCTTGAGAATCATGGTGGGACCTTCACCTCCCACCATCAATCACCACTCTATTCATCTCCCTGAGAGCAAGTCACTCATCCCACCACAGTCTCCACAGAAAAACCAATCTTCCAAGCTAACTTCCACAGAGGGAAAGCACACTGCTCTGCAGGTTAATTGCTGCCAGCCCATGGAAGGGTGAAAGAAACAAGCAAGCAAATGATGCATCCCACACCACTGCTGAACACAGACCCTTAAAAAAAAATCACATGCAGATGGGAGAGACCACCTGTGCTAGCACCCAAGTCACAGTTCTCTGCATCTGGCAGGGCCAGTGATGTGAAAAAACTGAAGACAGTTTTTAAATTATACTTGTGATTTATGATCCAACATTTTGATACTCTTTGAGACTCTACACGAGCAAGAGTAACCTGTGTAAGGAGAGAGGAGACTGGAGTTGTGTCTGAATGGATAACAAAGGCACGAAGAGGCCACAATGCAGGCCAGGACAATGTGGGACACTTAAATAAAACCTGAACTCTCATCTTGCAGTCAGGACTTAGGACCTAGTGTTGAATGTACCAACATGTGTGGGAAAGCAGTGTGAGGGAGGAGAAGCTCTCACTGTCGAGATGCAGAAGCCTGCAAACTTCCAGGACTCCTCCACTTTCATCTTCTCTCCAGCCTCCCAGGGCTGAGCAGGTGGTTGAGAGGCAGACGCTTCCCTGCCTAGGCTGGCAGCCCTCCACCTCGCCCTGGAAAAGAGACTTCTCTCAGGCCTCCCAGCCTCTTTCAGAAAAACAAATGCTACTCTGTACAACAGAGCTCAAGAGAAGAGGCAACTTTTAACTTTCCTTTACATTAAAATCCCACCTATAAGCATTAATGGGAGGGGTGAAAGGCAGTGTGATGTATCTTGAGTATATAAAAAGATGGACAGGTACCTAGGAAAGTTTAAAACAAGACCCACATTACAGATGACAGTAAATGTTAACTGTTAAATCACATGGTACACAACCATGAACCCAGGCTCTGAACAATCTCTTGGCTTGCCAGTCTCAGTACCAAATTGTATTGATTTTCCCACAAGATATAAGGTGCAATGAAGCAGAAACTTGGAGCAGATGAGTATGCAGCACCAGTGTAAGTGGATCTCTGTAATTACAGCCATTAGAGAATATCAGGCTTTGGGGAAAACGCTGCCCAGTAATGGTGTGGAATTACAAGAGATGCTGTCTCCAGGCTGGTTTCCTAAGGTACCTGGTATCTTCTGCCTGGTCCTCTTGGTGATGAAAGGAGCAGCTGCAGGCAAGCTGCCGGGGAAAGGTCCAGCCTCTCCCGTGCCCAGCGGTCCTGTCATCATGCTAGGGCAGGTTGCAGCCATCTGGCTCTGCTGCAACAGCACCAGAAGGGACAAATTCAGATCTCACCACTAAGCTGCAAGCGATGGAGTGCTAGAGCTGGAGGTGGTGGCCATGCATGAACAGAAACACCATCCTACTCACTGCAGACAGGCAGGGGGATGCAAACAAGCCAAGGGACTGGCCCAAAGCCATCAATGGGTGGTAAAGCTGGGAACTAAATTCAGGCAATGTGATTCCCCATCTGGGCTTTTCACCTGAGACAAAAAGCTCCCAGCAGGGATGGGGAAAGCTGTTGGTCTCCTGCTGAATCTTTGTGTTGGGCTGTCAGAGCTGGCAGCTCATCCCCAGCCCAGCTTCCCAAGGCAGAGACAATTGGGGAGGCAGGGTACATCAAGTGGGAAAGGCCAGAGTGCTGTAAGAGAGGCCCTGCTCTCCAATTATCCTGATGAAATCACAACTGGGTCATGGGCACAGGCAGCCAGCAGAGAGGCAGACGCTCTGATCCACGGATAAGCACCCAGAGATGCAGGTAGGGCTGGGAGCAGAGGGGCAGGCTGAGCACGGCTGCTGTTTTCCTCACTTGAAGCCCAGCTACAAGAAAGGGGGAAGTCACTGGTACAAGGTGGCCTTCTACATCACTTAAGAAAAGGGCCAATCCCAACCTCAGCACCACTGATGCGCAGCAGAAAAAGTACCCCAGAGTCAGGAAACGCACTCTCCCTACGAGCTTTCTGTTCTCCTCCCCTTCCCTATCCTTCCTTATTCCTCCCAAACAACTGTTGACAAAGAAAAATTAGGAAACTGGTTTCAGGAAATGCATACAAGCCCTTTTCACTGAGAAGAATTTGCAATGGAAATAGGTATGGTTGTTCAGCTTCCTGCTTGCTTTAAATCCTAACACATGTACTTTACCAGCAAATACATGGATAAGAAAACAGGGCAGTTGCATCTGGGAAGTTTCAAGAATTGTTTTGATAATGCTTTTGGGTGTTTGTTTTGGTTTTTTGTTGGTTTTTTTAGTATTTAATGGTTAAGAGACCTTTTAAAAGGTCAGGTTTTGGAGCAAAATAGGATTTATAAGACTACTGGTGAACTCCAGTCTCCAGGAATGGAATGGTTCACGCAGCACATGTCCTATTGCACTACAGCTCCCGCAGCAGAAAGTTCCAGACAGCCAGTGGCATTGGGTTTGGGTGATAAAAGGTGGAAGCTGTTGGCCAGCAGCAGAAAAGCAGACGAATGAGTACCCTGGGATAGCTGCTCCTGCCCATGCGGCACTCACCCTCTGGATGGCTAACGAGCTTCCACAGAGAAATAGGATCCTCTCGTCTGGGAATGGCTCAAGTCCCCCTAGAAGAAGGAATATAGAGTAGGAATGAGAGGGATCCCTCTCTGCAGGGACAGGCAGTCTTGGCTGTGTTGGACTCGGGCAGATCTCAGGATACACTTTGGTTAGTACCCAAGTTAGCTTCCCCAGCTTCCCTGGGCAGCACTTAGGATCTTGTACTGAAAGAAGAAAAGCAGAGTCAACCCCCATCCATCCTCTCTCACACGTGGTATTTCACAGGCCACTAATCACACAAAATTTTATCTTTTCCAGGGAAAGGTGGTACAGCATTTTTCTTCCTCCTCGTTTTTCAAGACAGAGGGTAAAGTAGCACAGGTGCAACAGCGTCTTCTCCACAGGTGAGTTGTGGGTGAGGAACAGTCCATTTTGGGATGAGGGACAAAAACTGAGTTTCCTTCTCGCCCTTCCATTCCCAATGGGACACCAAAAAAAGCTCATTCAAAAACAGAGCTCAAAGGAACAGCCAAGACCAGATACTTCCAGAGCGTCTTTTTATTAGTAAGCCTTTTAATTTACATGCTCAAATATAACAATCATCCTCCCATGTTCATTTAGTCCTTGCAGGGCCTTTGCAGGCACACACCCTGATTTATTAGCAAAGCAGGGATGAAGGGGAAGGAGGCACCACAGCAAAAAGCATACCTGCAGGGCTCAGTTTAGCACATCTGGGAGAAGCAGCTGGGGAAAATACATTAGAAAAGCAAGAGAGGGGATATCTTAGGGAGCCAAAGACACGGTGGCAGCACAAAGGAGATAAAATGAAACAAGGAGGCACCAGCTGCTGGGACCCTGCCCCTGCTCTCCTTCTTACCAGGATACATTATTAGCAGGGTGACACAATGTTGTAACAAACATGAATATGCATCAGTTATTATGCAGCAGATATTCAGGGGCACGCTGCTGATGTATGGACCTGGCAGCTGCAGCACCAGCCAGCTGCAACCTAGAGGGATGGGGACAGTGAGCACTGCTGGCAGAGAGGTCCACAGAGGACCTCCAAACCCAGCCCTTCAACAGCCATGGCGAATGAATTCATCACAACCAAGTCTGTAGCCATGCAGAGCCAGCCAATGCATTGTGTGTGCAGTGCTGGGAAACCCTCACACAACCCGGCAGAAACAGAGACGTCCAAAGGTTACGGTGCGAGATTTAAGTTTGGATCAGCAGAACTTTAACTTGGGTCCTGAATTACCCAAACCTCACTTTGCTGCTCAGAGTAAATCTCAGCCACATCAGACCTGTTAGTGTGCTGCTCATATCCCCTCCCTCTGCAGCAGTCTGGATTTTAAAAAAATCCAAGCAATGTTGCTGCGGGTGAGTTAAGTGCATCACTGTCACACCACAGACCTGCTACTAAAAAGACTGAAGATGTGAGGATTGCAGCTCTCCATACTGAAAGGAAGGAATTTCCCTTTTGGCTCTGGAGCAACAAAGGGACACTACACTGCCCGGGGACTCATCCTGCCTGTCTTGCAAGCATCCCAGAACGGACACAGAAGACACGCTCCTTCAGCTCTAAATGGCCTCCACACAGGTTCATACATCCCACCCCTCACTGAGGCAACGCATGACTGGCACAGCAGATCAAGGAACAAGGAACTCCACCCTGCAATGAAGAACCCACAATTAAGTGACTTCCTGACAGTCACACAGGAAACTTAGGGTGAAGCCGGGGATTTCTGTTCCCCCACATTTGAGCTTTTGTCGTAAGACATGTGCTCATCAATGGCTGCGGTTGAGCGTGCAGGGGACGGGAGCACAACGCCTTCTCCACCACCTCCGTCGCAGCCTCCAGCATCTGCTGGCAGACCTGCACAATCAGCAAAAGCCGGGGGGGGTTTCCTTCCAGAGCTTCCTTGGGAGTCCACAGCAACGACGACAAGCAGGATTTGGGTGGGCTCACAGCCAGCATCTGCAGGCCAAGTAAGGCTGAAAAGAAACCACAGAAATGCAAGACACCAAGCCTGTGTCAGATGTGGTTCCTCAACACTGGAGCCCAACAAGCTGATTCACAAATAAGCAAAGCCCCTGAGAGCAGAAGAGTGGCTGAAGTCCCTCTGACAATGCCTAAAGGTCAGGTGTACCTACATCTTCATGGAAACCCTCAACTTAACTCCAGTCCCTTGGACAACCCTGGTAGAGGCAATGAGTAGATCCAAATCTCGCTTTGGCACTGCACTTGACATGGCCATAAAGCTCCAAAGACCCTGCCCTACCTCTTTGACTCAACGCAGGCGTTCCTCGACACAGACCAACAACTGATGGAGAAAAGAGCAACGCTGGGCTGTGGTCCTCACTTGCACCAGGCACAACAGAGTGAGCAAACACTCCAGCCACATGAACCAGATCTGCTTGTTTGAAAGAGGAACAGATAGGAAGCACACCATGCCCTGAGCTTCAGGGATGACACCTTGCTGTGGAAAAGAGTGTCAGAAAGTCTATCAAGTGAATGGACAAAGAGATGCAAGGGAGCGTGGATACAGTCCCCTAACTGCAAACAGAAAGAAGAAAACCTTGAAGTCTTTAGACTTCAGAAGAATGTCTTCAGTAGGAGGAGATGTCAGCCAGAGACCACCACCTGCATGCAGTTGGTACTGCCCTGGCAAGCACCTGGTGACCAGACACAGCTGACACAATGCTCTGTCCTTAGCACCTGACTTATCCTGAGAGCACAGAAAGAGACCATGCAAAGTACAACCCAAAACAGCTGCAACATGAGCTGGAAGAGTCACAGCTTGGGAAAAGTAAAACGGGGCAACGTGATTCTGCAGGTGCCCTTCCAGCTGAAGCGTCCTTTTGTCAGGAGTGACAACACAACCTCCATCACAGATCAACCTCTGCGTGGCAAAGTCGCCAGGCAAACCTCGTGCAGCAGCAGGAAAAGGTCATGCACTGGAAAAAAAAACCAAACTAAAACAAAACCAAACAAACAAACCAAGACCAAACAAAAATAAGAAAGAAAAAATGGATTTCTGAACTTTGAACTGTAATGCACTATAATTACTGTGATGTAACTTCATTAGGGCAGTGTAAGCGATGGCTGGGCATCAAATACACTGTTGGGGATTCTCGAGCAGCCCAAAACTTTCTTCTACTCTTTTCAGCAGAAACCATCTCTGGTCCCAGAGCAGGGTTTCATCCTGCCAGATTATCTGAAAAGCAAAAAAGGAGGCCCCTACACCAGTTTTCTCTTTGAAAAATGCCTAACTCCGGTTGTGCCTGCTGTCCATACAACACTCAAATCTTTATCCTCTGAAGCCACTGACTTCCCTCAGCCTTGCAGCAATGAGATGCCAAAACTATAAACATCATTTCTTTTTATATGCATATACATGGCTTCCTGTCTTCTTTCCTGGTGTCCAGCCATCTCCCCCCAGCCTCTCAGATTTTCTGGTCCTGCTGCTCAAGCACAACTCTGCAGCGCCAGGGAAGCACACATTGCAGAGACATTTAAAAAAGAATCACAGCAGCGTTCATTGGAATTATTCCTGGACTTTATAAGGCTCATGCAAACAGTTCTGTATTTGACCTGAAAAAAAAACAAACCACAAAAGGCAAACTTAGAACTTCAAAGACGAGTTCTCCTGACAGCCCTAAGCCATTATCTGCATGTAGTATGGACAAGGTGCAAGTTTTATAGCTTCCCAAAGGAAGGGAGAGGACAGCCCAAGCTAAGGAGTAAGAACGAAACAAGTGAGTCCCACAACTGAGATCTCGCCTTGAAGGTTCACCCTAAGGAAAGGGCAAAAGTGGAGTCCTTGCACTGACACCACTAAAGCCAAGACAGTCAACACTGGTTGAGGATCTCACTTGGTCTATTTTAATTTTCAGCCTTAGCCCATTTGGAGCACTTATCCTTCTCTGCATCTTGAGACGGCAGCGAGGCAGACTGACATTACCTTTGAAAGCACAAATACGCCTTTGTTCAGCCAGGGAGGCACACAGAGTGCCTACAGAGCAGCTATAAAACTCAGCCATCATAAAGCAGAACAAGGAAGGAGGTGGCAGAGTTGTTTCCTCCTCCCTGGAGATCTGCCTGCCATGAGGAATTGCATATGGTGCTGGCACAGAGAACTTGCTCCTGGGATCAGCAGCTGAGTGTTTCCCCAGGACCCTCTGCTGAGAGGCTTTCCCATACTACTGGCTCCTAAGCACACACGGAGCCTCCCTAAGGAGTTTCTGCAACAGGGTGACAAAAATAAGCCTGCAGTCTCTGGGTTCATCCAGCCTCGTGTGGGTACAGGCGTCTGTTAGACAGTGCCTGGGGACCACGGCACAGGAACTGCAGCAGTGAAGATCAAGCTGACTCACAGTTCTTTGGCTTTGGTTTAACAGATAATAAATAAATAAATAAATAAACCAAAACCTGAACCTCCCTTCAGCCCACTGGGAAAAATCCAAGCATCTGCTTTCAATTCCCCAGCGCATAATAATACAACTTTATTACTACAAGTAAAATTATTATGTTTTCTATATGCTGTTAGAGGGTGTGTGTGTGAAGATCTGTTACAGGACTTGCATCACTCTGCAAATCGCTCACTGCTGGGAGTATTTCATGCTATCACCCTTTGCCATCAGCCCCCAGCAGACGAGTCCTGACCTTTTATTCAATTGGTCATCCCTGCCCTCACAAGCACCAGCAAAGACACAAGAACTGAAGCTCTGATACTTAAGCCATGATCTCTGGAAAGGGAGTTGAAAACTGGGCCTCAGGGCACCAAAAAGCTAATACAACTATCTGCAGGGCTACAGCAAATACCACTAAAAGCAGTTCCAGGCAGGGCTGGGGGGACATAAAGATGAGATGTGCACCAAAACACCAAAGTTTGCTCATACTGGTGGCTGCATCATCCCTTTTCACACCTTCAGGCTTTTTTTGGTCTGCCACTATAAATATGGACTCGTAACAGCTAAGAAGGCACCGTTCAAGTAGTGGGAGCCTGATCCTATGCATGGTCTGAGGTTCCTCTCCAATTCTGCTCACCCACATCCACAGAATTTGCCCTTTGCTGACCATTCGACACTGCAAGAGTGTTTGAGTAATGCTAAATGTCACAAGGCTGCTAGGGGTTTTATTTCTTCCCCCAGTGGTTTGGAAAAAGCAAGAAACAGACAGGTGATGTGAACTGGCACTGTTAAAGATGATCCAGTCTAATAAGATCATGCAAACTTCCTGGCTCTTGTCACGACCCCATCTGTCTTGTGGGCTTCGAGCTGGATTAAAGAATTGCTCATAAGCTATGAAAATGATCCCCCTGAGGAAACAGTCATTTGGAACAACTACAGAAAATCTTCACTTTTGGACAAGAACCTCTTTCAGAGTTCTGGTGGTTTGAGGTTTGGGGTTTTTTTTCTTAAGGGAGCAGAGAACCACAATAGTATCTGCAGTCAGAGGCTCTACTTTGTGGATCCGCACCTCCTCAGATCCTTGGTATGACAAAATTCTCTTTCCTTAGAAGAGTAACTTCAGAGCTTAAACTTGAACTCTGAATTTTTACAGTCTTGCCAATATTGTGAGATCTCAAACATGATCATGTGCCTTCACGGGAGCCTGGCAGAGACAAGCTACCAGTTAGATTTTGAACAGGGGTGATGTGCTGATAAAGCTCCCTCTTCATTTAAGGGCAGTGGAGCTCACCAGTGTTGTTTTTCAGGGCTCCTAAGGCACATGCAGCAGTTTCTCACTCTTGTACATCATTCACACCTAGCTAGAAATAAACTGCTGCTTGGTTTCTCCCTCAAAATCCTCTTATTTTCAGAAAGCACCTCCCCGAGGACCATGTGTGTCCCTACAACGAACCTTCAAGGCCACAGAGTGGTGTAGTGGGTACAGTTCCTACACAGCTCTCATTGTTCCCACACAGGAACTTCAACTGAAAAAAATAAAATGAAATTAAAATAAATGAATCAAATGTTTGCAAAAAGCTTTTTCTAAAAATGGAAAAATCCCACAGAAAACCACCATCTCACATGCCAAACCAGCCAACTTTAACCTGAAGCACTACTCAAGCAAAGACAAGCTGCAGTGTTTTGTAATGTGAGTATATTAACACAAAACGAAAATTCCTATCCCAACAGCAAGGAAAAAATAGAGCTCAGAAGACTGAAAGTTTGTCAACTATCCATCCTTAAAAACTTACAGCAGAGGTTGTCTCACTCTAAATCAATTCCCTGCATCAAAGGCTGATTAGGCTCTAGGATCTACCATTATTGTCTTTCACCTGCAGACCTAAGATAGGACAGAGAAGGTGAAGAGCTGCATTGAAGGAAAGTATATTTGAGGTTAGTATTTCTTGCCCAAATAGAGCTCTTCCATTAAGAAGCTGTTCCAAGTGGTGGCTGCCATTCCACAGGCTTCATTTTCCTCAGTTTTGATCAAACTCAGGACATACTATGTCAACTCCAACAGGAAATCTGACTTAAGCTAACAGTCAAAACCCTGATCAGATACAAAAGTTCATGTAGTTGGTCTTTTTTTCCTCCCTTTCAAGTGGCCACATGGTCTTAAAACACCACCCATGTGATTGGCCAAGGTCATTGTGAAACACGCAGCCGACGGCCTAGGCTGAGTTTTACAGGGTGACAACTCCTCCACGCCACTTTAAGCAAGTGTTCCCTTTATTCTACAGCCCCAAAGGAATTACTGCTTTTGCAAAGCACGAAACAAAAATGCAAGTTCAGAGAGCATTCTGAAAAACACAATGAACACAGACTTCATGAAGTTCACTCAAAGGTTTGCCACTGTACCTAAACATGACATGTGCTCTCTAGGTCTAAACCAGGTACCTTTTTTTGAGCCCGTGGAGGCAATTTACCCTCTATAGTAGCCGCTTTTCATCCAGTAGCTCAGAAGAGAACACGCACGATATCTCCGTGAGCTGTGTGGGTGCCTGACACAGCTGTGACAAGCACACTTCATACAGCCCTCTTAAGATAAGGCTGCCATAGCTAAACAAGGCAGAGAAAAGGTATTTACTTGCAACAGGTTCTCATTCCTTTGACAACATCCCATGGTGTGAACTTCGTTGCTCTTGCACGGTCTGGAGCAAGGCAAGGGCTCGCATCTCCCAGCCACCGCCAAGTGACTGTGGGAATGCAGTGGGAAAGAAGGATCCTGCCACTCGGCTGGGCTGGCATCCCCTCCAGCCAGACCAGGCTCGCAGGCTGGGTACCTGCAGCACCACGTATTGTCTGTGCCTTGCCCACAGCAGCTGCAGTGCCAGCGGACAAAAGCTCCCAGAACCTCTCCGAAGCTGAATTTGCAGCAACACGTTGCTTCTTAAGGAAAAAACCACAACATGCTCATTTCAAAGTAGCCAGCTGGTGAGGAACAACAACAGGGAGAGAGGGGAAAAAAAAACCCAAACCACTTAGCACCACTTCCCTTTCTTTCTCTCACATGGAATTGAGAAGCTTATATTAATTGCAAAGCATGAGAATCTGAACAAACTCCTTGGGCAACCAGGGCCAACCCCAGGAAAATATTTGCATCTATGGGATGTGCGGGTTGCGCAACCGGCAAAATATCAAGACAGATAAGGCAGGGACCTTTCATTAGGATCTACAGAAACTCGCAACTCTGCAGCGCTGACTCAGGCTACAACAAGCTGCTTTAGTTTTCTCTCCCTCGCTCTAGCCTTCACAGGGGAAATAATACCAGGCAAATTCATATCCAGTCTGAAGCCACTAGACAGTATTTGCAGAGCTGAATCAGAAACCAAAGCAGCCTTTGGTGGACTACAGGAGGGAACTGGGTTTCCTGTGATGGGAGTTCTCTTCCCACCCTAAAGGTAAAATCTTAAGGAAGATCTTAGTGCAATAAGGTTGGGCCTGCCCTGGACACAAAAGGCAACTTGATGGCATTACACAATTCCCCAAGCCCAAGGCTTGATATGGCCTTGTCTGCCTAGATTTAATTACATGTATTTGTTATTAGGGAGTTAGGAAAATTAGTTAGAAGGTCATATAGTTACAAAACCTTTGCGAAAGGGATGGATGGATCCTGGTTTCTCCTGCCAGCTTTCAAAGACCCATACGTGTGCGCGCTCAACCGGGAGAGCAAACAGCCAAGTGACACTGCTGCAAATCTTCCAGAAACCTATAAACCATCTCCTGTTGACAAGGCAACCAGCGTGCTGTCGGTGGCAAAAATTAACAAGTAAAAAGTATTGTTCTGCCACAGTGCATCCAGCCAGCAGCACATTGATGCCAGCAAAAGGCCGGTCCTAAGCACATACCTGGGAACGCACAGGAGCTGCAAGGGCCCGATGCTGTGCCAGGTGCCTCCCTTTCGGGACACTCTTCAAACACAGACCCTGTTTACTGTACCAAAGGTCAGAGGGAAAGGACAACAAGGAAAATATCAGAGAAAAAACATATGGTAACTGCAAGCCCTGATATACAGTCCTTACTGAATTAAAAGCCTCCTGAGGGTTTTCATACTTGCTCTCTCTGTTCCCTAGAAGCATGAAATGAAAAGTACAGAAAAAAAAAAAGTTTGTGGTGGACATACGTAGCCAGGAGAGACAGCAGGGAGAGATCAGATGCATTGTGAAGTGAGGAAAATACTCCATATAATGGAATATAAGGTATTTTCCTGCCTTTTTCTGTAGCACAGTATGTGTGTTTCCCACCTAGGACCAGCCAGAAATTTCACCTCTAATAGACTCCCTGCTATTGTAAAGTTTGAAGTGACTGCAGTGCACACACTAGACTTCTACAGACTCTCCAGAGCACCATTTAATGGGTGTCTGAAGTGACGGGAATTACAGCATGAGTATCAACAACAAATAAAATCGGGGTATAAAACTGACTCTTTTTTTCTTCAGGGTTGCAGCAGTGAATCATGCTGACAACACAGGCATGAGAGGGAGGGTAAAGACTCTGGCATGGCACCATCCCCTACTGAGCAGGCTTGCAACCAGCTGTCAGCACAGGGACTCAGAGGCTGAGTTCAAGCTCTGTGGGCTCTTGCTGCGGACAGGTTTCTCACTCCCAAAACGCCCAGCGTACCGCATTTCTGCCACCGGGCTAATTCTTCCCTGGCAAAAGGCATGATGGAACAAGTGCTCCGAATCAAAGAGGAAGCTCAGCCAGTCAAGAAAATCCTCCCCAGGCTATCAGGCTTTATTCCTTTCACTTGGCTCAGCTTCATTTTTCTAGTTCCTTCAAGAACAGCTCTAGGTCTCCTCCAACCTGCTCCCTGCAGACCATACCAGCGTCTTCAGAGCAACCACAAAGGTTCAGGTCAGGTGGGATACAAACCTACAGAAATGGCTCGATCATCCTCAAAGCCCCAATATGGCATTTAGCAGTGCTTCAGTGTTAGGAAAAAGGCTCTTTTTCTCCTAACAGAAAGAGTTTTACCCACCAAGCCTGGAACACCCAGACGTGCAGCCTTGCAGCGCCTCCGGTTTTGAGGCACTGGAGGGCTCCTGCTGCGATCACCTGCTGGTTTGCAATCTGAAGTCCCCATGCCATTGTTTCAGCTCTAGATTTAGAGGTCTCATGTCTTTCCCTGCTGCAATACAATACCTGTTTGGGCACATGCAGGAGGTCCGGAGCTCCTGAGAAGTACCCGAATAACCCCTGACCTATGTTAGCAGCTACTTGGCCTCAGTATGAAAGGATGAACCAAGGACAAAACTGTTCCGTTTGTACCGACACTTTCTGCCTTCACTTGGTTAAAATATCCCTTGGTCCAGAGCTGGGACAAGTTTGGAGCTCTGTCCTAGGAGCACCTCTGAGAGGTGTTTAACTCTGTCTTCCAGTTGCTGTCTGGATGATATCCCTCTACTCCACTCTTGGCCAGCAAGGAATCAAAACGAAGGGTAGCTTCTTGACCAAAGGAAGATGAACATGCTTACCAGATGAGACAGCCAAGGACAGACCACATTCGACAGTCTTGCCTCCTTTTTGTGCTCCCCTCAGCGTGCTCAATGCAGCTAGTCAAGGTGAGGCTCACCCCACCTATGGCACAGACATCTCCACGAGAGCCCATCATCCAGAGCCTCTTTATCACCACTGAGCAGAGACAGGCACAGTCTGTCTGACCTGTTTCAGGTACCCACCTGCATTACAATGAGACGGAAGTGCTCACTTCCTCTGCTGCCTGTATAGGGGGACTGAGGGGCTGGGATGTTAGATGCCAACATCTGGACAGGGGAATTGCACCCTGACGTTCCACATCTTGCACTACTTTGCTGGTAAGCTTTTCAGAGAGAGACGATCTCACCCTGCACCTAACATGAAAGCACTTCAGTCCCTAAGGCCCGAGGGTAACACTGCACTTCAAGTGGGAAATGAGAGGCCCATGCCCTTGAGTGTTTACCATCAAGCAAACTTCACAACACCTTCCCTGTAATCATGTTCCAAGTGGATCCAAATAATTTTGGGGGATGGCTGAAGAGAAGGCAGAGCTGCAGGTCTCAGCCTGCCTCTGCACTAGCAGGTGAAGAAAGGAGAACATCCCAGGCACCAAACACTTTGTGCCGTGAGAACAGCATTGCCCAGAGAGCCTGCAAGGCTCACTTCATGCTCGTCAAGAGATGCACCATGACAGGCAGGGAAGGATGAATACATGCAGCAGGGCTGGGTCAAGGACACGGCAGAGGAAAGGACGGAGCAGCAAGACTGCAATTTCTTCTGGGAGAGAGACTTGGGATTTACAGGCCAACCTTGAGGACTCTTCTCCTTTTCATGACTTCTGATATGCAAACCTTTGAGGCAGACAACACGGGAGCTCGATGCAGACAACTGCAAAATAATGAGTCTAGGGGCAGGAAGCCAAAGCAGACGGTGCACGTTAAACGGAGCTGTCATGCTGCTGGGCTGGCCAGGGGAGAGATGGAGGAGCTATTCTGAGATTTGTGAAGCCATCAGCCCTCGTGCTACAGAAAACAACAAAATTAAGCTCAGACAGGGATTGGAGGCTGAATAACTTCCCTGATAACAGGATGCATGGGGAATAAGTTGTTACAAAGGGCCCTCAAATCAAATAGGGGGGGAAAAGCAAGCATGGAAGAGGCTGCACAACATTCACCCACTGCAGGACTGAACTGAAGGGTTCAGAAGAAAATGAGAAGTTTAATTCAGCTCCCTGAAAGGGTGACGTACTGTTGGCTGAGCTTTTTCTCCCACTCCAGCATTCAGTTGTCACCAAGCTTGCAGGCTCCTACCTCAGATTTTAAACATTATCTCTTTGCATTCTAATCCCAACAGTACTTGCTCCCAATGCCCCAGCAGAGCAAGCCATGCTGAGAAAGTGTGACTGCTGGTTGTCCACCTCCACGCAGCAGCTGCCAGTCACATCCCAGTGCCACAACACAACCCATTTGATTATTTTGATCTGTTCAGGTGGTAGTGTTCCTTTATTTTTTTCTCCTCCTCTGGGATTTCTTCTGAAATTTCTCTAAGCTGCAAATTGAATAAACTAATTCCAGGTGCAGAGACTTTGAAACAAAGGAGATGAGAACCTGAACTGACCTGAGAGATGCTGCACTGCCCACCAGCCCAGCCACTGCAGTCAATGTAGTTCAACCAACTTCAGTTGAATTTGAACAAGACTTCACAACTCTGTTGCAATTGCAATTGTACTTAGTAGCAGGCTCTGAGAAAGCCCAGCCCTCTCCTAGGCACTCAGCTTCCCACCTCTTCACAAGGAGCACATTTCAGATAAGCAACTCTATACGTCTTTCTTTTTAAACTGTACATCTCCCACTAAAACTCAGGCGGGCTTTCCTTAGCCTTCTCAAGAGCATCCTGCAATTGCCTTGTTTTTCCTTTAAAACAGTAAAAATTTCAAGCCAGCTTTCACAGCTCAGTTTGCATCCATGGATTGGTGACTACAAAATCCAACTAGCTGCTCTGGGCCTTGACAAATCCCCAGCCAGGGACCTGTACCTTATGTGCTGTAATCCTCCCCCATTTCATCTCTAAAGCTGGCTAGTACCAGAGGCTCTTCTCTACCATATCCCTCAGAGAATCACCACCAAAACCTCCCACAGCAAGGGCTCAGCAACACCTGCCCTGTTACAATATTTGAACAGGCTACAGCCCCATTAGAATCAAAGGAGGAAGACAAACCTAAATCCCAGGAATTACACCTCTGCATGGGCGGTTTCATCTCAGCAGCCTCCCTTTGCTCACCTCCCATCCTGAACTGGCTTATCATCCACTCCACGGTTGCCCTGAATTATCCCAGAGGTGACCATATTTCAGGAACAAATTAAACTGTCACAATACATTCCTTTCTACACTGTTTTTTAAAACATGTGAGCCCTGGCTGCCAGAGAATTGTTTTGGAAAGATTAGATTAGGTGCCTCGGAAACTGCTTTGGAAAAAAAAATAAAGGGTTTTCACTTCTTGAAGAAACCCACCTTTTTTTTTCTTTTTTCCCCTGGGAAGTTTGTTTTATTTTTTAACCTCGAAGATTTGGTCAATTAACTGCATCTTGTTTTACAGATCTTTCCACAAAAAGTGCCTCGGTACAGATGACCAATGGGGAGATTGCTCATTTTACAATCATCTGCCACCAACACAAATTAAAATCCTAAAGCCCTCTGATTTTTAAAACAATCCCCATCCAGAGGCCTCCAACATCTCTGTTCAATTGACCAAATCTTCTTACTGTTTTTCCAACTCATAACAAGACACTCAGTTTTACTAGGGGATGTCTATCCACTTCTTCAGACACAAACCCCACTTACAGCCCGGAAGACTGACATGCAGAGGACTGCCATCCCAGCCCTCCGCTCACACTGCTTCTAAGACCAGACACCTAAAATATTAAAATAACAGACAAGAAAGCCTAGCTTGAAATGATAAAAGGAAACAAACCCCCACCTTCTCAGGGCTCATTGTGATAAGAAAGCATTTCTCTCATCAGAAAATCAGATTAGCAACATGTCAACAGTTGGGTGCTGAATCTCTTGACGCTCATCAGTTACCAAAGGAAATGGGAAGCTGATCTTGCAGTCAAAGTGCCAGACTAGGACAACAATTTCTGTTCTAAGCTCTGCTCTAGGCTCCTCCTCTAATGTGAATTTCCATTCCCCAGGTCCCAGCTGTAAAACAAGGGGTTGTAATGTCTCTCCTCTCCCTGCCCAGTGTGTGCCCCAGCTAGAGGCACTGGTAGATACTTGAAAATTTTTCCACTTTCCAGCAGATATGAGGGGCAGCCAAACCTGGACACTTCATAGATTGGAAAAGGGTGGCTGCTTGAGATATACAGCATGGAGGAAGAGGAACAGCAGAGGCATAAACTAATGTCTACTGAACACAGACTAATGTGTTCATCATAGAAGCAATGTGAAGCAGAGGACATCTTGTCAGGCCCCTGATAATCAGGTGCAGTGGGGATCAGATGACTATCATTTGCTCATGAATCAGAGATTTCCACCCTCATCCGTCTACCTCTCTGCTCTGCCACGGACCTGGTGAGACCCTGCACATGTCCCTGTGACTATGAGCCACACCGGCACACAGCCTCCTTGTTTCTGTGGAAAAGCAGGAACTGAAGCACTTTTCCAGGTCTAGGTCTGACTCCCTCACACCTCTGTTTCCCACCTCCACCATGGTCACGGTAGTCATTTCCTTCCAGTGCACATGTTATGAGAATCAATACCTTGATATTTGGAAATTATAGGGGCCACCAGAATAGCTCCAGAGCCATCAGCTGCAACTGAGTACAGCAGAATGGAGGACGTACAGCTGTACTCTTAGGAGGAGAGAGAGCAGATCTGACCCTCAAAGACTTCAGTAGAGCCACCACATATCCCAGGAGAACGATGAGGCCGAAAGTGGAGCAGGGATTTGTGCGTACCTCCTCATCCATCAGCAGCTATGCTGACTGCCAGATGGGAGGTGATACCACCAACCAGCACAGCCATGTCCTCCCCCTGCCTAGCCCCCAGCACTTCTCCTCATCCTGCCTCCCACATCAGCAGAGCAAGAAGCCAGCACATGCTTGTCGAAGCAGGTCAGGGAGCAGACCACTCGCCCAAGGCTGCCTGTGTGAAAAGTGGGACAAGCCCTCCAGAAAAAGCCGACCGGCCTCTCACAATATCATGCAAATCAGGAAAAGGCCAGGAGAAACAAGATTGGGAGAAACCTTGCATGACCAAGGTTATACTGTAAGGTTATGTATTCATCCTCTGCACAGAAGGGGGGGAGCAAGGGGTGTGCATGCACACACACACAGGCAGGAGGTACCTCCTGCTTTCACCAGCATTTGCTAGGTTTGCATTCTACAAAGGAGAGTTGTGCTGTTCACAGCAGGAGCCTAAACAGAGTGGGACCCAAAAGGAGCCACTGCATCTACAGACAGAGATCCAAGGGGAGACAATGAAAAAAATTAATCACAGAATTGGCATACCTACAAGCCAGGATCGGTCCCATATTGACCTATAAGAAACAGTGCTGTTTTATTTACTCAACATAATCAACTATTGTTTTATTTACTTATCATACCAACCAAAGCCTGGTTTCTCAAGCCCAGCCTTCTCCTCTTCCTGGAAGATGAATTTCAGTCCCTCACATAACATTAAGCCTTCTGACATCCAATGCAAAGCCATCAGCAGGGAAGGAGAAACAGAGGACCTAGTGCCACACCAGGAATACTGCTCTGGCTGCTACAGTGGCCGTCTGGGGTAGTATGAAATCCATCATTTGCAGGCTCCAAATTTATACATTCAGGCTTATTCTATACACACGGTTTGAAGCAGGCTGAATAGAGCTGGATGTAAGCCACAGAACTGCTGAAGATAGCACGGAGTGTCAGAGCGCTCAACGTGATCCTGGAGCAGGCCGACACGATGGCTGCCTGTTACCCCAACAAACTGCTGATGAACAGAGCTCACTTCTCAGCAAGCCTCTAAACAAGATCCCAACTTGCCTCAGGCACAAGCACTTGCTGGCCAGACTCTTCTTTGGAGATTTTTCACTGCTTTGCCTTTCTCAGGGAATATGGCCCCATGCACTTCCACGGCCAGCCAGCCATGCCTCGGCTCAGCCCTGACCAGCAGGAGAGCCACCCCGCAAAACAGCAGCCTCCACAATGCCTTTTTCCACTGATCTCCTCCTCGCTTCTCTCTCTGCAGAGCCTTACCCAGGGAGAACAGGGCAGAGCCTGGAGCAGCCCCCGCTGTGCACACCTGCATCCCTCATTTCACTCCTACTCCCTGGCTTCTTAGATCTTGCTCCTCTTCTTCTCCCAGTAAGAGCACGACATCCTCTTCATTTCACAGGCCACAGCTTCTCCCTCACGTCTGCTGTTCCCTCGAGGATGCTAAACAAGCAGGAGACGTATGGGCATCTTCCCAGAGACATCGCAGCAATGTCTCTTTTTTGTATTCGTCAAGTTATTGCTCCCACACACACACATTTAAACTCAGCTCCACCAGCTCTTGAATTTAACTTGCATACGAGCAGTCTGATCTATAATGGATTTAGCTATGCAAAAGGAAAAATCCTCTTAAAGTTTGGCCCACAAGCACAGCAGTATACAAGTACCCGGGCTGCCACTGCCTCTGCATTATTAGAGTGGCCCTCACCCAGGGCATCCTACCCTTTCAGCAGATAGGCTGGGTATTTGCTGGTTATCTGCTAGGTCAGTGTGCCTCCTAAATAAAAGTCCAGTGAGATAAGCAACCAGCTTAGCCAAGGCCAGATGGGGGGGTCAGGACTCCCCAGTTCACCATCCTGTGGCTTTAACCACAAAGTCACCTCTCAGCACAGAGATCAGCTGTTCCAAGAGCCCACACTGCTGTCAGATGGGCACCACAGGCAGGTCAGGCATTAAGACAGTGAGCATGGAAAGACTATTCCCTCTGTAGGCATTCAGGTCAGTCAGCACCACACACAGGAAGCTGTAGAACTATATTCCACTGGTGAGAAGTTGATAAGAGGGTTTTAATTTTACTGAGCCGGTCATTAAACAGTGCCGGTCCCACTTTATAGAGATATAGGTAGCAACACCCAGAATAAAACAGATCATCTTGAAGTAGTTACCTCTGGATATCTGTAATTTTAAACCAAACATCATCAGCTTCTCTCTCTCCCTGCAGTAAATAATTAACTGCGAAAGAATATTCCTCTTGGCTCCCTCCTCCCCAATCAATTCTGCTTTGCAACAATGTGCCGCCTGGATTGCTCGCTGTATCAGTGCACCCGAGTGTTACCCAAAGCCCCTTGGAAGACAGAGGAGAGGTGGAACTGTTCACTGCAGTACAGCAGAGACCTTTCCTTCAGGGTACAAGGGGGCATCGTGGCATAACTCCCAGTACTTCAAGCAGACAGCTATGACATACACGGCTTCGCTCGTGCACTGCTGCAACATCACTGCAACCATCAGCGGAGGCGAATCACGCACTCTGAGCACTCCCATCACACCCCTCTGGACTGCCCGAGCTTTATTGCAAAGGCAGAGCAAATCTCCTCCCCTGAAATACAAGGTTGTCTATTCCTTTCACTGTTTTTGAAATATCCTCCCCATGCCTAGATTTTATCCAGGGGTAAAAAAAAAAAAAAAACCAAACCACAAAACAAATCAAGTCGTCTTTATAAGAGAAACTTCATTTTTTAAGCGACTTGAATTTTTGAATACTAGATCGAAGTTCAATGTTGTGACTGCTCGGTCGTGCACTATAACCTGCACAATGACCTGCTCACCTCTTGGCACCTACTCTCAGCAACCTCAATTTCATACAGACTCTGCAAGTAATAGGTAAACCAGAACATGTTCAGAGCACTCGTTCCTTTTGCCCTACTGAAAGACACCTCCTGGCTGTAAACCCAGCGGGGAGGAAGGATGATGCCAGGAGGAAAGCAAAACTGCCTGGCAGGAAGGCTGGGTTGGTCAGACAGCAGATGGAAGCAGGTTGCATACAGATACACAACCAGGGAACAACACAAGGGCTGCCATTTGATCCTCGTTGCTTTCTTAAGATACAAAGTCAAACTCACTTTTGAGAGAGGCATAAGGAGAACACAAGCAAAAATGAGAGCTGGGGAAAACCTCCAGAATTGCAGGAACACCCTTCCTGCAAACGCCAGAAAAAACGGGGAGAGGCAGAGAAGCATTACCACCAAACAAACATCTTCACACTCACACACAGTCTGGGTTCAGTTTTACATTTTTACGGGTTTAAACACATACCAGATTTAGTTGAGCTGACTATGAAGTGCTCAATAAAAAACTCCACCAGGAAGGTAGAGGAAAAAAGGAAAAAAGGAAAATTTAGACTCAAAAAGCATGGAAAGAGAGGTTCAAGAAAGAGGCAGAAGAAATAATGGAAGGAAAACCATGACACAGAAGAGATAAATGAAACAGATACCAGGGACAGTTCAGGAAAAGATAAACCATGCAAAAATGGAATGAAAACTGGAAGGGAAAGATAAGAGAACGAGGAACATGCCATGGCAGATCAGTTGAACGGCAGTTGGCAAATAGATCATTTATTTAATCTCATCCATATTTGTCAAATAATTTGTTTGATTAACACTCTTTTGTGGTCTTCAGCCAGGTATAGAGCTGATCAAATATCATGTCATAAATATATTATTAGATTAATACAAGGAAAATTCTAAAACATTCAACATTTTTACCTGCTGCTTAATAAGCTCTGGTTCTAAGTTTACAGTTCAAAAATGTTAAAATAGAAAGCTGGGAATAAATTACAATTAGATAAAGATTACTTGAAGCACAACCATTTTGCTTTTCCTAGACTGACAAAAACACAGTATACTGTATAACTCATCTTGAGAGACAGAAGAGAAGACATTTCCACTTCACCACCCTCCCACAAGGAACCCCTCTCTATAGGCAGACTTTTTGTCTTGATTTTATTTTGTTGACCGTTTCCCCAATATTCAACTTTTCTACTCCAAGGTTTTTCACCCCAAGAAAAGCTGGTGAGCTCCAAGAGCAGCCTAAGAGAAAGATAAATTTGGGGTGCACTGGTAGCAGGAGGGAAGGCAGTGGGAGCCATATGCAGCCTGGAAGCAAATGTTTATGTTTGAGCTGAGCTTTGCTCCTCTTAAAGGGAAGGGAAGCCAGGTGAAAGATGGACAAGGATGCCTCAGGATCTCTACTCTCACAGGGAAAAGTTTCCCACACTGTCGGCAGCCTTTTCCAAACCTCCCTAGGAGAGCCAGGGAGGAATCCAGGAGGGGGAAAAAAAAAAAAGGTCAATTGGCAATTTTTCAGCCTGTTTTTATCCCCCCTCCCCCAAGACAACAGCAAGGTCCCCTTGAGAATCCTCAGACCATGGAGTGAAAGCCACCAAGGCAGACCATCTCCACGTGCTGGTGGCAGGGCTGCCAGGGAGCCCCGGGAAGCAGAACCAGGCTCAATAAGGAACCCGTGGCCGTGGCTTTCTAGGCCGACATCAGAGGAACACGAGGCTACTCCCACTGCTGCTCTACCTTCACCACCGGCAGCAGCCAAGAATCAAACTCACCACAGGAGAGAACCACACCAAGGACAACTCCCTGGGGCCGGAAAAGTGTCCCTCAGGTCACAAGTCCTGTTTAAATATCTCAGCAATATCCCAAACTGAGATCATTATTGCTAATTACAAGATCATTTTTATGTAAACACGGAGGGTATTACCACGCATACTTCATCTCTTTTTAATTAAAAGAAGTAAGAGGTTCGCTGAGATAAAAAAAATAGACATGCTGACAGCTCCCACCCAAAAGCAGACTTTTCTGCAGCGATAACACCCATCAGCCTCCAGACCCACCGAGAAGACTGAACAGGGAAATCAATCAGCATCAGCCTCCCCAGTGCTGAAATGAAGCAGTTGGCACATTATTAATCACACAGGAAAAACGTTTTACGAGGAGAAGGAAAGGACCAGACACACAGAGGAGGGATACGCATGGATTCAGTCATGGCTGTCTTAAAAACACTTGGGAAAATCACACAAATCACCAGCTGTAGAATTAAAATACTTCAGAGCTGTGAAGGATAAACACATCAGCAATTCTGACTACAGCAACTCTTTAGCTGAGCCCACACCAAACCTCATGTGCTTTCCTCCATTCAGAACCAGTTCATGCTCCAAGCTGCACGTCCTACCCATGCCAACCAGACTGAAGTACATCGTGACACAGCCTCACCACGAGTTCGCACCCTTTCTGCATTTCAAAGACCTACCCAGGAGCAACTTGCACACCGCAGGCTACAAGAGATATGACCATCCAGCTTAGGACACTGAAACAGTCGATGGCTTGACTTGCCATGCAATGGCTTAACAAGCCATTCCTGCTGCACAGTCCTGTTTCCAGCTGTCCTAAGCATTTCTCCGGCCGCTCCAGAGTTCGCCAGTCCACTCTGACTTCTCATCGTCTCTTTTGTCTCCAGGCACGCTCCAATGCTTGAGGCAATTTAAAATACATCCCCAATCAGGACCTGTATGGGCCAAGCGAGCCATCAGATGCACCTTCACTCGGGGTGAAGACGCTGCAGCCCCGGATGCCGCGACACCCTTTGCAGGGCAGCAGGGCGCAGGCAGCCTCGGCACGCCGCAGAGCCCCGGCGGCGAGCGTCCCTAGGAGGGAGGGAGGGAGGGAGGGAGGTGTCACCAGCTCCGCAGAGCCGCATGCTCGCAGAACGGGGGACCTCGCTCACTCGCTCACAGATGCACACAAATACCTGCGCCTCCACCACCTGCCTGCCCCCTCCGCGCCTCGCCCCGGGCCTGGCGACGCCTGGCACCGCCATGGAGCTGGTCTCTCCTGGGGGTGTCAGCCCAGCAGGCATCTGCTTTGGCAAAGCGTGGGGAGTCTGATGCTCCCGCTTTGAAGCATCACAGGAGCACTGTGAGGGATGCAAGGGGATGAGGGAAGACGGGCGCAGTGGGCTGCAAACTGGGGGTGCGAAGAAGAGGACGAGAACAGGGCTGCAGCTGAGGGGTATGGAGGGGAGCGGGAGGGCAAAGGGGGGGAAGGAAAGAGGGCTGCAGCTTGGGAAGGGGGGGACAAGAGGAGGGCGCGGCGGGTGCAGAAGGAGGGCAGGGGATGGAGGGCAGAGAGAACGGAGGGCAAAGGGGGCGCAGAGGCTGTGGGCTCGGTGGTACCCCACCACGCTCCCACCCCGGCAGCCTGCCTGGGCTAGGGTGGGCAGGCAGCGCCCAGGCAGCAGAGTCATGGCGCGGCCAGGCGAGCAGGTGGGTGGCCGCCACCGCTCCCAACACCCCGGGCCCCGCCGCCGCCGCCCACCGGGCCGA
>VZTA01007228.1:226034-244346 GCA_013398855.1 Mohoua ochrocephala | reverse complement strand
ACCCCTGCTGCTTCCGCGCCCCGCGCCCCGGGAGCCTCCGGGATCGCGTCCTGTCCGCCCGGGGACCCGTCTGCGCTTCCCGCCCCGCGGCGGCTCCTCCGCAGGAGCGCCCCGCACCCGAGGTGAGGGGAAGGCCTGGCGGCCGCCGCTCCCGCAGCCCGCCCTTCCCGGCGGGACTGCCCGGGGTTGCGCTGCCTTTGTCGGCGCCCCACGGAGGCGTTCTGGGGAGGAGAACCGGAGACCCCTGAAATGTAGCGTTGATTGCCAGTCACGGTCCTGCCCGATAACCCGTTGCGCTAAACTCGGCGCACAGGGTGCTTTTATCTGGCCCCTGGAAATGCCTAGAAAAACAGATGACTCCAAATTATTCAAGTGCAATTAAGGCCACAAAAGAAAAGACACCTGAATTGACTCTGCATAAGGCAGATGGAGTTCAGTTAGGCTTAGCAGCAGAGATACGCACTGGCTGAGCAGAATTGCTTCAATTTCAGATGAAGGTCCGAGCGTGTCGAAAGGCTCTTGTCTGATCTTATTTGGGTCCCACAAGGAGCACCGCTGAAGCAGAGCTAGTAAATATTGATGGACGCAAGCTTCACGTCCTGAAATCGAGTCTGCCAATGCAGTGCTTCCCGTTCTGTCACAGTACACCAGACATTTTCTACTCTTGGGCACCGTGATTCCCCTATTACTATTTGGAAACTGGAGAGTGGATTGCATAGTCACTGTATTATCCAGCAGCTTGCAGAAGTAATCAAGCTTTGATGCAGAATACGATATCAAATAACGTACACACTCCTGGTACTGGAAAAGCACTGTTCTCTCTGACATATGTTTCAAGCACACTTCCACAATTTATTGTTTCCATTAGAAAAGTATCTAGTAATCTGAAAATCGATCTAAAAACCATTGTTCTAGATACTACGCTTGACACATAATAAAAAGAAAGCTCATGCCCTGCAGAGCTTGTAGCAAGAGCAGATTAAACATGTTCTAAGGATACCCGTTGAGAGAGTTGTGCAGGTTTTCTCAGGTCTCATGAACGTGTTGCACCAGCACAAACAAACCTGCCAGAGCACTTTTCCAAAGAGCAGCACGCAAACAGACAGGTCCAAACAAAAAGGCTGAAGCTTTAACCTACCTCGAAACTCTTCCCTTGCTTCTAACAAGCCCTCCTGACTCTGAATGACCTCTCAGTTCTCCACGGAAGCGAGGGCCGCAGCTCAGGGAAAGCCAGCATCTCTCCCGAGCGAGCCGAGGGCAGAGCAGCAGCGCACACAAAGGTGATGGGTTTCTCCACAGGCAGACACACGCACGCACCGTGCACCGCCTCTCCGGGCTACCTGTCTCGTCTTGTTTTAGCCGTTTCTAACGAGCAGGCAGGGTACTGGAGCATGCAGAAATCTTGCTTTTTGAAGCACCCTGAAAATGGGCTTGTATTTTTCGGTACCCTAGGTGGCCCAGAAGAACTTGTCAGGGAGCAAGCACCAAATAGGTGGTAAAATAAGCACAGCTATGGGGGAACCTCAGGTTCATGCTTCTTGACCTTCTCAGTATCCTCCAAGAACCAAGAAACACCAGAAGAGGAGACTGAAACTGCCTCTCTCTTGCTCATTCTTCAGTGCCAGATCACATCAGGCTGTGAGATACCTGAGGACTATTTGTTTGCAGACTGCTGGAAGACAGAGACGGAATCACCTATTGGTGAGTCATAACCACACAATCGCAGAGGGGTGATGGCACAGACTTGCAAAGACACGGAGAGTGATAACAGCTTAAAAGTGTCTTCTTTCCCCTTCTACTTTTTGATAAAAAAGAAAAGTATTGGGACTCTATCCTCAGCTGTGGCAAAGCCACATAACTCCATTGCTTTTGTCAGAGCACAGATTTACACTTTCTGAGGTCATAGCCCATTCTGTTTGTAAAAAATGGTTCCTCCTGAGCAGATTATTCCTTCCTTTCTCTAAACTTGAGTTTAATTCTTCGAAAATGTCTGGCTTGCAGTGCTCTAACTGCTGTAAGCCTTGCTTGACAGGAAAGGAAGGCTAATCAAATGCTGGGTCCGCTGGCATGCAGAGCAATAAAAAGGAAAGTGAGAGAGTATCTCAGGTCCTTACTGCCACAGTACAACTCCAAAAACGAAATCTGCAGTGGAGCTGAAAAGCTGTTCCATCATTCCCATACCTTCAATTTTTCATGATTGTTTTCACCAAAGTGTATGTAGCTTGCAGGTGGAAGGCCATAAGTCATAGACATGCTTATCCTGTCATAACTTTTTGTAGCAACACTCTCAATTCAGTCTGCGAAGGTACATCACTGATTTTTGTAGGTGCTGTGACCCAAAATTAACTCCTTGATATTTTCACCCCCTCTTTAACTTCTGCAAAAGGGGAGTTGTGGACAAGACATAAACTTAGCTGTCCACTGTGTGATGTACAGACTTATGCCAAGAGCTTAGTGAGCTACTGAGCTTGCTCATCAGCTACAGATCAAGGCTATCTGTGACATTTTTAAAATTAGAGTTTTTGGGAGTGATTTCTATTAGAAACACCCAAGTTGAATTATTCTTTCTTTCTCCCTAATAAAAAACTCAAAAAAACCGTGAAAAGGTCTTCTTGTGATCATCAAAATCATCAACAAAGTAGGTAACACTAATTTTCGGCTTCGCAAGGATACATACTTAAATACATCCAGGTATGCACCATATATTTTTGATATACTGGAGGGTTTATCAGTTCTCAGCAGACACAGAGAGTAGATTAGTGGTGTCAGTTGCTTTTGTTGTTCTGGGTCTCCTGTTGCCTCACCATATCTACAAGTTCACCTGACTTTTAATCATGTAGATTGCTTTCTGGTTCTTTCCATGGCTTTTGAGCTCTCCCCAGTTCATTTTCCTGGATGCACATTTTTTCTGTGTAACCAAAACTTTCTTGGAAAGTGTTTGCAAGGAAGGCTCTGTCACTGTGCTGCCTTTAACAATGTCTCTGAGAGCATACTGAGAAAAGTAGAGATCCCTGTGAGTTTTGCTTCCCCATTGCATCACATTCCTCATGATTTTTTAATTTACTCCTCCTGCAGACACACTAGACTCAAGAAACCTGCAAGTCCTTTTCTCATACTGGGATGTTTTCTTGCTCATCTCTCCCTGAGATTAGAGGATGAGTAGTGTCATGGCAGAAAGCAAACTGATAAGCAATTGACTTTTTAAAATTTCTATCTTTCTAGGGAATGCAAATTGTTTCCTTGTAGTATCTGACAAAGTAACACAAGTAACTTGCCATGGCAACCAGTTTATGGAACAGAAAAAAAAATTATCATTACAAGGTGCTTTGTTACTATAACATGGAAAGAAGCTGAGATCTTATCAGTTTTGTTCACTTGTGTGCCATGCATCATCTAGGTAGCAGAACCTGTCAGTAGAAGTTTGTGCTTCAATTCAGTGCAAGTCATCTGCCTTGTGGGCCTATCTGATACTTGGATCAAAGCTGAAGTGCAGTCAGAAGGAAAGAAGGAAGTGTTCAGAAGAATTGAAACAAGGCTGGATTCTCAGAAACACAAGGACAAATCCATTTCCTCAGCAAGCTGATGCAACTCTGAAGATGCCAGTAAGAGATGAACCAATTCTGAAATTAATTTGGCTTGCATTCTCTGACAGTCTCCATTATTTTACTGTCCTCTATTTTTTTCCTTAAGTGAAGTAAGTCTGCAGATCTGTAAGTATTTTGGAGTTACCTGGGACAGAGGATGGAATAGTCTAGAAAAGTCTGCCTTCAAGCCCATTCTCTCTACAAGGGTGCTTCTGGGAGGGACAGACTCATTGCCACACAGCTTACTTGGGTTAGTGAGTGAATTTAGAAATGGCAAAGGGAATCAGCTAAAGGCACAGAGGGGAAACCCTCATAGTTACCGCTTTGGGAGGAAATAAAAACTGAGTTTTGTTAGCTGAGAGGAGAACAATTTTGAAAACTGTTTGTGCAAAGAGTCACAGAGACCAGTGGAACTACTCTGTGCTGAGGATAGGCTCATCTGTAGATCTGGAGTGGGTCTAGGGTATGCTTTACTCCGGAGCTGGAAAGGATGTCTTCTGTGGGACAGATTTGAAAAGTGAAGGAAAAACTGAAAGTTTCTTAATCCCTTGACTACTGATTTGAGCCACAAGTAACATAGCTCCAACTGTGTGATGGAATGAAGTGTATGCTCCCCCTTCTATTTTAAAAACACTCTCTCAGTTAAAATTTATGCTGTTCATGCACTAGCACTAATGCTTGAGAAACAGTGGCCAACTTTCTGAGCTGCCTGGGGCCTAGCTGAATTCACAGGTAAAATTCTCGTGACTCATGGACAATTCTCTTCTGGCTTCCTGGTGAGGTTATAGAGAAAATACTGCTAGATTACAAACCCTGACAAAAGCATGACTTGGAAAGAAGCCTTTGAAAAGAAACTCTTAATGTATCAGATAAAGCTATGTGAGATGCAAAGCTAGAGTTCACTCTTGACAATGAATTCTTATACTGTGAGTGATTGACTATAAAAAGACTTGGGAAAGATCTGAGTCTCCTGCAGCACAAAGAAACCATGAGATAAATGAAAGTCATCTCAAAGGAACCATGCTAAAACTGTTCAACACTATAATTTAACACAGTCTCCTAGAGACTGGGAAAAGTCAGCAGGCTAATCCTTACTGCAGGTTGTACCAAGAGAGACATAGCCACAAGAGAAATCACAAATGTGAAATGTCACAAGTGTGTACTGTCATCCCAAGGGCCTGGGGATCCTGGAGATACCTAAGACTTGGAAGCAGCAGTCCAACTGAGAGACCACACAGAGAAAAAAAAAAGACCAGTCAGTCCTGGCTGCAAGAGTTTTTAAGACAGACACTGAACTGGAAAGATCTCCTGCAGTAATCAATTAACAAAAGAAAACACTGAATTAATTAATCAATCCTCAATAAATCAACAAAATCTTCCTCTGTATCATCTCCAAAGACATCACATTGCTTCAGACGACCCAAGCAGTGAATGGGACCACTTTGTTTTTAATCCTCAAAATAATGGCATTAATATTGAATTAAATTCTACTAAATAAGAGTGCTCAGCCTTCTTTCAACCAAACCATTTGAAATGTTGCAGAAGATTCTGGATGGGCAGAGCAAAATTGTCATTTCTGGAGGGTTATTTGATCCAGGACAGGATCTTTCTTATCATGGATTTCCTTTTTGAAATAAGCAAGGCAGCATCTTGTCAGGTGCCTGGCCCAAGCTCCACCAAAGCTAGAGAGAGGAAAGATTCCTGTTGACTGAAATAAATTTTGCTAACAGTTGGATTTGGTCAATTTTGAACTGAGAATAGAAACTTGCAGAGAAGATGCTCTGGAATCGCAGAAATGAAAGGCTTTGTAATCAGAGCTTGGAAGTAGAAGGAGATCTATGTTCCATGGTTTAAAAATACAGACAGCTGCTGATTCCTTTTTTTGCTATTAAAAACCCCACAACCCAAACACACACACACACACACACATGCACAAAAGACATAATTCAAAAACTGGTCATTTCCCAGTCAGCCTCCTTGTAGAGACACTGTGGGAATGAACAACTATCACATCCCCCTAGATGTGGTATGCAATAGTTGGTAACGTGAGCCCCTCACCTAAGTGGATGATGGCATGGTTGGACTTCAGATTTTGCTGTGTGGGGCGAGCAGGGGAAGAGATGAGATAGGGGTTTGATCTCCGAGTATTTGCAAGCCGTGTTGCTTTCTACAACTGCCTGCTAGTTTCAGTCTGATCTGAAGCACACTGCCCTCTGCAGTGTCCCATTTGTTCCTGTGGGTGTTTGCTTAAGCCCCCAACAAATGTTCTTTTTGACTATTTGTGCTTTTTTCAGGGAGTCGTAGCTGATCATGTGGTGAGTCTGGAGCCTGAGTTACTTAGAAATGACACTGATTCTTTCGTGAAATGCCCCCACCTCATCAAAAGTCGCCAGGGTTGGTGATGTCCTGTGTCTCCTTCCACTCTCTGCTGAGCCTGCCAGCGTAGATCAACGAGGGTCACATAGGGTAGGAGGCCTGGTAATGCAGAAATCTGCAAGTTGGGAGCCACACTGATTTTCCTGGCAGTGGCTTGCTGGCATACGTACAGGAGCTTTTGTTAGCTGTCAGCCTGAATGGAATGTCAATCATTCCCTTGGAGCCTGATCTTCAGATCACTGCACTCTGAGGGAGGGCTTTTGCCTTTGTCTTCATACAGCAATAACTCAGGTCTTTGGAAGCTGGAAGCCTTGTTTTTTTGTTAAGAAGCCCTTGTGATATTTAGTCTTCATGTGATTTTCTTTTTCAGACTCTACAGAAAAGTTTGAACACTTTGCAACTGATATGCTACCAGGTTTTTTTATGGGACAGTTTGGATCACTTACCACGCTCTGGGTCATCTGTCACTTTTGCTGGCAGGAGCCAGATTTCCAGAGTGGAAGCGGGATGAGTTGCTAAGGGATGGCTTGTGCTCTATATCATTTCTGCATTCACTGATGTGCAACAGATTTATCTGTGTAGTTCAAGGCCTCTCTGTAGCAGATGAGTTTGGACTGAAATCTCAGACCATCCCACATGTTCTCCTGGAGAAGACACTAAGATTATTGGTATTCTTTTTTAAATAGTCTTCTTCTTCATCAGCTAGTGCTGATTTTCTTCCCCTCAGCTTCAAAGAACTGTTGCTAACTACATCTCTTTCTTGCAGAAATTTTAAAGCAGTGTTGCACAGCGTGATTCAGGCATGCACACATGGTAGAACTAGATAGAATTAAAGACATTTGTGTTTATCTATTAAACTACTGGTTCCTTTTCCTTTGACTGTTTTTTAATATACTGGCCAAACATTGTCTCTATCCCTGCCATGCAGCCCTCCTCATCATCACACTCAAGCTGCTGAGCCTTTTTTTCTCTTCTGTTAAACTCCTCACTGAATTCTGGTTTTCCTTCTGCTGTAAGGAGATGCCACGAGCCTTGGTTCCTATCTGTGCAAGCAAGTAAAGCTGATGTGAAGCAGTACTCACATAAAATAAAATCACCCTGTAGGCTGAAGAGGAGGATGGAATCCAGCCTTCCCAGCCTCTCTGCTTCTTAGTGCTCTTGACACTCCAGCGTATGCTCTATTCCTACCCAACCTTAGTAAAGCTTGATTATCTGGTCCCTTTCCATCACAGGCAGCTGTTTTCCTCTGTGGCAGCCTCTTCCTGATGCTCCTGTGCAGTGTTTCCAGCTCCCCCTTCATCCCTTTCTGTGGTTACCTAAAGCACATGCCGCTGCAGTAACGAAGTCCATCGGTGACCTCAGCCTTGACGTTATTTATAGCAAAGGTAGACATGCTCCTGCGGCGCGGCTGCTCGTTGTCAGAGCTGGAGATCCTGAGTTACAGAGCTCCCTGGGAGCTTATGGTGGTAGCGGTATTCCCACATCGAGTGAGATCCAGGTTAGATATTGGAAGGTCTCCTTGGGAGTTAGGCTGTGCTCTTGTGTCACTATCCTGTCTAGGCTGTCCTGAGAGACCCCTAGTAAAGGTGAGGGCATAGTCCTTCCACACAAATGCTTTCAAGAGCAGCACAGGGCTAGAAATGATCCCTTCAGTCAGAGACGTGATGTAGTTGACCTCTCCAGGTATTTCTTTCACCTCTTTGACAACTACAGGTATTTCTACACCTCTTTCACACAGATTTTCTTCTTGCTGGCAGTTACCCCGTTCCTTATGACAGAACTTTCCCACACTGAAGACATAAAGTTGACCACAGTATCTTGGGCTTTTTGTCTGCAGTTTGGTCATCCCCTTTCTTCTGCTGCTTCTCCATCAGGGAAGGTGAAAAGCAGAAGAGGACTTGCAGTCACTTTCATCTTGCAGGACTGATGCAGGTCCATTGCGTGTTTCTAGGTAACTTTTCAGGCAGATGTTCATGAGCTCAGCAGTGGTGTGACTGTGTGTGTGTGTGTGTGTGTGTGTGTGCAAATCACCCAGATACTCTCTGAGGGCTTTCAGGCAGCCAATGTTAAACATTGCAGAAGTCAGACCTCCTGCAAGATTCCTAAGCTGAGATGCCCAAAGCAACACATTGCAAATTTCTTCTCTGGTTTCAGACTTAGGACTTTGTGTTTCCCACTTTCACTCAGCAGACAGTGGTTGGGGAAATACTGAGGTTAACGTAGGAAAACACTGATCACAAATGTTACGTGACTCCAAGTGATTGATGGAATTTCAGCCATTGACTATAACATGGGTAAGCTTATGTTAATCTACAGATGTTGTATTAACACTGAGCCATTTCCCAGTTCTCATTAGCAATGTGCTTTGATAGGGGTAGAAGGTGTTAGCCGTAGTTTCCCTTCAGTGAGCTGTTTAATCATTGGAGCTTACTGGCAGTGGGATTTGGGGGACTTACATGATCACAAAGTGAATTAAGAGTAAAACAATACCCTCCCTCTGGCTTCTCTGGGATGGTGCACAGGGGAGGGAATGGGTTCAGAGCTGCTCTGTTTCCCCATTTAAGCGGCACTGGTGTGCTCCAGTGAGGACTAAGCAGGAAGCTGCTGCCTCTTTAGTCAAGATCTTCCTGGTTTTCGGGAGCACACTCACACCAGCTCTCCTGCAGATCAGCACATGCCAGTGAACTTGTTGTAGCATGTTTAGCCGCACGTTCTCGTTGGCTTACTGAGGTCTGATCCAAAGCTTACTGCAGATACAGGGAGGATTCATGTATTTCTTCAGTGGCCTTTGGTCTACTCTGTGGAGGCAAAAATAAAACTGGGATAGATACATGGGTGAGTGAACCCTACATTACCACCACATTGCACTCTGAGGAGATGGCAAAAGGGATTCTGGAGCCCAACTTTGT
This sequence comes from Mohoua ochrocephala, assembly GCA_013398855.1. NCBI lineage: Eukaryota > Metazoa > Chordata > Aves > Passeriformes > Acanthizidae > Mohoua > Mohoua ochrocephala. The sequence goes on along the minus strand of VZTA01007228.1, from coordinate 235,477 downwards.
GTGTCCCAGAGCAGTAAAAGCAACATGAATCCTACTTAATAAGTAATTCGAAAGCACTTTCTGGTTTGTGAATCATCTGCATCCCAGACTTTCTGAGGCTCTTGGGTAATGAGACAAGAGCAGTGCAGCTTCTGTAGTCATTTCTACCTGCTCACTGGGCTGCCAGCCTGCTCTGGCCCTAATTTTGAGCTGTTCTTTTAAAATGCTCTCTGCCACTAAGCAATTCTCATCTAGAGATCTCAGACATGAAGTAATCCTCCCAGCTTTTCTATAAAAAAAAGCCAACTACCATTAAACCTGTTTTACAGGTGAGTAGGCTGAGCTCCAGTCTGCCTGAGATCACAAAGTGTTATTTAGGGCCAAACTGCCTGGGCTGACACATTCCTGCAGCAGGGATGACCACCTTTCTTAAAGGAAAAGAGGAAAAGAGTGCCCAGGCGGAGGGAGGGCCGGCCTCTGTTTATGTACATGCTTTGCACATGACTGTGAAGCAAATAAACCCCACTGGCTGCATGGCTGGAGTCCAGGTGTCCCTCGGATGAAGATGCAGGTGTAGGGTAAACTGAAACGCCGCGCTCGGCCCTTTGTGCTGAGCCATCCGGCAGGTGGGAATGCACAGCTCCGCCTGATTGCTTATGCCTGAGTCACCTCCTTCAGCATTTGCCATTGCCTAGCATGTTAGCATGCTGCCTGCTGGATAATAAATGACTTCATCTGCTGCAGCAGTGAGGATACTATTAAAAATTAACCCTGGGAAATGGTCCTGCATATTTTTTTCAGAGCCAGACAAGGGGGAAGAGGAGAGGAATGCTGTTGAAATGGGATTTGCAGAAAAGGCAAGTGGTGAGTTTTTAGTAATGGGGATGGTTCAGGCTTTGGTTTAATCACTGCAGTTGTTGGCAATCGATGATCAAAATTCAGAGGGCTTAAGGCACTTGATGAAGTTAAAAGCAGTGCAGGTAGAAAAGACTCAATAGGCATATTGCAGAGGAGGTCACAGAATGGGATAAATGGGGATTACTGTGCTGCCATGTAATTTATGACTGGTTTGCTGAAATAAATAAATTTATCACGTGGATATTATTACCACTTGAAAGGAATGATGCCTGTAGACGAAATACTCTCCAGTTTTGGTTTATGTATTGCACGCTTTTCTCACAGTATCACACTTAGAACCACACCCTACGTATAGCAGCATGCAAAGTATATTTACAGAAGTGAAGGATTTGTATTAAATATCTCAGGAAATAGAGCAACTGACAGACAGATATTTCATTTTCTTGGCTTCTCTTGCCTCCAGCACCCACACAGTATCCATCAAATTGTCTGGAGTCAAACCCTCACAGGCTGCATTTGAAGCTTGGGCAAGGAGCCAGGCTGGTTTAGAGAGCAAAGTCCTGTCTGTCCACACACACTTACCACTGTCTGTGTGCTGCAGTCTGGAGCAGGGGAGCTCAGCCTTAGGCTCAACAAAAAATACCCCCTTAACTCCCTTTGCGTTGTTCCAAGAAAGGGATTTGGTCTGAAGCCTGCAGACGCTCACATTAATGCTCTCATTGTTGACACAAAAATTGCACCTTGTTCTGAGACGTCATTCAGCTGGCTTTGGGACAGCAGCGAGCAGCACGTCCCATCCTGAGGGATGTCCCGGCTCCTTGAGCTGCTCCCTTCGCAGATGGTTGGTACCTATAGATGGGCTGGATGGCAACACAGGCTGTACTGCCAGGTGCAGTGACTGTGCAGGCAGATCTGCCCTCTGGCTGGCATGCTTTTTTCCAGAAGCATATTGTAGCTGTTGATTTCACAAATGTACAGCACCTATCCAAGGGCCAAGCTGAGGTCTGCATGTTTGTCCTGAGTCACCTGCTCATCGCCACGTGGCAAAGGTATTTTAAAATGTTGAGCTTAAGGAGATATGCTGCGGCAGGAAAAATGATATAAAGTTCCTTCATAATCAGTGTTACAAATTTGCTGGATGAAAAGTACTCAGATATTGCTATGTCCAAACTGGAGACAATTCCTACTCTAAGATCTTTCCTTACCTGTGATATTTAAGGAACCATGGTTGAAATATTCCTCAGGCTAATTCCTGCATTTTATTTATTGTCTCTCCTTTTTCTCTCCATGCAGACAGAGCTTTGTCATTAGCCCTAGTCTCTGGTACCTGCCTACAGCTCTTGCTGCAGCCAAGCATGCTGCTGGAACAAGGATTTTATTTTAATGATTACTGACCAGGCGTTATCACAACGGTTGTCATCAACACAACACCAATTTATAAACATGGTCTTTGTGGAGGTTTTGGAAAGCCCAATAGCTTAGAGTTAGTTTGGCACCTCTTTGCAGAGTAGATGGTGCATGTTGAAATCACTTCCTTTAACTTCAATAGGTTTGAGATCACACCCATGGTGTGGTTATTTATTTCCCTCCCCTTTTCCCCCACACCCCCAAGGTCTCTGTATTTCACTCACCAGGTTGCCAAGGGCTGTGTGTGTTGCTCATGTGTTGTGAGGGAGGTATCTCAAAGAAGAAAGAAGTGACCTGTGCAAACAGCTGTCGGCATACGTCCAGCTGCCCAATTCTCTAGAAAAGGAAGTTGTGATCTACGCCTGGAAAACCTGCTTCCACAAGCCAGGAGTTAACCAGTAAACAATGTGTATATATAGTTGCATCCTAGACACTTGTGTTTCCACTGGCTTTTGAGGAGAATGAGAAGGAAATGTATTTTTAACACCAGCTCAGCTTGTAACCTGATCTGCTACTTCGGGGAGGAATCAACCGATAACTTAGCTATTAGCCAGCTGCCAGTGTTTGGTACACAAGATTACACGGAATGGTCTGCTATAAATGTCCCTGTGTTGGTACATCCACAGCATGGCATAGGGAAGTGACCATTGTAGGGCAGGACAGGGGAGGCTTATGTGTATTCCAAGGAAGACAGGTTCTGCCAGTAGTGATCTGTCAGGAGTTGTTGGGGGGATACATTTTGCTTTGTCAAAAGTCCATCTCCGTTACTAACAACGGTGGGCAAGTCTGGGAACAAAAGGTCTTTGCTCAGACTGTAGGAGGTGAATGAAGGTGAGTCACAGTGCTACAGGAGCTTCGTGGCTCCTACAGATAACAGTAGTTTGTGGACATGGGAGGATTCCCATTCTGAATTTCTGTTGTCTTCTGAAGGCATTTGCTCAGCCCAATGCACACCACCCAGCTCAGGCACTAGGAGTTTCTCTTCAACCACTTTAAGGGTTAACCCAGGGTCTCTTCTAAGGTGTTTCAAGAAAAGAGGATGGAGTCCTGAGCCAAAAGTGCAGGCATTCATGGCCAAAGAGCAGTGATAAAGTGCAGGTTTTCACGGCCAAAGAGCTGGCCTACAAGCACAACTGGAGTCCCCTGTAGAAGACAACATGCCACGTTCACTGCCATTTGCTGTCACCAGACAGTGTGGCTGCTGACAGATCCAGCCTTGAAAACAAACTGTCAAGCAAGGCTTTTGAGGTAGGTGTGAGATTTGTGTGGAGTGGGAGGTGTTTCATGGTTTTCAATACTTGGGAACACTACCTGAGCATCTGTCTGGGGTTCAGCCAGCGTGCTGAGTTAGGTAATGACGCTGAATTTTACTGAAACTTCTAGACAGTGCATAAAACATAGAGAAGCATACCAATAATCCATCTTTTCTCATCACTACTCAGCTGCTGGAATTTAAGTACACAGTCCTTTTTCTAAGCACACATTATGCAAAATCGGAGCCAGGGCTGTAAAGAGAGTGTCTGGAAATCAGGTCTCTCCTGTCATTTTGGGGACAAGGAAACATTCTTCATTCTCTATGAGGATAGGATTCCTTCTAGTAGTCTAGAAGAAGTTATACATGGCAATGACCCAAATATAGATGAATCCCAAGGCTTTCCAAAGAGGCTGTCCATGGAAAAGGCAACCTGAGCTGCTTAAATTCTAGGGAAAATCCCAGTATGGTATGGTGGTGTGTTGCATCACTTTTCATTTCTGTACAGTATCTGCTGAACTTGACTCTAGGCTGCCTGCAGCAGAAGCATATGTGTAGGGTCAAGGGTTCCTTTGGCAGAGCAGAGAGGACCATTTTTGCCTTTGCTCGGTTCATTCACTGATGCTGAGCTAGAAGGAAGCGCAGATCACCTCATAGACTGTGGAGCTGATGCACCCCTGGGGATGGGCAAGGCACCTGAGGCAAAAGGGGCACTTTGGCTCCTAGAATGTTGGGACGGGGAGCCGTGTCTTCCAGGCTACACAGGCTGGCCCTAGGATTACAGGGAAGCACAGGGTGTACAGTGTTTGTTCCAGTCTGCAGAACTGCCTGGCCCCATTTATCTACCTGCTGATCTCCTCTCTCCACATCTGCAGACTGCAGTCCAGCCACCTTATTTCCTGCCCTGCAGGACAGGGATTTGTTGAGGACTTTCACCAGAGCTGTTGTCTGTAGCGTGGCTTGCAGTGGTGCTGTTGCTGTGATGGCTGAAAGCCCTGGTGTACATGAGTTGCATTCAGAGTAAGCTTTGAACTGTGCAAAGTGCATGCAAACTAGTGGTGTAATGGCATGCAAACTGGTGCTTTGACCTGATTAAATTTTTTTAAAGCCCCAATTTCTCCACTGCTTCACATAATATGTTGTCACTTACACTGATGGGAAGTGAAAATAACAACCCCTTTCTGATTTGGTAACATTTTATGGTGGCTTTGCATTGGCAGAAAAAGCAAGTACACATTGGAAAGCTGCTGGTTCCCCTGTCTGAAGACAACTAAGATGAATTTGAAAGCTAAATCCTGCTTGGAAAAACAAATCTAAAAAGCGCAGTGAGGCCGCAGGTTCCTTTACTCTGCAGCAAGCGATGAAAAAGAACAAATGTTGCTCCTGAAAAACTGTGGAGAAAGAGTCATTGACCGTAACTCCTTTCCAACATCAATTCATTTTCCCTAGTTTAATGTTGAAAACAAAGTTGTAACTCAATCATTGACCGTGGAATTCATCCCAGAAGAAATGCAAGGACCACCAACAATGTGGTCCAGGTGTGGATTATAAATATCATCAGGAAAAGAGACATTCTGTGTCCCAGGGGCATTAATCTTGCAGCCAGTGCTCTTCCTTTTATATTTTGATTTTAAACCTGCCATTTTTAAGGCCTCTCAGCAAGACCTCCTCTTGCAGAGGATTCCTACCACACCAAGCACGGTGATGCCCCTAAACTGAATGAAGCCCTGTAGTGGTACTACAGTTGTAACAACGTTGGGTTTTGTACCTACCGATTCTTTGGTAAAAATTACCATCTGGCAGCTGCAGAGGAGCTTTGGATTTCTCCCATACCGTGGGACAGGATACTATACACTGGAAAAGCAGATGTGGGCAGACAGCATCCTTGAGCTTTCCAAAACCAGGAAATAGTTTGACCCAAAAGAAACTGAGAAAGGTAGAGGGCCTTGAACAGAGGCACAAAAAAATAATAATTTATACACAGGCATTTCAAGTTACCATTGATTCATCTTGAGCCCAGAATTACATAAACAAGGGAGTACAAGCATACTTTTCTGGCTCTCAGTATTTTTTTCAAATAAGAAGGTTATGTTTCCTTTTTCCTGTAAAAGAGGGGAGAAAAATATTACATTTATTTATTTATTTATTTATTTACAACTTTGCATTAAATTAAGGCAGAAATAGGAAATAAGCCCTTCTGGAATTAGGCAGTCCTGTCTCAGTGACTCAAATATTAATACAGTGCCCTATCTCACCTTTGCTACCCCATGTCTTTCATCCCAATCAGTCATCTTGTCTGCACAGTAATGCATCTACCTCTGAGTAGAATCACTTGGTCATGAACCAGAACCTGCTTTTCTAAAAATACAGTACAAAGGAAGGAAAGACCCCTCTGTTGTGGCATCTGCACCAGGTATTGCTTGAAAGTAAGTGGGATTCCACCAGAGTTCTTCCCTCCCAGCAGAGCTGAGTCAGGGCTTAAGCTAATGAGATATCCCAACACAATTGAAGCCTGTCTTAAGCTTACCTTTTCTCTAAGAGACTCTGTACCATGACAAGGTGTTATTTGCTGGTTTTATTGCCTTCTAGTACCCAAAAAATCTACCATGCCAAGAAGGGTGTTCACTCTCCTTGAGTGATACTGCAGCACTGAGAGGAGACAGTTTTCGTCCCTCAGCACTGGCTCAGGACCTCAGAAGTGTGTGGCCACCTTCAAAGGCCACGCATGGTTTCTGTGCGACTTCGGTGACATCAGTAGTTTGGTTTACTTGTGTACAGAAGCAAGGGCAACATAAAACTGTGAATGCCCATCTTTCGGTGTGAGTTAAAACACTCTATAAAAACTGTTATCGAAAGTTTTTTCCAGGTCTAGTTCAGTTTGAAAAGATACAGCTTTGTACAAAATGCCATATGTTTCCTGATGAAGCTTTCCTTTCTGATTGCAGTTTATGAATTCATATAAGCCTGTGAAAAGGAGCAAAAACAAATGCCCAGATTCATTGACTCAGAGAAGATGTTTTATTAACTGGATTCTCTCATTGCCCTTTCTTTTCATGCCAGGTGCAGTGACAGCAAAATAAATTCAATTCACAGACTCCTGTCATCCTCCGGATCTTTGGATCAGTTGTTTTTCCCTCTCAGCCTCATTCATTGCTTCTGAAGATGAACTTCTAAACACCTGCTGTGGTCGAAACTGTTCTTACATCATCTCCTGAACACAGTGACTTCAGTCACATGAAATCATGAGGTTAATGCCACAGTCGAGACTTCAAAGCTGTTTCTGCAGACCTGAGCTGATTTTTTTTTGAAAATGCGACTGTAGCTGCTAGTTCTTAACCAAAAGAAGAATTACCAAAGTTGTCAGTGTTCTGCTTATCATGCAATACAAGAAGATGGGAGAATTTTCTAGCAGAACTGCAGTCTGGATAGAGGTGGCAGTACCCTAGTAGGAGTTCTCCACTTAATCTCAGATTAGTTTTGATTTTTGTCTTTTTGTATAAAATGGAGATGAATATCCTTGTTCTGTATTACCGACTTGAACCAGATGACCTTTAAAAGGTCCCTTCCTTTTAAACTATTCAATGATTCTATGAAATTGTTAGTTGTGCTAGAAAAGGGATTCTCACAAGAAAAAAGGTGATTACAGGGCTGCCTAATGAGGGTAAGAGATCAGGCTGCAAGGGGAACTATCTTCAGAGAGACACTTTGAACCAAGCTTTCAGAAGGAGGGAGACATTGATACATATCTAAATGACTCTGATGGGGTTATGTGCAACAGCAGAAAACTTTCCTCTAACCAGAAAGTCCCCTCTGGTTCTGCGTTTCTGAGTTGTAGTGCAATGAAATACTGAAATGTTAATAATGCAAGTAGCAACAGCGATTATCTATTGATCAATAATATTAATTAGAGACTGGGTTGATTGGATGTTGCTTGTGACTGAATAAAACCAGAAGAAGAGACAAATCTCTTCTTGTAAAATAAGAATCCCAAAGGAAAAGCATGTTTATCTAGGCTTGGTTTTCAGAGGGGGCTTCACCCAATTCCTGTTCATTTGAGTAGCACCAATATCATTGCTCCAGAGTAACACATTTTGTGGAGTTCCTGTGAAGGTGAGATCAGAATCAGGTCCACTGTCTCCAGGTGGGTCCAAGGTATGCTAATTGTCAGTATTAAGATTCTAAAACTTTCTTGGATAAACTGAAACATAACTTTTCTTTCCTATAAAGCTTCATGAATGTACAACGTGGTTCCTGGATAGAGATCACATCAGCTCCACAGTTATTAATTTACGGGTTTCTCACTGACCTTAGCTCAGCTCTGGGAACGGTGCCAGCACAATTACAGTAACTCTGAATAAAGAGACGTAAAGCTTCTGTATCTACCCTGAAATTGTGCCAGAATTTTCTCTTCCTCAGTGATGGAAAGATGCATTTCTTTGATTGGTTTCAAACAGTTCAGACTGCGTTGGCCATAAGTAGATTATTTCCAGCAAAACAAGGAAAAGAAGAAAACTACCATGCAGATGTGTGCACGCACAACACACGTACTCCACAGACAATGTTTGGGAAGTGTGTCCCAAGAAGGTGTATGTTGGGAAACTGAGTCACGGTGACTTGAGCTAGTTACCTGGAAAAAAAAATGGCAGAATTGGGAATAAAATTCCAGGGGCAGATGCTTGACTCAGTATTGTTTTCACTGAATCACACTACCTTCCTGGAGCACGTCAAGGCCCGTTGCCTTCCTTCCTGTAAAGATGGGAAGCTGGATTGCAATGACACCAGGTGGAGCTGAGTGTGCTCATCACCTTGGAAAATCAGGCCCCTGGTGATTTTCTCTGATGTTAATTGACTGTCAGACCCTGCAAGAGGGGAGTCAACACATTTCCTGACCTATGGTCTAAGTGTTTTCCAAACCCTAGAGTAAATTGAATGTAGTTGCAGAGGAAATGCTGATGCAATCCAGCAGCAGCTGCTGCTCTCCCACATCCTCACAAAGGCACAGAATATATGGGAGAGGTGAGGGGGTGAGTGCATGCAAGTAGCGTAGTCAAAACCCCAGCCTCTTCTACATGGCAGGCAGGACTCTGTCTTCCCTCCAGACCTCTTGCCTTCCTGCCTCCAAGAGAAACACTGCTAAGGGCCGTGCCCAAGAAAATGCTGGCTACCATCCTGAATGTAAACCCTTGAAAAAGCAGACTTTTCATGTGGGACCCCTGAGCATACAGTTGCATTTTCCTATATGAATCCTATATCGAAATGTGGAAATGTAGAGATCTTCTAAGTGTGAGTGAGAATGGTAAGAGCTGCACTAGACTTGCCCTCTTGCACCGAGATATTTGATAATGTCACCAACAAAAGTTGAACCACATCTGTTGGATCCAGATTATGATAACTTCAATCTTCTGACAACACTGGTCTGGAAATTTAATCTTTTAATCTGTTTATTTTTTCGGGGTTTTTTAAAAATGCAAAATCATTTGGTGAAACCAGCCTTGTCACCTGCCACAAGCTGTGTTTTTTGGTCTTTAACACACTGCAGGTGTGTGGGATCACCTTCGTGCATGATGATGTCATCAATTTTTCATCGGCCAGCACTGGTTTTGGATGTCGTGTGGAACAGAGATGTCCCCAACCCCTCCTCCAGCCTTGTGATCACCTGTCACCCAAATCCCACACGGGGTCCTGCTGCCTTTCCCGTCCCGTTCCTGTCCTCAATGCCGCGCCCACCCCTGCTGCCCCCATTTTGCTCCCGCTGTTTGCCTTGCCCCGTTTCCCACTGCAAGCACGCTCCTTTGCTATTCCCGGCCGTGAATCCTTCCCGGCTCGGGAGACTCTCCAGCCTCTCCTCGTCCGCCGGGCGCGGGCAGCGGGCGGGGCCGGCGGCGATGGGAGGATGGATGGGCGGGCCCGGGGGCCGCTCCAGGTGCCGGCGCCGCGGCGTTGCCGG
>VZTA01007228.1:125017-225946 GCA_013398855.1 Mohoua ochrocephala | reverse complement strand
GTGTGTGTGTGTGTGGTGGGAGTGGGGTTGAGTTCCCCTCCTTACCCTGGGACTGTGCACCCGGCTTTAAGGGGCGTTGAAAAAAGGCCGTTGTGGTGACCACGGTGGTCGGTGTGGGACACACGGACTGGTGTGGGTCACGCAGGCTGGAGTGGGACACACGGACTGGAGCGGGACACACGGACTGGTGTGGGACACACTGACTGGTGTGGATCACGCAGGCTGGAGTGGGACACACGGACTGGAGCGGGACACACGGACTGGTGTGGGACACACTGACTGGTGTGGATCACGCAGGCTGGAGTGGGACACCTCCAATGCGTCCCAGAGTTTGAAGACCCCACCAAAGCATGCACATCACTGTAGCAATCCAGCCTGTGTGCAGGTGGAAAGCACCTGAGGTCTGAGACTGAAAGTCTCTGTTTATGTCGGTGTTGACCATGAATCTGGGAGATGTAACAGCGTGTTTAAATTTTATGTTTTGGTGGAGCTCTGAGGAGAAGAAAGTTGATGAGTAAATAGTCCCAGGCAGGTGTAAGTTGTAGAGGTATTCCCAGGTGTTTCACGCTAAGAGAACGTGGCTCCTCCATGGTGCCTCCTCAGGTTCTCTTGAAGGCCTGAAGAGACGCTGGTGCCACGCTTATGGGCTTTAGGCTTTGTTCAGCTTCTTGCAGATAGGGCTCAGGTGTGGTCCCTGTCCTGCTCATGATCCCTCTGTGGTGTGGAGAATGATTTGGGAATGAACTTGCTGTCAACAAGAAACTCGCCTTACCCACTCACAGTTTTTAGCAGTCAGTAATTAATTAATTAATTGGATATTTTCAGCTCTCCCTTTGTCCTGTCTGTGAGGCCTGTACTGTCCTGGCTCTGCACCTGTCTTCTGTAGCTATCGATTCCTGATAGAAATGTTCCTGCTCACCTGTTATTTTCTATTTCAACTGCTTTTACATGGCAACATTTTCTGACAACTGCTACAGTGAAAGTATGCTAAATGTTGACATTAACCTTTTATCCCATGCTACCACAATGGCAGTGTTTTCTCTAACACAAAATCAACTTACTCCTACCAGGAAATCAGTGTTCTTTTTGTTCAGTAAAAAACTTTTTTCCTCCAACTGTGTAGATTCTTCTCTATCAAGTCTTTCACCTTCTCATGGTCTCTTTGGGAACTGTAATGAGTTACACTTTCATTAAGCTCTTCTAAGCCCTACTGCTTCATGCCCTGTTCTACTTTTAAGCCCTATTGAGCATGGAGTTCTGCTGCTACAGTGAATAAAGTATTTCTCTTTATTAATTGTTAAATGCTCAGAATCTCTTGGGTTTGTTTTGTTTTTTGTTCTCTTGAAGATTGTGTTCTTACTGTTGTTTTAGCAGGACATGGAACAATTAAATAACACTATGAGCATCTGTCAGTCAAGATAAATGAAGATAAACGGCTGTGACTACTAAATTAAAATCTCTGTAGGAGAGGAATGGGAAATGATGCAGAACAGCAGTGGCATTGGAAGAAAAGGTAAAGCAATTTCAAATGTACAAATGACAGAAAATGTTTCAGAACTTTTTTAAATTACTCTTTCATTTAATGGTATTGTTTTTCTTCATGTTATTTTGTCTGGTTTCAATTTGCCTAAAATCTTGGATTAAAAGTGTTCAGGTGTGTCCGATCTCAGAGTTGCTGGCATTAACAGGTTTTGTTGTGGAGGTCGTGGTGATTTTTTTTTTTCTGAACTTTGTGTTCTCTCTCTTGGCTTTAACACTGAGAATGACTGTACTCCCGTAGGTCTGACCTCTCAAGGGGTTGATATGAGGAGACATCCACCTGTGGGCAGCTCGGTTTGTTATTGTGCACTGCTGTCAGTGAAAGAACAGGCTCTGCCCATGGCCTGGGATGCCATCAGCCAGTCCTTACACAGTTCAAGGGACCTGATCCCATATAAAGCAGGGTGCAGATTCCATGTGAGACCAGATGCGAGTTTAGCACTGGACTGGAATGATATTACTGATGATGATGCATGTGCTTTTGGAACTGAAGTTCCTTAGGGGACACAGTTAAAAAAAAATCACATTTATCCTCAATGTTTGAAGTAGTATAAAAGTGCTGCAAAATAGTAACGTTACGTAACATACCATAAATTTGGGATTGCTGCGTTTGTCACTAATGGGAATGGATAATTATTTATTTGTGAGGAATTATGAAGAGGGGTTTTTTTTAATTGGAAAATTCATGAGCTTTTCACAGAAATATTTATTTCTATTTATTCACATGTGGGCTTGAAAAAGAATTGGAAGCAAAACCTATTTTATATCAGCAGGGTCACAAGTACTTGCTGTAATACAAATCAGAAGATCAGATTTGCCATGGCAGATGCAATAAATACCAATGTGTCTATATTAAAAGGAAAAGATTGTGGACCCTGGCTAGTTCAAAGAAACATTATCTGATATTAAAAAAAAAATTCAGAAAGCGCACATTTCTTTGACTACAGCTTCTCACATCTGGAAGCAGTATTCAAACTATAGCAAACTGGCTGTTTGTCTTGCATATTTTACATCTTTAGTTTTAAATTAATTTTTAGAATGGAGTTCTAAAACTACTTTGGTTTTCTTTTTTCTTTTTTTTCAACGTTCCTAACGTGTGGTGATTGGGTATGGGTTTGCTTTATTTTAATGGAGTATCCACTCAAAAGTGGGGAAAAGAAACATGTATAGAATGAAGGGGCTTAAGTAAATTATTGATACTTGGGAAAGAGCATTCAGCTATTGTGTTTGCTATCTGAAAATACAAACTTGCAGCTGGTCAAACAGACAAACAGTGTTAAAACTTGTGAGAATAGGATATGAAAGCAGTGGAGGTTCGTGTACTGTCTCTCTGGCCATGTCTTGAATCTTGTGTGCAAAGCTGATCATCCTGTAGGGTGAATGGCAGAACTGAAATTCTTTCCATGGAATGCTTCAGAGAGAAGAGGAGGTGAAATGAGATGATGCAAAAGAAAGCTATAATTTAATGAATGGCATGGACAGTTGGATGTATCCTCCATAATTCTAACTGCTGTTGACCTAATTTCTAATTTTAGCCTCCAAGCAACCTATGCCTGTCTTCCACAATCTAAATAAATACAATGCAAAAATGCACTTTCTCAGTTTTAAAAACTGCTTCCTGATAAAATTTCTGTGTCTTCTTTAGTCATTGGATGACTATTTGTCATGTCTGGAGAACAGCTCCATGAGCTGTTGAACACAGCTCACCTTTTGAACTGGGGAGATACTGATTGCCAGGAATTACAGCAGCATGCCAGGGGAAGGATCACTTTGGACTATCTCTGCCTCTGATACTGTTCTGATACTGTTTTCAAAGGATCTGTTTCTGACTAGCGTATAGTTAGCTGGAGATCTGCCTTGGCTCAGCAGGACAGTTATAATGCCACCTCATCAGTAGCCCAAACTGATTTCCCAAGGTCCTTTTCACTGTGAGTCTTCTGCCCTTGCTAAAATTTTGGCAGTGTCTGTTCCTAAATAAGCTCCCGTGGCATCATCCACTGTTCAGTGTTTTTCTACAAGTTCATCTCGAATCTGTCTCTTGTTATACAATCTGTCCCATGTGAGCAACACGTTGGAAATCAGAAACTTCCCAGCCGCTCTTCAAATGGCTTTGCAGGCCGGGAAGGAATCTCTTGCTTCAAATAGCTTAATTACCAAACAAAATGCACTGAAAATTGTTTGAGGACAACCAGAGTATGTTGAAACTAAGAAATGCCTTATATGATGCATTTTCATCCTGCATAGAAGTTTGTATTTCAAAAGGCTCATAAATGCAATAGTAGCTGGGGAAAAAAAGGTCTGTTTTCATTGTCCTTTTCTTAGGTGGAATCTGGAAATGCTTCTAAGTGATGGATACTCAAAAATGCTGTGAAGACCAAAACTGTGGAGTTTTTCTTCTCTGCAGTTTTGGACTGTCACTCAGTTCTGAGTCCATGGGTTAGAATATATTTGTTCATCTTGAAAAGATACTGGTTCTGCAAAACCTTGCTTTGCTTATGTCCTTTCTTAGTATGTCTCATAGCATGCCTAACATCTGAATTTTTAAGTAACTGCTGAATTATGCCTTTTAAATGCAAGGAGGGTAAATACATCTTCCGGTGATATCTGCATTTAAGGCAGGATCTGTGTGTGTGACAAGCACAGATAGTGTTGATTCCTGTGTACCTTGTCGTTAGCTATCCATGATAGGACCCCTACAAAAGGACAAGAGGATTTTAACTAGATCAGCCTCATTTCTCTCTTATTTAACATCTGGGTACTGTTGGATAAAAGCTTGCGGCAGCTTGTGGCCACGGAGGGTTTCCTGATCCCTGGCTACCTTGATAAAATAGTGAGGGACTTACTGTTATCTAGTCCACTGAAACAATCCTAAGTGCGTTTGGCAACCTGCTGAGAGTGAAAGCGTAGGCACCTTGGAGCCCTGTTTTTCCATAACCCCTGTTGTTCACCAGCTATCCCCAAATCCTGCTCTCTGCTTTGCTTTTCTGGGGCTCATTGTGGGGACAGATAGCAGAAGAGTGTCTTGAGACATTTTCTTACAGCAAGAAGTTCACTTAGATATGAAGAAAACCCCTCAATCTGTAGCATCTTGCAGTTTCAGCTAAGGATTTAGATAATCCATACTCATCCATAGCCACTGTCTGGAGACTTGCACTGCAGAGAGAATCAATGAACATTTGTAGCCAGACAGAAATTACCACTGACCACCTTCCACCAGAGGACTCTAAGAACTAAAACTAATTGACTGGACTTCAGTTTATTTTTTCTTTGACATGTAATAGAACATATAATAGAGAGTGATCTACTTTTATATCCTGCTGTGAGGACATTTTGTGGAGGAATGATCTTAGAGCAGGTAGCTGGGTGTGCAGCTGCAGTGGGAGCTGCAGGTTGTGCCCTGGGTGGGGGACAGGGTGGGAGCCCCAAGCAAGGGGCCGTGACCTGGTGCTGACCCTTTGCACAGCAAAGGGCACAGGGACCTGTGGCACCGGCCAGGTGACCGGGGACTTGGACGCAGCAGGAGCCAAGGGCTCAGCAGAGCCCAGACTACCCCAGGCATGGAGGGTACAAAGCCTGGGGATTCCTTTGTTGGGGGTCTCTCCCCAGAGGCACCAGCTTGAGCAGTTTTTGTGTCACTGCACCACAATTAAATTGCTTTAAGGATCCAGACATCTGAGACTCTGCTGTGGGAAACCCAGGGCTGAGCCAAACATCTGACTGTGTGAGTGTGGGGTGTGCAGGGGCCAAGAGGGGCACCCATGGGGTCACTGGAGCTCCTGCTGTGAAGGGACTTCAGTCCCAGCAGTGAAAGTTTGGGGTGGTGGGAGTGTGACTGACAGAGTGACTCCTGGGTGGTCAGACAGGGAAGTTTCCTTAAAAATTTGGCAAGCTAGCGCCAGAATTGTTTAATGTAGGGGCATTTCCAGCTCATATGGTAAAACATTTCCCATCACCCTGCTCAGCAGGATCTCAGGACAGAAGTATTATATATGCAATTGTAATTGTGAAATTATTATATTTATATATCTACATGGAATCTGGAGATATATAAAGAAGAAATGGGTGACATTCAAAGGCATTGCCTTTTTATCATTACTGTTCTGTTTTTAGAGAATATTAGACATCTTTTATCTCAGCCGTGTCTGGGTTTGTAGTATGCATCTTCTTCTCTGGGATCACTGTTGCTTTGAGTGACAGCACAGTTTGAACTCAGCTCCATGCATGGGGGTATTACAAAGTCCACAAAGCTCCCAAGAGCTTTCCCTGAGGAGTCTGTGGGACATAGATCCCAAGGCTTACCTACCATGGTTGTGGTAATTGTAGAGCAGGATTTATATTTAATAGCAAAGAACTGTCAGAACACTCTTATAGCTTTTAAAACCATA
Organism: Mohoua ochrocephala; assembly: GCA_013398855.1. Lineage (NCBI taxonomy): Eukaryota > Metazoa > Chordata > Aves > Passeriformes > Acanthizidae > Mohoua > Mohoua ochrocephala. The sequence continues at coordinate 220,022 of VZTA01007228.1, read as the reverse complement.
AATAAGGAAGGTAAACAAATGAGATAAATCAGTACACTTGCTTCATGTGCAAATTTGGATGCTTGAACCAAGACCTCAAATTGACTGAACAGTTACATAAAAATACCGTTGTAAGTATTTGAGTCATTCAGTGTCATTAAAGTCAGTGAATTTTTAATTATATTAAATGGGATATTGTCATCTTAATATTTCAGCTTTCTCTTAAAAGCTTTTTTCCTTTAGTGGGGCACAGAAGTGGAATATTTATGAATGCCCTTTATAGTGTTTGCATGATCCCTTGATATTAAAGTAGCATTACTGAAGTAGCTGTTACCTTGTTCTGCTTAACAAAACCAGAAGATTAAAATCAGATTGTTNAAAAAAAAAAAAAGTCATTTTAATAACAGGACTGGTGTTTTATTTTTCAGCTTTTTAGAAGTTGCACCTGCTAAGATAGACTGATGTGTTGCAGGATGCTTTATATTACATGAATGTTGCAGGAACTGTTTTTGCCATTATGGGTGGATTATTGTAACAGTAGTTTCCTGATGACATCATAGTAAATTCCAGCTGCCCAAACAGTTATTTTCCAGAAGAGGTTATCTGCAGTGCACTTGCGCAAAATTACACTTTAAAAGGGCACTCGTAGTTCCCCTGGGACTTGTAAACCAAACGTTTTGTCAAATCCGTAGTAAATACAGAATTCTTTGTTTTCATTCTGTGTCAATGGTAACAGTACGGGCACCGCTGTAACTTGTGATTCTGAATTAAACAGACAAAAATTATATTACGCAAGACAGGAGAAATGGGAGTCTGCAGTGCAGGCTTCCTGTCATGAAGGGATGGATAGCACAGTGGTTCTCATATGGGTTTTTTTCTAGAGAAATTTTTGGCTGGTAACATACAGATAAGGGTCCAGAAGTTGCAGTACCCCCACCGAAATGGCACCTTTCCTATCCAGGGAAGGCATGAGTAGCTGCAGAGCAGGAGAGGATGCTGGTTGAGAAGCTGGCCTAAGGCAGTAGAGATTCCATTTTGTATGGGATGTTGATATATAGAGGTATATGCCTTTCCTAGAGTGAATCTCGATTAATTGCTGTTGTTTGGGGGTTCTTTTTGTTTTTAAATAGTAAGTTAATTGCTTGGACAAGCTCTTTAGGTAATGTTGTGAAGGCTGCATTACAAATTATCATGCCTAGTCACACAATTCAGAGGTTCTTTCCTAGTCTTAAGAAGCTGTAATTAATATTGAGTCAAACATTTCTGGCAATTGCTGAATTTGAAATGCGTATTAATATATATTTAATGAAGAATACCCAATCCTATCACTGACTCTTCGATAAATCTTGTAGCAGGAAAATAAAATCTTGGAGTCTTACCAGTTAGTCAGACCCTAAGAACATCAAATAACTATTCTCTGCCAATTTCTTTCTAGCAAATTACAGTATTCTGAGGGGATTTTAAATAACATGTTGTTCCAAGGATCATTTAATTTTAATAATGGTCTTTATTACTGGTACTGATATATGTTGAAAATGTCCTGCAGTTTTTAATGGACTGTCACAACATGTCTGTGAATTGAATAGCTTACCATGATCACACACGCTCGCTTGGGTAAGGAGAGTGGCAGCAGTGGAGAAAGCTGGTGGATTAACTCTTTGTAGAATTCAGAATCTTCCATCTCACCGCTTTGCTCATTGATTTCTCCTGCACTCAGTGATTATTTCCTTCTAGTTATCCACACATGTAAGAGTCTGCCAAGTTAAGACTTTTGATGCAAATCCTGCAAAAACTAATTTATCGGTTTCTTTCATTCTTTTATTCTTCTCAGTGCTCACATGCACTGTAAAACTCCACTATTTCCCAGCCATTTTCTCTTCCCCTGACACGCTCGTGCTTACTGGCATTGCTCTGCTGTCCCACGGGATTCACTGCAGGTTGGTGCTGGGTGCAGTTAGGTTCTGTCCTCGCGGGTCCCACAAAGCACAGCAGGAATGGTTCTGTTCAGCGCATAGATCCAACATATATCCAATGCAGCCATCTTCTCCGTGAAGGAAATCTTCAGATTTGTGGCTTTTCGGACCTTTTTAGTGACAACAAAGGTCTTTCCAGTCCCTGTAAACTGTCCCACTGAGGCTAAAATTAGTTTGGGTCAGCGTTGGCTTGTCCTGTGCGTTTGGCAGAGCCTTAGGTTTATCAGATGGACCTGATGAAAAGGAGCAGTGTGACTCCTGTGTCTCTAGGAGGACAAATGGGTGTGCCAGGCCCCCTTCTTGCTCCTACACAGTGCTGGAGATTTCAGAGGTTCATGGATTTTACAGAAGATTGGCACCTCACCACTAGAATTCCTGCACTTTTAATTTTTCTACAATCTCATTTTGAGCATGTTATTTTGATCCGTGTTCAGGAGGAGATTCTTTCTTCTCTGGAGAAAGCTTTGAAGTGATAGAAACATGAAAAAAAGTAGTTTTGCTTGCTGACAATAATTCAACTTGATCCCAAACAATTTGTAATGACGATACTTTTCTCCTCGCTAATCCAATGTTACAATAATTACAAGAGCGGATCAATAGCAGGAAGTATAAAACAAAGTATTACTTCAGATATTAAGCCACAGATTGATCTCCTTGTCAAGCCTAAAGTAAATGCTGTATCAACATGTTTCAAAGGTTTGAGGATGTTCTGAAGTGTGGTGATGATGGCCCAACAGAGGGAGAACAGTAATTCGTTTAATGCAAGTGCGTTAACGCTTTGCAGCCCACTTCTACAAAATCCTGCTCTTATCTCATTATGTTTTGCACTCACACATTACATCAGCGTTCTCTGACTGTTGCTCCACTTGGCTCTGATAACATGCAAGATTATCTCTGGATAATAACAATCCTCACTTGAATTAGAAAGAACCACCAGTACTTGCACACGATCCAACACAAGTCTTGTGCAATTGGCAAAGGATTCCAGAATTTATGTGAAAGATATTCTACTCCAAGTCAGTTATTGACCAAAATAATTCCCTCTCAGGAAAATAATGACAACACAGAAGATCTTCATATCAGAGAAAGTTCTTTAATTTTCTTGGATAACTGGTGAGTCTTGCAACTGTGTACTGGCTAAATCATACTGACCTGCTCTAAAGAAAGTAGAGGAAAAAAGTCTGAGAAATTCTAGAATTCTTTAGAAGAAGAAACAGGTAATAGAAATTTATGTATTGTAACTTTTCTTCTAAAATGCAAGACACAGTGGTTTTGAGGTCTCTTTTCCCTCCTAATGGGCTGAAGTATGAAAGTTGTCCTTACACTACTATAGGCATACTGTGGTTTTAGAAGCTGCAAATATCACTACTCAATTCACGTTATGGTGGTTCTTTTATAAGCCAGTAACAAAAAGAAAGGAGTTGTGTGACTCTGAAGAACTTGTGTTGAACATATTTTTTAGGCATTGAATATTCTGTGGCTTAGGTGTAGCACATTTGAGCAGTCAGCTTCTCCTGTAGGAGTGCTTGCCAGGTAGGTGCAGTGACCTGGAAAAAATAGGGTTTGCTTTCTGTGGACTTCTTCTGCCCTGATGAGTCTACAGAAGGAGCACTTAGGAATCTGAGAGTTTGGTTCCTCCCTTCCTAATGTAGGAGATTCTGCAGGGAGAGGTTTGGTGTGTCATCAGGTTTACTGTTGCTGGTTTTGTTTGGATAAGGGCTGCTATTTTTTCTGACAGTATTGCATCCTTTGAATTTCTTTTTCTTGTGCAAGTGAAGAATTTTGAGTGGACTTGAGTAGTCAGAGGAAGAAGTCTGTTTGATCCAAACCTCTTTCACCTTCTACCTAGTCAGTCCTCTCACGTAGAGATGACCAGCTGAGCAGTCAGAACTCCTATTTGTCCTAACAGAAGTTACTCCTGTGTTTAACTGTTTATTAGTATGAGGAGGAAGGAAAGTGGTAATTCTCAGGTCTTGGCCACCACTGATGCTTTGTCAGCCAGTTATGATTAGCTTGATCATTTAATTACTTTTCCAGCACTAAGAATAAATACCACTTCACAGTGGAGAACAGAACAAAACTGCAGGTGTCCCTTCGGCAGAGCAAGACGGCTTTTCTGTAGTCTAGCCTTTTGTTGTTACAGCAGTGTTCCAGCTGTGACGCTTCCTTGTTGCCAAGTAGTAGTAAATAGCTGTATAAATCACAGTAATGCTCGTACCATTCGGGTACAGCCGATTGCTTTTTGACTCTAACGAGTGTACATATGCTTACTCTCATATTTCAAAGTTAATTGTTAATATTTCTGTGAAAGCGATATCTTTGGGAATTGAAGAATGACCACATTTGAAGTGCTTCATCTTCAAACTTTGTATTTCATTCCTTACTTGAAGCATACACAGTTTTGTTTAAATTGTATTTTAAATTTGTTTTTTGACTGTCTTCAAAACTAGAAGTCGGTAGCCATGGCCTGCCTAACCTAGAGTCGGTAACAGTGCTGGGATGTTTGGTTTAGGACAGCAAATACAGACAGGTTCTGTCCATGCTACCTGCAGGCAGAGCTCAAAATGCTAGAGAGGGGTGGTGGTGTGCCTTGCTACTGGCACTTGCAGTCTGGAGTCCAGCAGAGTTTTGCTGAGTGTTGTTCACATTTCTCGAGAGGAATGGGTAGGTAGGGAGCCTGTGTGCATGGGGAGCTCACTGACACTGGAGAAGGATGAGAAGGCTGGAAAGGACGAGTGCCCTGAGTTGTTTGTTCTCCACTTTCTTCTTTGTACAGAGCTGTAGGTATGCCTGGCTTCTTGTATACCTGCAAACAATAGTTTGCTGCAAAAGCTTGCACTCAGAGCTGAATGAAGTGTGGGACTCGGGTGGCTCTTGAGGGTGAAGAAAAGGAAGAATATTGTTACGTAATGCATGGCTTTGGGTTCGAGCTGATTGAGGAAACCTGTATCTCCATAGGCATTTTCTGTCTTGCAATGGGAGTCAAAATAGATTTTGCTGAAGAGAAAATAATAAATACGGGTGGAAAAATCAGACTGCTTGTTATCCTTTTGTTCAAAGCATGTTGAGATGGACCTGAAGTTGAATCCTGACAGAGTTTCTCATCCGGGCTCATCTGCAGACCAGGAGACTGATTTAAATTGGCAAGGCAACCCAAATCCCAGCCCGCTGATTAAAGATGATGGAGAGCTGCTTATGGATGAACATCTTTCCCCCAGGAAACTGGTGAGTAGACATCCAACTTTTTAATGAAGTGGAAGAGGCAAACTGGCATATACAGAGCTGTATTAACCTTCCAGCTGCTATTGTACTGATTGTGGATTGTTGCCTCTCTGACATTTAGACTTCTGCGTAAAGTAGATTCTGTCTTATGAAAGTATATCAAATGTTTGTCCTCCTTTCACCTTGTTTCATATCAAAAGTATTCCCAGCATGAGTGTGGCTGTGTTTATTGCCAGGATTCTTGAAGCAGCGTGAAGAAAAGTACAGGTAGCATAATTATAATCTACGCAGATCTCATTAGTGCCATCTGGAGCACCTTGAATCTTAGCATTAGAAAAAGAATTTATATTAACCTTGTTCTAGAGATTGGAAATGTAACTTTAAAAGCACATTTTTTTCCCCTCTGAGTTAGTGAAATCCTCTGTCCTGCTAAGAAGCCGATTCAAATATTCTGCAAGTGATAGAAGTACTTTCTGTACATGTCAAAGTGGGTGGAATTTCAAAGCATATTTGAAAGCCATGTTCCTTTTAGACTGGAGGAAATGATTTTGATGTGCAGCCTGTTGAAAGAGAGTAACATGCTGAAATCTTCATGAAGGAATTCACTTTGTGAAATATTGGTGAAAGAATACTTGGTTGCACACTGTATTGTACTTGCTCAAGATTAATTAAGGGTGAAATCCTGTGGGATGTGTAGGAGCTGACCAAACAACGTCACTTTTGTGTGCTGAAGGAAGGGAGAGTTGAGAGCAGAACTTGAGGAGAGAGGCTTTCTGTGTCACAGACCTACAGAAGAACCTCTCTCTGCTGGGGAGCATCTGTAAAAGACAGATGGGGCCGCCAAGGCTGTGGTTGCTGTGCTCCCCACAGACAGGGGGGCGGTCGCAGTGTCCATAGTCCCCCGTGTATCCGCTGCACCAGTGCAGCTTCCGCAGGGAGCGTATTCCAGCTGCAGGTTTACACCACTCCCTAGCCACTCCCTAACTACATTCCAGTCACCACTTTGACCATGTGCTGTAGATTAGAACTATTGTTCCCTTATTAGCCAAGTCTTTTAGTGTTTATAAAATGGTTGGAGATGCAAAAATCCCTTTCTGCAGAGTAGATATTTCAAGCATTCTGGAGAAAAATCGCTACGTGGTTGTATGGTCTATGCCATTCACTTTTCTTTGGCTCGTGAGAATCTCCGACTACTTCTTGATCTTTTTTTAAAACCTGGCGTAGAATTTGACCAGTCTAATGTGTTTGTGGCCCACAATACCCTGTATAAATCTGATGGGAACCTCTCAGGTTAGTCTGTATTGTTAGGGCATGAACCAAAGTCCATTGGAGTAACCAAAACGGCTGCCCTCTGATTCAATCAACTCTGAATGAAACCCTTAGGAAGCTCTTTCATTGGCATAAAGTTCTCTTTCTCTGCTGCTTTAGTTCACAGCAAATTGTAAGCAGAAAAGTGTATACAAGGTAATGTTACCCACATCCCATGAAGCTGCTGCTTATTATTTTGTATTTTTTTAAAAATGCAGATAAGAAGTTAAATAATTGAGTTTTGCCTTTTTGAGATTGTGGGTTTTAACATTTGTAAGGCATCTCATTTCAGAGATTCTTTTGAATGGAAGTACACTGTCCTGCTAATTTTTCTGGACACGGTTATTTCCAGCCCTGGAACCCAACATTTGTGTTGGCATAGCTAGGATACTTCCTGCTCAGAGGAAAAACTGCATGACATTGTCAAGGAAACATTTACAGTGTTTATAGCTTGTTTTAATAACATAGCCAGTCTATTCTCTGACCTTTATGTTGATCAAATGGAAACCACTGCTGCCGTAAATTTACTTCTTCTGGATTTGCAAACGTTCAGAATGTTCAAGCATTTCACGGGAAACAAGTTTTCACATGCATAGTTCTTTAAGGACCCACATGCCATTGGCAGTCAAATGGCTTGAAAGGTTGTCTTGCTTAAATCAATACAATTGCAGTATCTTTTTGATTGTCTTATTGTTGTGAATATTTTAGGAGTTATTGATCGTATCTGTTGAAGTGCTCTGAGAAGAAAACTAATAGACTTAAAATACAGGCTCATTAAAGTGAAATTGTTTTACATTCAAATAAGGGCATGGGCCACACTTCTGCAGTGTTGTGTAGGCAAATTTTTGGACACCTTATGGATGCTTCTGAGGAAGGCTTTTGTTCTGGGATACACACTCAGCTTTACTCCTTGCGCTCGCAATGGTCTGTCTTGTACCAGTGGTGTTTGAGTTTGGGGAAGCTGCAAAGTCCGGTTGTGCAGAGTCTGTGAAGATTGGGCACCTTGAACTGCAGCCTCATTTCTGCCTGCACATTTGACTCATTTTGCCCTTTTTCCAGGGGGATGGCTGTCTATTGTGTAATGAAACCATTAGCAGTCTCCATTAGCAGTCCGCATTATTAAGAACTCTCTAAAACTTGTGACACTTGTGTTCCTTCACTTTTTTTATCCACTTGCTGCATTGTTTTCCTCCAAAGAGAGGAAAGTTTGGCCTAGGCTGATTTTTTTTCTTTCTTTTTTGCCTTCTTGGACCATGTAGAGCAAAAGACAACTTCTACAAAACCATTGGACCCTTGCCTGTTTTCTTCCTCTCCACAGTGGATCTCCTCACTTAGAATCTTTATGCTCATTCACCACAGAGTTTGCAGTCTTCTGTAGCCTTTTTTCACTTCACTGTATGAGTCCATATTTCCATTATGTTAGTCACATCTTCTAGTTTCTGCTTGCTGCCAGCTCTCTTGCTGCACTATCATGTAACATCCTTTTATATTTGAATGTTCTTCGTCCAAGCTACAGCTTTTGATGAAGAAAAAAAAAAAAAGCTTTTGATGCAAGGGTTGGTATCATTAGATATCATATTTATTCTTTCTGCTGGTATCAATATAAATTTTCTGGTGTACTCTTTGATCTTCCTCTATATGAATAGGCATTCTTGCTTTTCCATTTGTACCTGTCCTATTAATATTTCCAGCTCTTTATTTCCCTAGTTATTTTCCTATTAATATTTCCCTGCTCTGCCCATCCTTATGCATGGTTGTCAGATACTGTAGAATACCAGGGTGAGCAAATTCTCACTTTTTTCTGAAAACTGGCTAACAATGGGCCATTAATTTTTAACTCTGTTAGGGCTGTGACACAGATTTTTCATTAAACTTGGAGAAACTGAAATTAAGGGCGCCACCTGTCTTTAATCACATTTTTATTTTGTTCTATCAGCCCCCGTCCTCTCCCTGCTGTTTGCAAAGGATCTTTTCCTGACTTCCACTAAAAGCATTCCACTTCTCAGAAGAAACTCATTTTACAAGGTCAAATGAGACATTGCAGACATTGTCACATTATAAAACCCAATCACGTTTGTGTGTGATCTTTAGAGAAGAAAGGAAGTATTCTCTAATTTCGCTTTTTATTGATCCTGCTCCAACTAATCATGTTTTCCAAGCTCGGGAACACGTGTTCGGAAGTGGTGTTTAGTTTTGTTGCTCAGGAGGTTAGGGTGTATTTCATATGGTATGCACTCATCCTCACGGGAAAAAGAAAATGCTGGAGGGTCCTGGAACAGCAGATTGGATTCTTGCTGAAATGGCTCACTTGTTTCCTTTCTTCTTTTGCAGAAAGTTTTCCTCACAGTTGTAAGATAAATGGATTTGAGAAAAAAACTGGACATCAAGAAAGTGCAGAATCTTGATAAATTAGGTAGAGTAAAGGAATGGAAGTAACTGACTGAATTTGGATCTGCTGAGTCCTTCATTAGAAATGTATAATAATATTTTTTTAAATTTGAGGGGTCCTCTGGAGGTCTGCCAGTTTGATCTTCTGCTCCAAGCATAGCAAGTTTCAAAGTTAGATCAGATTGATCAAGGTAGCAGATAGTAGAGGTAATACTGTGAACTGGAAAAAAATTGCTAAGCATCCTTTAGTTTCAGGGCTTTCCTTTCATATGTTCTTCTCCTAACACTAATACCTTTACAGTACTGAAGCTTGATGTGAGTGTTCATCTGTTAGATTAGTGTTCATCCTGCTACTTAGACCTCTGATGTTTTACATTCAAATTTGCACATCAGGAATGTTTATATTTATATGCATGCACACACATATGCATGCTTTTATATGAGAAAACCCAGATATTCATTGACTTACAGCCACCAGTGCTAAACTAACATGAAATGACATTACAGTCTTGTCTTTTCCATGTTCAGCGACACAATCTTGAGCAACGATTGTAGCTACTGTCTACACACCTAATTCCTAGATAGGAAAAAGAATTAATGTTGGGGTGTAACTTTTTTTATATCTCTGTGAGGGAAAGTAAATCCTTAAAACAAATCTGAGCAAAAACTGAGGTAAGAATGTCTATTATCCTGTCCACTCCTGACCTGCACGTTAATTTGGCATGTAGCTGAAACTGAGTTTTTTTCCTGCTACAGAAATGGTAAAGGCTATTTCTGGGAGATCAGTAAACTTCCCATCTTGTTTCTGGTGCCCTGCATGCCCGCTGAAGTTTGCAATTAGATTTCCCAGCAACTTGCAACATCAGACCCTTAATACTGGTTTAAAAAAAGGTGTCAGAACTGTGAATCCCCAGCATGAGTCAGGGAGGAACTGAACTGTAAATAGCAAGACTAGGCAAGGGCCTGTCCATGTGGATCTGCTGGCGTGACTTGGGGGCTTCAGCACAGGAATAAAGACATCTTTACTAATGCATCCACCACTACTTAAATTTCTTGTTTACTGCCCTCATCTACACTTCCCATACAAGAAAATCTCTTTTTGTAGCACCTAGCTAATCTCTTCATCTGAGCTGAGAGAAGAATGTATCTATCTGTATATGCAAAAAGTAGTGAAATACAGCTAAAAGTTTTAATTATGGGCATCTGCAGCATATAGCCATTTTGAAAGGAAGTTTGCATGTGGGACCACAGAGAAGTTCTGTTCCTTTTCACTGAGAATTCCTTGACTTAGAATCACTTAAGGCCTATTAATTTGCTAATATTTTTCTTCTTAGAAGAAATATTTTGTCACACTTTTAGCAACTTTCTTTTTTCTGTGAAGTAGAGATTGTACTTGAGTTGGGAATCTGAAAAAAAAAAAAGCAATAAACACATGAATGGACATGAATCTAGAATTTGCATACAGGTGTAGTATTCAAAGAGAACAAGCTCACCACTCAGGAATTCCTGTCTTAGCCAAATAAGCCAGGATCAGCAAAATAAATGCACAGCTGGAAATATTTCTTTGACAGCTGCACGCAACTTGTTCTTCAGCAACATGCCTACTTTTCTTAGAGCATGTGAAAAATCGAGGGAAGAGAGAAGACATCAGTAGTATACGCCAGTTTTGACTGAACAGATATTATTTGCCAATTAAGGAATTTACAGATAGTTGCAAGTGGGACTTGAACTGGATTTCCCAGCATCCCCAGGTGACTGCTCTGCCAGTTGGGAAACTCTGCAAGCACAGAAGTATTTCTCACTTGCAGTTTTTTACAGAATACTTACTGGCTTTTCTTGTCAGTCAGAGGAGAAGCTTTCCAAACCAGTGCACAGTCCCCAACTGGCCAGACATTTGGCCAGACATTTTGCATGGTGGGAATGGTTTGTGAGACATCATGGACTTGCTTCTTAAAATACTGGCTAAATCATTTACTAATAGTTTCTGCATAATATCATGAAAAATAGTTTTACTCCTATTTTGAAGAAGGTAAAAAAATGTAAAGTGAACTTTGTCTTTGTTTTACTTACCCTGTATTCAAAGTATCTTCAAAGACTTTTGCAGTGCTTTACCATGGAAATGTGTCCTTTCAAATAAACAAATTTACAGTGGAGTGTAAAACTGCTGCTCAGAATCGACCTTTCGGGCCACCTTCTTGAACATCGCATGCCAGAAAGATTTTGATGTCTGATTCCTCAGAAAACATCCCCCTTCTCTGCCTAACTGATACCTGCCTTGCAGGGCTGCAGATGGGTGGCAAGCAGAGTCCTCTCTGAACACCAACAATCAGCCTAGAATTATATTGGTTTTTTCAAGGTATCTTTGATCTAAAATAACTGTGAATATATCCAACTCTTTGCCTAGAACAGATCCTTGGTCTCTTTTTGTTTGCCCTACGTGGAGGCTGAGCAGCTGGAAACAGCCAAAGAAACACCTAGATGGTACAGCACCTTCGTGTCTGTAAGCATTCCTGGGGCACAGGCGGAGACATTCTGTCCCTGGCTGTCAGAACAGCCCATCAAGCTATGGGCAGGCAGTCATTACCTGAAGCCACAGTGGGACACCTCTGAATTAGGGCAGGAGCCCGTCCTAGACCTGGGATGGCCCTAGGAATGAAGAGACACAGAGCACTGTAGCATCATTTCTATCCCCATGGTGCCAGACATCTCTCTGTCCAAGCTGATGACCCCTTCAGTGTGTTGGGTCATGATCTTTTCTTTCTTTTGCAGCAAAATTCTTCCTAAATATCCCTCCTATCAAATTTTGATGAAGGTTCCCATGCTTTCCCAACTGCATAAATAGAAGGTCCTGCTAAATACGTTTCATCTTTGCTTAAGTGTTTCCACGTCCTTCCCTAGATGTCCCCCATTCCTGGTGTCAGAATTTTAGCTGTGACATGAGAAGTATCACACTTGCAGGTGCACCAGCATGCCAAGAATGGTGTCTGGAGAGTAGTAATGTCCTAACTATCATCTTCCACAGGAGCCATTCCCCACGTATCCTTCTCTCGAACTGCTGCCCTGGCCTTTGCTTGCTGACTCGCTTGCAATCAGCACCTGGGCTCTCAGTGCTGTAGTGCCTTTAAATGAGTTCATATCCTCCAGCCGAGAGCATTTCTCGTTTCTTTCATGTACTGCACTAACTTGTGCATCCCACAGCAAACTGGTTTCAAGCTGTCCCAGCACCTCCTCACCATCAGCAGATGGAAGGACAGCGATTTTCACAGGGCCTCTTGGAAACGCAGAACAGGGAGGTGGGCACCGAGAATCCATGGAGTTTGTCGCATCTGGCTAGCACATGCTTCAAGGCAGCTATCTATAGTTCAAAGAGCTGGTGATGCTGACAGCCAATAACCCTTTCCAGCACTGGAGTCACAGTTCTGCCTATTGCAGTACAAAAATACAGGTGCACTAAGCAGCTCATCTCTCAGACAGTGGAAAAGGTACAAATAGCGGATCAGGAAGAGGAAAAGGAGGGCAGGGAATGACGCCGGTAATCCCTGGTACGAGAAAAAGGAATAGGGAACCCTAGACAAGGAGAGAATGTAACTTCATGCAGGTTTTATACTTGGATTTTGAAAAAAAAGATCAGGGAGCAGAACTGTGAAGGGAGGCTGTCTGGAATACAGCAGGGGAAGGACAGCATGCAGGGAACTTGCAGACAGAAAAGGAGAAAAGGACAAAATAAGGAGCAAAGGCTCCTTGGGGTATCAGGACCTTTTGCTACTCAACTGACAGAGCGTGTGACCCTAAGCTTATTACTTGTTCTGGGGCTTCTTCCTGTTCTGATGTAGGCTCTTAAAACTGTTTTGATGGGGAGCAGGGAGGTATTTTTCAGAAGCTTCTTCCTTTAATGGCAGTGAGAATCCAGCAATCCGAGTGCATGGTTTTATGCCAGGACATCAGCTAGCTCTCATTTCACACATAATCTTGTGCTATGTGACAGACAGTGTCATCTGCTGAAAAGGGTTACTGCAAAATGTGTCTTGCCATGAGGGATCTTGTGTTCATTTGGAGGGAGAAAGCAGTCTGTAGTTGCTAAGTTTGCTGCCTTTGCAAGAGCAAAACACATTTTGTGGTGGCTGCATGTGGGGATAGAGTCTAGAAGCTTTCTTATGTTCAGCCTGCTTACAATCACAGTTTAAAAAAATAAGATTAAAAATAATTTTAAACATAATGTTTTAAAATTAGGTCAAAAGCAGTCGAAGATATTGGATCATTCTGTTTCTTAGGAGTACAAGTCAAGACCTTATAAAGGGGGACAGTTTTTCAAGAAGGAATGCTCAGCTTTTTCTGGAAACCATGGCCTTTTAAATTGCCATCTCAGTTACACTCAGACTGTTTTTGGTCCTTTGTAAGAGGATGTGGAACCATCAGAGGAAGTTGCAGCCACTTGTGCACAATGAAAATGTTACCTAATGGGCAGGAATGTCGCAACCACCATTTTTTCCTTGCCAAATGAACTGGATATTCTCATGGTTATTTTTGGTTCCCAAAACTCATAAGCAGAGGTCGTCCTACACATTCCCTTCTAATGAATAAGTTCTCCCTTATTAAAAAAACCTGAAGATTGTTGTAGCTTTTTAATAGTGAGAAAATTTGTCTTCTGTACGTGGAGATTACTGAATGACTTTCTGCCTCCACCTTTAGGAAAGGCCCAAAAGGTTGGTGACAATACTTTCACCCCATGCTCTTGGTTGCATCATTGAGGAGGAAACTCTGATTTCTTTGACGTGAACCTGTTCAGCCCCACATCCTAACTCTTTTGACACAGAAAGGTGAAAATTTAGAAGTTTCATCACTATGTCTAGCATCAACTACTTCAGGCAGTTAGTGTGACAAATAAACCTTGCTTCTCATTTCTCACGGATTGTTTCAGTCTCCTCCATGAACCACTAACCCGTCAGGAAGAAAGGATACCCTTCTTCTGGTTGAGTTCGTGCAACTAAGCTGATGCAAAGGAGGTGGTAGGATATGTACCCTGAATGAGGGAAAGTGAGGAGAGAGAAGCTGGATCATAGCTGGAAGAAATAGGGGATGAGAGCAGTGGTAATGTGAGATTGCTTCAGCTCCTTGTGGAATTGCAGCCTGGCACCTTAGGATTTCACAGCCTTGCTGTAGTTTTCACTGGCAGTCTTAAAACTTCCCTCTCTCCTCTGTGTGTGGCTTCTGCTTGTTTTGTTCCTCCTGCTTACCTCTGCCAAGGCAAAATGTACATGTATGGATCAACACAGACTTGAGGAGATTAGGAAAGAGTCTGCATTCACACACACATCCTTGCTTAATGCAATGGTTCATCCAATTGCTACAATTTTGTAAAAATAGTGAAGGATTTTGAAGGCTTCTATTTGCACTGCCTAGATAATTTCAAAGGAATTCATAATTCTTGTAATTAGTGTAGTCTGCTTTCAGAAAAGTGAGCTGCTTGAGCTAAAATCATGTTTCCTTGTATTGTTTTGGGTTAAAAGATGAACAGAGTGTTTTGTGGAGTTTTACTACCTAGCACCTTTTGAATTACTGGTGATGCTTAAGGTTGACACTTTCTGTCTGCTGAGGATTAGTGCAAGGCTTGTGCAAATCTTAAAGCATGGACGTACTGTTTAAACGAAGCTAGCTGGCATGTGGGCCTGCTGTTGGTTTGCAGCTTGACTGTAACCCTCAGCCTTGACTCTTTAAGCAATGTATCAATTTTGGGAGACTAGAATATTTTGGGGCTACAAGGAAGGCAGGTCTTTGAATACTAAATTTATTTCAATGTGATTGCACATCTAGCCATGGTGACCTGAAATATATGTTGACAAAACACTGGTTGAAAATCTTTGTACACCTTTTTGCTGCTGTGACATCTGGTTTATTGCATGAGAGTACACATATATTTTTCCTTATCTTTACAGAAAATTTTGACAGGGGTAGATGATCTGCAGCGGGTGAAGGCCCTAGAGATGCGAGTAGACACCAGGGAGATCAGCTTGGGGAACTTTGGTAAGAAAACACTTTATTTTCTGCTCACCATTTTGAATTTTGCTTTATAGTGTCTTGACTAGGGACTCACTGACCAACAGCCAGTGAAAAGTACTGTCCATCTCAAGAGTTCTTGGAACGGGATCTCCCTGGTGTACCTCACACTCTTTGATCTCTGTCTTCATCTGTGAGGCTCTGAATAGGACTGGAAACTCTGGCAGTGGGATGAGTGACACGACTTCTGTCTAAAGCCAATTAGTTTGAACAAATTTTTCTTGTATGATATGCTAGGCCCCAAATGAGCATTTACTCTTGTCTCTAGCGAAACAGGAGCCAAAGGTCAGCTTCTCTCCACCGTGAGATTTCCCTGTGACTGAGGAATTGCCGGTGGTATCAGGTGGCTTATGCTTCCAACAGCCTGTCTTTGCGCCCTGTACAGCCTCACTGAGCTGTGCTGGAAAATGAGCTGGAGGCAGGTCCTGTAGATACATCATTTTGATGAGCCCCAAACAGCCCTAACACTTGTCATTCATTTTTATGTCATCATCACTGCACCAGGGGCGTGAGAAGTGCCAAAGGAATTCCCTCTGTAGCAGAGTTAACACTGAGAACATAAAGCCTTCCTTTTTTCCCAGTAGTGGCAGTCATTTTCTGTCATGTGGATTCCTACCACGCACAAGTCCATCTTCTGCTACATTGAAGCTGAGTAACTACTGCAGGGTAATATTTTCTGTGCTAAAAAGAGTCCTGTCCCTAAAAATGTGTGCTGGTGTTTTCAGTCAAGCAGTTAATTTTTCATATGCAAATGACTATAATGTAACAGCTGATTAGCTTTAATGGGTCTTTTGATGTCTATTTGTCAAGAATGGTTGAGCAAGATCAGTGAAGGGGGCTTTTGTTTTGTATTATATAGCGCCTTTGTATTGGTTATTCTGTTTATTTCGTGAATAAGGCTCTTTCTCATAGGCATTTGATAATTTAAGGTAAATTACATCCATTTCTTTCAGAGATCATAATCTATTCAATCATGTTTCCTCCAGTTGATAAGGAAATCTCATTATGCCATTTCTATAATGCTCAAAAGTGGTGCTGCCATTCCTATGCCATTTTACATTAGCTGTGACAAGCTAGCAAAATGTTTCACCTTCATCACTCTCTCCTTCCCTTTCCTTTCCATTCCTGGAATAAATCCCTTTCTTCTCCCCATGGTTAGGCTTTTGCAACCTTTACAGAATACAAAATACAGAACACTATGTCCATAATGCAAATAATTTCCATCTTGTTTATGTCCCACTGTTCACACCAAGAGTTGGCCCTTGAGGGCCATAAAAACCAGCACCTGCAGGCCTCCACCATTTTTTGGAATAACAGAACATCAAGACCATTCTGAATTTCCTTCTGGTTCTTTTTAAGGTGTGTTTCTGAGTTTCCTTCCTGTGAAAATCTCTTTGCAAATGTCAGTGGGTGGCTAGGGCAGAAAGTTTGCTTCAGTTTCTTTCCATTTTTTTCACATGGCAGATGATTTTTAGGCACATGGAGTAAGGCCTAAGTTTTTACAGGTTCTGCAGAGCAGTTTTCACCTCCCCTGTGAACACAAGCGAGACTGCTGTTGAAGGCGGTGGGCTCATTGTCTGCTCCCTGCTGGCTGCCTCCCCCTGGCACTGTGCTGCTGACCCGCTCTGTGTTCACAGGGGTCTGGAGAAATAGCCTGAGGAAGAGATGGGAAAGAACCAGACCAGCTGTAATGACAGAAGTCCCAGTGTGACAGGATGTAAAGTTTTCCCCCTATTAGGATAGTCAAGCAATAGGAGTGTCCAAGAGGTTTGGACTTCATCCTGGTAGGTTTTCAAGTGGATGAAGGCCTGAGCACCCTGGTCTGATCTCACAGACAACCTGGCTCTGAGCAGGATGCTGGGCTCGAGACCTCCAACTGTCCCCTCCAGCCTGGACTGCTCTGTAATTTGGTTTTCTTTCGCATTTCAAACCTGGCTAATAAGCCTCCTTTATACACATATTAAACCACTTCACCTTGCTTTCACTGTATTCCTTGGTTGTGGAAGGTGGTTAAGAGCATCTTTATCATCAGCAAATTATTTGGATGATCAGTCCACACTCAGTAAACAATATTGTTTTGACTGGTTTTATGTGTAAAAATAAAATAGGCCGTGCAAGCTCTTAAATGGCCAGGTGAAAGTATTAAGAGCTACGAGGCCGCACATAACTCTGGGTCACCTGGAACCTTACAGCACTCGAATCCCAAATTTACACCACAGCTTCCACTTGAGAAACATTTCAAGGTTCACAGACTGTGACACAAACACTCAGGGCCTAAAGATTTCTGGAGTGATTTAAAACTTGTTGCTTGATGTTTTTCTTGAGACCGTTCCACTTTGGCGTGTGCTGAATTTTAAAGCACCGTCCTGTTAACCTTGCCCAGTGTGTCAGATCTGCCTCTACAAAATGGCATGGCATGGTGGGGAGGAAGAGTTACTTTTCTTAGGGACAAGGTCTGGGCTAAAACATGAAAAGACTGATATTGAAATATTTTCATGTGATCAGTTTTGAAATTAAGGAAAGGCTTCATGCCAGAGCTTAAATCTGAATCTTTGCAGGGCTTGGGGTAATTGCTGAATTCTCTAGCTGTTTTCAGTGCACCTTGCTGAGTGACAGATGAAACACTGAACTCCCTGGAAAGTCTTGTATCCAGCTTTGCGTGTCTTGGAGTTGATTTCTGTGCTCTTCAGCTGCATGTAGACCTCAGTTCATATTCAAACAGAGGGACTATTTCCTTTTCATTAGCTTGTCCCTTCAGTTTTGATTGCTGACAGGTATGGAATTGCATTCACGACCGGCTCATAGAAATTCCTGTTGAAAATAACGGTGGGATAGAGTCATTTAAGACACTACATAGTCCTCTTATTTCTAAGTAATTTTAATAGCTCCAAATCAAGTTACCCACAGTGCTGTTCGCTGGTCCTTATTGAATTGTTGCCTGCTGGTGGCCAGACTAAATTGATTACGTGTCTGGAGACTGCCACTTCCCTTGCACATGTTTTATCAAGGCAAAGCTCTGCCAAGGGTTCAGAAGTAGCCATGTGCTATTTCTCACACAGGGCCATCATCTCGCCTTCCCCTTGCCCTGTTTGTTGGCATTCCTGGTGCAGAGCCGGGACCCCTTTGCTGGCAGCCAGTGTGGCAGCAGCAGGGGCTTGCACGGCCAGGGAGCAGCACAGAGGCTGGAGGAGCGAGTCTGGCACGGGTGTTCCTGCCCAGGAAGGTCTTGGCTTAGCTGGTACTGACAAACTCACTGAGCAGGGCTTGGACAGGGTCTCCAGGAGTCACAAGCATGTCTGGGGCAGCGTGCTTATGTTAAACCCTGCACTGATGTATTTTCTGTGAGATTCCCATCTCAGGTAGCTGGACTGCAGCTGCCTTGGGTTTGCCTGAAAGGGCTGTGGTCTCACCTCCAGTTGTATTGCCCAGTTCATCCCAGAAATGTGCCAAAAAAAGTGTGTGTAGAAATAGCATCAAAGTGATGTGTCTTACTTGCTCAAACACAGCTCAAGTGAGCTAAATAGTCTGTTTAATTCGCATGTCAGGTTGCTCTTGCTGGAAGAGTACAGCCTGTTTTCATGTGCCTGTTTCCTATTGTAAGATCAACAACACACGATGGTTGCCTGATGCCAGTGCAAGCGTTTGTCAGTAATTTCTTTTGTTTGTTTTTCACTAGTCCATATTCCAAAAGACACAAGAAGTCAAGCCACGATGATTTTTTGTTAACAATAGAAAAACAAAGTTATATGATGCTACCTAAAGAATGCTTCATAATGTAAACAAGCGTTAGAAATAGAAGTGTTGTAACTTGTAGAATATAATAAAACCAGTATTTTGGCTGCTTTCTCTTTACTCCTAGTCAGTTTTCGAAATGTCACTTGCTGTACCAAGGCACCTTAGAAAGACATCTGCACTGCTACCCTGCTTGTGAGGTGCAGCACTTCAGGCAGTGTTGTTGAGAGTGTGTGTGTGTATCATTTTTATTCACCTACCATGCACTTTGATTTCTTTCTGCCCTTCATTTAGTTTTGTTTCACTGGTACAGTAGAATAGTTTAACACTAGTACATTGTTGGTGGTTAGTAATTTCAGAGCCATGCAACAAAACCGGTCTTTAGTGAAAGGGAATCATAGACAGATGAGATAACACTGCTCGTCATTCTGAATTCTCGGCCTTGTCCTGCCATCATCAGCATTTTTATGGACCATTCTTGTTTTTAAAAATCAAAATTATACAAAGGAAGGCAGTTTCAGGATAAGGAATATACTGCCTGTACTTCTAAAATTAATATGGAAGTTAATATTGTTGTATTTTAGAGTATTTTTATATGTTAGTATCATGTGTCCTTGCTCTGAGGAAAGATGCTATGAGGGTTAAAATTAAGAAAATTAGAAATACGTTGTCACATTGGGATAAATATCTTATTTTGTCACTTCATTTTACAATTTTATCTTCTTAATTTAATCTTCCATCCTATAATCTATTTGTAAGGATTTGGGGCTCTAAAAACCAGCAAAATCAATGGAACAATGAATTCTTAGTGCCAAAGAACAATTACATATTGATATGAAACTTAAAGAAGGGAAAAACTTGCAGACTTGCAGAAATACATTGCAGAATACTGCTGGCAGAATTTTGCACCACCACGCATTGTGTACTTCTATTTCAAGCTAGTAAACCACACATTAAAGTGTAACACTTCACAAGCTCCCAGGAATAGATCGTGCCAAAATGCAATAAAAAAATCTGAGATGGAGGATCAAGTTACAATAATGGAATAACCAGATGTGAAAATTGTATCATCAGCCTGTCACTCAGCCCCTTTGGATCCTTTAATAGTTGCTTCTTTCCTGCATCAACCCTAAATGCCTTCAGTGGAAAGCTTTTTCTTGGGCTCCATTTCTCTTGACTCTTCATTCCAATCTCCTGCTTGACACTAGTCCTTAAAACTCCTTTGCTTTGTAATGCTTTGCAACAGCCTTTGCTTGGTAACCCTTTTACCTCTCTGACTGAATCCATGGCAAGGCTCTTGCCCACTTTAGAGCTGGGACTGGAAGGGCTACTGCATCCCTCTCATTTTTTCCTTTAACACTTCGGGGGATGTCATTTAATCTCTCTGTCCTTGTCAGAAACAGGATAGAAATTTTTTAGAGTCTAGATTTATTTTTTTTTGGGGGGGGGGAATTTCTTAGGGTATGATTTATATCTGAGAAAGTCCTTGCTCAGTGGCTAGTATGACTGCTGTGAGTAATTAACAGAGATCCTAGAATTTCCTCTGCCAGGACTCCAAATTATTTGGTTGCCATATATATGTGTAAATGTATAAAACTTGTTTGACATGAGAAAGCATACCCTGCAGGATGAGGATTGTGTGTTCTAATTTGTGCTCAAATTTTTATGGATTATGGAAAATGATTAAAAAGCAAGGCTAAAAAAATTGCACAGTGTGTTTTGAATTTTTTGCATTTTCAAAAGTACTTTGCAAAGACATGAGCTTAAATACTTGCAGTACAGCATGAAGATCAATATATGTGTTATAATCACTCCAAAATAACATGAAATGTAGATAATGCTTCTATTAAAACATGATTTTTTAAAAGTGTTTTTGCCATAAATGCTCTTGTTCTGTTTGGGGGATGAACAACATGACCTCCTTTGTTTGCTTTTGAGATCCCACTCCCCTTTCTTTTTTTTATCCTTTGCAAAGCACTGGAGTGGTGTCCTTCTGGACATTGGTAAATCACCTTTGCCAGACAGTGATTACTCAGAGAACTCATAAAAATATTTGCTGGGAACACATTTTAATGTTTCAGCTATGATCCAGTTTGTCTAAAATTGGTATTACTTCTACATGGTTGCATGTTGTACTGGAGGATGGATGCTCACCAGCCTTGAGTAAACTCTGCTAGTGGGAATGGGTAAACATTTGCTACTGTCAATAAGAAATGGTTTCTGTGACTTGAGCTCATGTCTAAATTATTCTGTAGCTCGGAGGGATTTGGTGTATGATTTTGGTTCAGAGATACCTTTGGAGTGAACCAAAAAGGTAAATGTCTCTCAGGGATGGAAAAAAAAACAACCCAACATTAATTAAAGTAATAACAACAGAATACTGAGGATTTTATAGGTGTGAAACTTGTACAGTTCAATGGTAAACAATTGATCGTGTCCAGAAAATTCAAAGGAGAAAGCAATGCTTTGCAAAATGTGGTGTTTGGGGGACCTGTGAACTATAAAAGATGATGATGTGACATGGAACATTATGAGTTTGTTGTTTGAGTCAAAGTTATGTTTTGAAGAAGTGTTTCTTGGCTGTGTATCCCATAAGTCCATCACTACTTGCCATTAAATAGGTCATGGAATGCTGTACTCTGAAGTATCCCTTAGCTCTGCAGAGTATCACTCAGTTAATAGTCAGTCAGGATGGGGAATCAGACCAAAGAAAACAGACACCCATCAAGCCAGTTTCTTTTGTTGTCTGTCTGGAAAGGTGCCATATCAGAATTTCCAGAGAGGGGTTCAAAAATTGTAATTGGGTAGTCATGCAGACAATACGTATATGTTTCAAAAATGCAAAGGATGAAATATTTTTTGAGTGAAATAATCTCATTGATTTTCTTAGAAGGAGTCCAGCACAGGCCTGGCAGAAACGGCGAAGAAATGCGTGTAAAATTAGATGCTTCAACTTGTAATTGTCATAAATTTCCTCTTCTCTAATCCCAGGTGCGCAAAGTGATTCTTTATTCTGTTCCCACAGGTGTGCATCTGCCTAATCTGAGAGAACTGAAGTTGAACAATAGCTTGCTTGTGTCTGTGAGGTAAGAAATGAATGATTCTATGAAATAAATATAAAGAATAACAGGCCTCAGTTTTATTTAAGTGATAAAATCTCCATTTGTGTTGCTTTCATTCCTTCCATTTCTCCATGCTATGATAATGGATTAGGTCATGAGTATATGCTCCACTACCACGTAAGTTTAAGGACAGGACCTGATGTGGAATAAATCAGTGTAGCTGCAACGGTGCCAATGAATTAGCCTTAGTTTGCCACCAGGGAAGTTCCTGCTGTGCTGAAGTCCATGGAAATTCGTTGCACGTTTGAAAGGAGCTAAAAATTCCCCTCTTATCTATGTCTAGGCACTTGGATTTCAGAGTGTTTCAGCCTTTGGGCTTTTACTGTGCACAGTAGCCTGTTCTGTACAGGTCAGACCAGTTCCTCAGCTGATGAAAATCACTTTGGCTTTATTGAAGTCAATGGAATCAGGTTTATGAGAGCTGCTCTGAAGCCTGCATGTCCCTGGCTTGCTGAGCTGCATGAAAATGTCACGTTTTCTCCCAGACAGCTGGGGAGTTGGTTGGTTGGTAAGGTAGAAGTGAAAACCATCACAATGAGGAGGCAGAGCTGTCTTCTCTCTCCTGTGCTGATATCTGTATTACCCTTGCTAATTAATGCAAAGTGGAAAAATACAGTTCACATCAGAAAAGGGCTGTGTAAAAGGCCCTATTTTAAACAGGAATGCTCTCTGGCTTTGTATGGCTATCTGCTAAACTCATGGGGGAAAAAAGTAGTGGGTTTGCCAAGTCTTGTTGAAGAGAACACGTTCCCTCGTAAGAAATGGCAATAAATTCTTCTTGGTCTCTCTAAAGTATCTAATGAACTTCAGTTGCTACACTTTGATCTTATTTTCCCTTGTTCTGGTGATGAGATGAAGTATCTGCAGTCCAAATTTTGTTTTTCTCACCTTGCAATCCATAACATCTAAGCATGGTGATTCTGCATAGCTGCAATTATTTTAATAGCAACCGACCATAGTCATAAGTATGAAATTGCTCCATTATTGCAATGGAAGAGTAAGTAGTGGGTGAAAAAAATTTAAATTTTGACAATATTAAGAGATATTTGACAATATTAAGAGGTATTTTATTATATTAAAAAGAAAAAAATTAAGAAGTGTTTTTCAGTTTGATCAAAAATCCATATTCTCTTAAAATGTGTCAGCAGAAAACATTTTGATCAGTTCTGTTGGTATTGAATGTAAGAATGCAGTTCAGGAAAACTAAACTGCTTGATTTGTGATTTTAGCAAGATTTTGCACCTCTGTATTCTGAGACTCTAATTTCTGTCGTGAAAAGTTCTGGCAAACCATTTTCTTTTACCTGACACCCTTGTGGTCCTTGATGCAGGGAATGCTTGGTCTCGAGTTGAGTTTTGATTTGATCTCCTCTAATGTAAATATGTTTGGGCTTGGACATCAAGTCTAATATTGTGATGATTCCCAGGCACTCCAGCCCCAGGAGAAGCTACCTGCTCCTCCTCCTGTGTGCCAGTTAAATGCAATTGTCAGGGAATAGGTGAAGGAAGGAGATTTTGTTAGCCCTCCCAGACACGAACTCAGTCTGTATAGTTACAGCAGTAGCTTTCCTTTATTCATTCCCATCTTTGACAACCTGTCATTGAGCAACACAGATCATTTAAGGGCATATCCCATGCAAGCACAGCCTTGTACTTGAACTTTATTTTTGGATGTCTGCATCATGTCAATTTAATGCCCATTAGAGCAAAATTGCTGCCACAGCAGTAGTGATGCCTGCTATACCTAATGTAACATAGCTACTCCCTTTTAGAGGCTGCTGCCATTTACTCCAAAATTTAGAATCTTATTTCTGAATTAATCTTGTTGATCTTTGAATTCTGTCCCAAAAGTGATTTATTTTGTTTTATTCAACCAAACCTTTGCAAATGAGGCTTTTGAGGATGACAGAAAAAAATGTTCTTCCTTCTTTCTGAAAGTAATTCCCACAGATTTTGTCAGCCATAAGGTCAGAATCATTGTGGTTGTAATTCAAAAATGGGCAGCAGATAATGTGAAACATCTTGTAAGGACTGACTGGAAGACTGGTTTGTTTAGTGAAAAGAAGGTAAGGACAGAAAAGCAGAAAAAAGATAAAGGGTGTTTTGTATATACTTGGGGTGCTAAAAGCAGACATTCTTTTCGTTCTTTTTTATGTGATAAAAACACATGCTGGTGAATCATTATGAAGAAAAGGCTGTCAGTGTGCGTGCACGAGTGGGTAATAAGATGGGAAACTGCATTTTGTCACTTTATTTTTGTTTCATTTTGTCTTGCGGAGTAGGATTACCCAATTATTTTAGGATGAAACAGAATTAAAACTGTTTATTCTGTTTTTCTTTTTTTTTTTCATTTTAAAAATGGGAGAAGAATTTACTTGGAATTTTAAAAATGGGAGAAGAATTTACTTGGTAGTAAACAGGACCTAGGGAGATGTCAAAATGAAGATTTGTGATCCTGTCTTTAACTACTGATTTTTTTGAGGCATTTATTCCTGTCAACCTCACATAGGAACTTAAGTTGTGAGGATGCTGAGGTGTGCATGCACTGTTCAATGGAAATCGAAGGAGTCATGTTCTGGCAGTGAGGAATCAAGGTGTTCCTCTATATCCCATCTTCTATGGGAGAGCAAGGCTTGCTAAGTCAGTGAGTTTGGGTATTGGCTTCTCCTGATAGCTCCTGAAGAAGTTGTGATTCCTTTGATGGGGAATGTGGTTGAGCTACTTTAGTTGTAAATTCATGGTCCCTCCCCGGTCCTGCTAAAGCTTGCATTACTTTTGAATACTTGAGACTTTGAAAGGATATCATTATCAACTATTTAACTTAATCCAAAAGGAAAATATATCCAAGTTTATTTGCAGATAATCAGTCTTGGCAGTTGAAAGGAAATTTCTTTTTTGGCCGTTTCTGGGTTTTGGTTTTCTACTGGCCCTTTGCTGAAGGGAACAGCTCTGGAAAATCCAGTGTACTGTGAAAAGAAAATAGTTCCTATTGTTGTTAATTTTCTAAATCACAATAATTTTATTATGTCCTTGTTCGATGACCTTCTCCCATTTGCTAGCAACTGAGAAATTCTAGATTTATGGACTGATAATTGAGGATGAAAAGTCAAGCCTGTTCTGTAGAGTGCCTGTTAAAATCTGCCTCTTTTTTTTTTTTTTTTGGTGAGGATCATGGTCCTCATTTTTGTACTGATTCCAGTAAAAGAACTATATTTCAAGGCCCATGAATTGCTACTACTGCTTTGGCATGTAGCCTATGTATTTTTTTTTTTATCAGATTGCTTTTATGCTCAATCTAGGGATGAATGAAAAGATCTGTTTTAAAATGTTTAGATAGATATCTTTACAAAAGGGCTTTTAAATCAGACAGAGGAATCTTGGGACCTGGTTCCCATAAGTTTCCAGCAGAAGCTGTTCCAGCAGCTGAAGTTATTTCCTCCCATTCAGCACTACACATCGTAGCCAGCAGAAGACCGATCGCTCTCACGGCTTCTCGAGCAACTCTTTCTGACAGAGAGAGGCTGTCATATTTCAAGGGAGATGAAATGCAGAGAGTGCAAAGTGTGGGGACAGAAGTGAGTATGGAGGATATAGGGAAAGGAAAATAGATTTTCTTCATCCAGATAGAGCTAACATTTCATTGCTGCAGTTCTCTTAATTGGTCTTGCACTACTGCAGAAGCATCCCCCAGAGCGAGAGGGAAGTAATCCTGGTCTGTTTCAGCCAGTAAAATTGTCAGGAGGTTCAAATGAGCAAGGTGCAGAGTACATTCAAAATCAACAATTCTTATGCTTTTTATGAGCCTGAGGTTTTTGGTTTGTTTTTTTAACACCAGCTCCTGGAGACAAGACTAGCAACACAGGAATCTTTATTCACATTTTGCAATGTTCTGAGCCCTCTTGGCTGTGAAAGAAATAACTGTAAATATGAGCCAAGTGATTTGAGTAAGGATTTTGCTGATCATTTTATGACTTTAAGAAACCAGAGCCAACCTAATATCTTTCTTAATTGAGGATAAGGGCTCTAAAGTAGTGTTTAAAAGTATTTTTTGAGACCTGAATCAGGATCTTTAGGTATTTTAACTTAGCAATATAACTCCTTGGTACTTATCCAACAAAGAGTTTAAGGAAATATAATATCTTGTGTTTTTAAAGCCACAAGAAGTTTGCCTTCAGTGGCATTACTCACAAGCTGAAAATTAAACATTGGTCCAATTGCTTTGCTGGATCTGGATCAAGTTACACCATCTTGTATAAGACTGAGCCATGACACTGATCACCCCAAAATTTGATGTACTGCTGATAGTGTGTCTAGGCACCATTTGCTGAATAGTTTTCCCTCTAATAGGAGGAGCATGGGGGCATCATTCCCTAAATTTGCTTTTTTTCCTTGTCATTTTTGCTTATTCCTTTCCTCTTTTTTTTTTCCCCTCCAGTTTTTTTCCTCCTTTTTCTTCTGCCATTTCTAATCTTTTGCAGTCACTGGATTACTGTGTTTGATGCATAGTAACGTGTGCATAGGTACCTAGATATCACATGTAAAAGCAACGGGTTTTGTGCAACAAGGGTCAGCATTGCTGTTATGATATTTAAAATTCCCAAACAGTTTCTAAAATCAATGCAGTTTGCATTACAGGGGCAAACGTTTGTCAACAGATGATTCGTGTTACAGTAGTTTCTTACTGTGCTTAGTGAGGAATCGGGGTGCTCTTGCTCTAGGTTGTTCTTACTCATGCAGTCAGAGAACCACTGCTCTGATTTGGTCTGGGTGAATCCCTTCATACCCTTATTTCAGTGCCCACAGCATCACCATTTACTTTCACATTCACATTTCAGGATGGGGAAAGCATTTAATTTCAAATGCAGGCTAGTTTCTGTAGGAAATGTTCCTGTTAATTCTTTTGTGTAGCTGGACTGAAAGTCCTTCAGCAGTTAAGGTTGCTATGAAGTCTGTCTTAAGAACATGTTCTTTGAGGACTTTGAGTGCTTTCCAGGAGCTAGGAAAGCATTTAAATTGAATCTTAATCTCTGTATTAGTGAGTTTTCTCTGTATTAGTGCCTGCAGATCCCTGGGAGTATTACAAACCTGGGCAAAATTGCTGTGACCTCAAGTTTTATTTAGCATGGATGGTTTTAAGGATATTCATATTATTGATAAAAAGTAATGATTTGAGGAGAGAAATACAGCTGCTTTTAGTTGATGGGATTATTTTCAGAAAAGCACAATCAGCCTGTCTGCCTTAGGCCCTAGGGAAATCTGATTGCTTTGACCACTCATCTGTCCTGGGTAGACCTCTGGTTTAATTTCACCAGGTCAGGTGCCCAAAGTAGAAAATGTAAGTGTCTTTGTGACCTTAGATATCAGGGAATCTGACAGGCTGATTCCCCAGCAAGGGACGCTGAACTTTTTCTGTACAAATGCACAGATGGAGCTCGGGCTCCATGCTGCAACAAGCACAGAAGACACCAAACAAGCTTGTGGCCTTGCAGTGTCTTTCCATGGTTATCATCAGCACCTCGTTTTCTGAAGCCTTCCCTAGCTGGAACTCCCCTGCCTTCTCTTTCAGACTGTCAGGTACAGGGTGTGCCTGTAAGGAGGGGGATGATGAGGCAGGGCCTGCCCTTGCAGCTCCAGGTTTGAGTCTCCTGGAAGTAAACAGGGTTGGTGGGGAGGGTGCAGTGCATGTGTCTCCTCACAGAGCAGAGAGGATCGGCTCTCGTTGCCATCTGAGCAGTCCCATGGCAGCAGGTTTCTTCCCCCAGGTGCACCACTATCGTGTTTCTGTTTTGTGACTGCCATCCAATACAGGGCATTAAAACCATAAGAGAATCATCATAGACCGCAGCAACACTTTTTGCATCATGAACATAGCTACTGAAATAGCAAAGTAAGTAAATAGCAGATAATGTGTGCAGGAAGGCTGCCAGTAAACTGCAAGGTAAGACAAGCCCATTAAATAATTGTGCCCCTTCTCTGCCCACTATCTGAATAGACACTCCACTTTGAATATATTTGGTCAAAAGTGGCCTTTCCTTTCAGGATGTTTTCTCATGCCTTGCACCTATCCAACTGAACCAGGTCTTCAGAAAAAAATACAACTCAGTTCCTGGGTTAGCTGTTGTTTCTGCAGCATCCTGGGTTAGCTGTATAAATATGCTGTGTTTCCCATCTCAGTTGTTTATTTTATATATTACTCCTGGGCAGACACAGTCTTTTGAATGAGTTGTGTGTAAGGCTTTGCCTAATGGTATCGTGATCTTGCTTACATGCTCTGGATGGATATGATAAATAAAGATGTTGGTAATAACTAGCTGATTTCTGCCAGCAAATAAGTACTTTTGTGCCTGGCTATTAGGCAGCTTGCAGCTGTCAATGTCAGGGTTCACTTATGAAAATTTACACCTAAATATTCATTTTAGCCAGTGATGAGAAAGAATGGTTATAATCATGGTGTGAGAAACGCCGAAGAACAGGGTTGGGAAGCAATAGTAATTAGCCCATTGCCAGTGGAACTGTTAAGGAAGCTTCCCTGTGTGACCACCCAGGAGTCACTCTGGCAGTCACACTCCCACCACCCCAGATTTTCACTGCTGGGACTGAGGTCCCTTCACAGCAGGAGCTCCAGTGACCCCACGGGTGCCCCTCTTGGTTCCCTGCACACCCCACACTCACACAGTCAGACAGGGTTTCCTTACAGGCTCAGCCCTGGATTTCCCACAGGAGAGTCCCAGATGTCTGGATCCTTAGAGGAATTTAATTGTGGCACAATAACACAAAAACAGCTCAAGCTGGATGCCTCCTTCCTGAGCAGTATCCAGCTGTGAAAAGATTGTCTTCATGGAAATAGGAAAATAATCAGCATTAGTTTAATGGGTTTGTAGGTTGTTTTGATTCTCTCCTACAAGGGAATTGCTTCTCTGCAGCTTGTTTGATTTTTTTATTGAAAATAATTATGTTCAGTGGGAAAATATGTTCTTGAAATGCAAGGTAAGTGCTGATTTTAAAAAAGGGAAGGAATCAGTTTGGAGGGGAAATTAAGCTAATGGTTGTATTTGTCAGTTGATAACTGCCAAGTGCTACAAATAAAAGATGAAGAAATAGAATTTCAGTGTACAAGCAGTTTCATGATTTCATTTCTATAGAATATTCTCCACACAGGAGTTGATTTAGTTGTTCTTATTTTCTGTGGGCACATTGCTGCACACAAAGGACCTGTTGCTATTTTCCCCCTAAAATACATGCACACTTCTTTTTCCTCTAGCTATGCTTCTGATTTTCTGTGTGGCAAAATTTTGTCCTTCTATCATGAGACCTTTAAAGGATGCATCAGATCTCTCAGATGCATCAACAGCTGGATCAATAGCTGCAAGAAAGAAATACTGGAATGCCTTTGTGTTCTAGGAGGTGAAGTTGTGATTTCATCAGCAGGTGTAATGCATGCACATTCTTCACCCTTTGCCATGAGCTGCACTGTGTGTTCTTCTTGTGGGGGTGAGAACTTGAACACAAAGGTCTGATAACGAAACCTACCACCTACATTTTTGGTAACAAAAGTTTTATGAAAGATCGTGTGTTTGAAAGACCATTTGTGGCATCTCCTGGTTTGAACTTCATCAACCTCACAATCCTACCACTCCATTTTCTACTGTTTCATCTCACCATAGCCAAGAACTTACAGAGGTTTGGTTTACTCTGCTCAGTGTTGCAACTACAGTTGCCTCAAAAGCGAGGTCAAGATGCTCTACATCTGATTAACACATCTGCACCAGATTTGGGATGTTCACTGGTGTGCTGTGAAGGAAATGCTGAGGCTCTGCCTTGTAGTAACACCCTCAGTATGGAAATCTATAAGGTCCTGTCTGCCTCGGTAGTCCTGTGATGGGCTTTGAGGTCCCCCAAGCTTCTCTTCTGCATCTTGTTTGCTTGTTGTAAAAGAACATCTGGAGGCCAGTACAAGCAGAGAAGATCTCCCTTGAAGCTAGTGTTTAAGGAAGAAGTCTTGGCTTGGGACATATGGAGACAAGTCTGTCATGCCAGATCTGGAGTGAACATTAGAGGCTGAGAGAGGAAAGAAATTTGGAGGAAATCAGCTGTCATTCACGGTCCAAGTCGTACCTGTATCTGTTTCTTGCAAGCCTCTGTATTTTTTGTTTTCTTATTAGATATATACACGATAAAAAAAGAAAGAGAGGAAAGGTTACAAAGAAGAAATGACCATCAGCCTCAGGAGAAAATCATTAGTGTCATACAAATGTGCCTGATCTAAAGACTTTCAGGAACCTGCATTTCCACCATTTTATATTCAGACTGAATCACTTTAAATTACAATTTCTCTTTAGGTTTTCATATCAACCCGCTTCTGGGGGTTTTTTTGCTTGGTTTTGTTGTTGGTTTTTGGGGTTTTTTATTGTTGGGGTTTTTTTATTTGTTTGGGGTTTTTTGTTTGGTTTTTTTGTTGTTGTTTTTGTTGGGGGTTTTTTGTGGTATGTCTCTTAACACCGCTGAATCTGTCAGATGATTTGGATCTTTTACAGAATATTCCTTCTGCTTACCCTGACGCATTAGAAGTTTCAAGTGTTGATTTTGAAGGATGAGATCTATATTAAATCAAAGTTGGAATGTATCTGTCTTACTCTGCCAAAGCTCAGACCTGGAACATACTGTGAAACAGGCACACAACATGTGGGAGACTGAAAAGTTATTTATGCAGGAAATTTCAAAGCACTGTGGGATTCAGTTCTTCAATGTAAGTAACTCATTCTGTAACCACAGTTTCATGATCCCTTTTTTTTTTGTATGTAAGCTTTCAACAGTGAGAATGAGCAATTGCCAAAGCTACAGGAACTGTCAGTAGCTCTGGGGCTAAACTGAGGGGCAGTGGCTCTGTGGGTTTGAGAGTTTTATTTACTGTGCGTCTCAACTTTTTCCTATTTGAAAATTCACTTGGTCTTGTGGAAGATGTCGTGCACCCAGTGGGATGCAGCCACAGTGTGTTGGGTTTCTGCAGTTTCTCTGGGGTGCAGCTTTATGCCAAAGGTGGGAGCTGAAGTAGGGTGGAAAAAAAAATTAGTCAAGGGCAAGTCTTGTTCCACAGGATCACACTTTGGCAACCTCTACTCCTTTCAGATTGTGGGAGCTGAAATAAAGCAACTGTTCTTTCACTGTGAGAATGCTATAGCAGTAACTAAGCTGACAAGCAGTTTTAATGATCAAAAGGAAATTAACACAAAATTACGTTATCCTTCCCACACGTTGTATATTCGTGTGTTAAGGAATTGCTGTTCCTGACTCCATCAGCGTTGATCAAGCCCATTATTCTGCTCTAGGTTTTTTTTTTGACAGCAACTAAAAATGAGAGCACTTGAAATTAAAGCTACATTTCATGTGTATTAACTTTAACAGAAGTAAGCATCTGTGTTACCTTAGGCACAAATACGATGAGTTACAGAAGTGTATGTATCAGCACTCCATTCCACTTACAAATATCTCTCTCCTGTTGTTCTCACAAAGTACTTTTTGTTTAAATGAGGTATAATCTGACATGGAAAATAAAGTTCTTGCAAGTAACGTAGCATTTGATGTAATATTGCAGTTGCCACAGTAGTTTCAATGAGGCAATGAGAAGCAACAATGACAAGTGGAAAAGTTATAAATCAGGAATAGCCCAGAGATGTATCTCGTTGGGTTTGGGTTCTTCATCTGTCGTCATCTCCTGTATCCAGATGCCATCCTTCCCTGCCAGCACTGGAGGGGGAGGCAGGGAGTGGTGGGCACTGGTGTTAATGCAACAAGGATTTTTATGCAGTGTCTCTGGTTGAAGCATGGCCACAGATGTGTCCATGGCAGAGCTCAAGTGCTCTTACAAGGACCACCAGCATCACTCTGGCTCCTGTCCTGGAAAACAGCCAAACTGCCTTGGACAGTTTGTGGCTCTGGCTGCTGTAGCCAAATAGTCTCCTGTTCTTGTTTTCAGGCTTTTGCTTTGGAGAACGTGCTGGCCAAAAGCATGTGGCTCCTTGATAACTGTAATTTGCCTTAGTAGGCACACAAAAGCTGTGGCAGGTGTCTCTCCCTTTGGCCTAACAAAGATGAGAAGGCAGAGTCACGGGCTTCACGAAGTGTGATGCCTTGAATGCTCTCCCTGATTTATCTACCCCTGGTGCAGCACCAGGCAGTTGCATTTCCTCCCAGACACCCATTCTGCTGTAAGTGAAGTGTTCAGCAGAGATCCACAGCTAAAAAAAGCAATATACGAGATCTTTGCCCCTTTCAAACTCAGAACTTAACACACAAGCAACCAACCAACAAACCCCCCCCCAACAACCCTGGAATAAAATAGTGAAATTTGTTTGTTGGGAGAAATATTGCCACGGGCATTAGCACTGCAGCCCATTTTGAAAACAGCTTCTTATTCATAGTAAGGTTGCCTCAAAAATTTGGGACAACAGAGATGTGCTACTGCAAAGACCTTTGGCAACAATAACTTTTTGTTCACACAGAAATTCTTCATTTGCATGTAAAAGGGAGTTATGAAAACGGAATTTCATAGACACAACTTTTATTTAAGAAGACATTTAGTAAATGCATGCTTTCTGTTCAGCCTAAAACAAGCTAGCCTTCCTCTGATGTATTTAAGAATTGCCTAGCAAACTCTCTTTTTGCTTAGTTTTTGAAGTCTCCAACAGCATGTCTCAACAGGATTAGGATCTCTTTCTGTTGCAAAGTTGCGCAGTTCAGAAGGCAGAATGAGGCCAGATTATTAGGTGCTACATTTCCGTGGTATTTCAGCCTAAGAGCGTGCTTCTGGCAGCAGCAGATGAGACGTGATCCTTGTTATCTTGCACCTTGGGCCGTGGTTCCCGCTGGCACAAGGGAGCAGAAGATGCTAAAGGCAACCTGTGCGTCACGGTCACGTAAGGCACGAGACAGGAGAGCCGAGCCAGCGGTTCTCAGCACATTGCTCCTTGAATTTGGAAGCGTGAATACAAAACCAACAACGACTGCAATGCTGCAAAGCAAGGCAGGTCTTCACATTCACATGGCATTTGTTCAGCTGTAAAAGGATGCTGCAGGGACAATAAGGACGTGGCCTCAGCGCTGCTTGCAGAGTTGGGGGCTGTGTCGTGGATCTGATCAAGTACGAGGAACACATGCGTACAATCAGTTTTACAATTTTGAATACAGCTATTTGAGAACACAATGAAACTATTATGTAAGCTTCCTATTAGAACATATGTTACTGATTTAAATAACATTCAGGCTTTAAAAGTTTTTGTTTCAGATGTCAGAATTATCTGTACAACCAAACCATTGTGTTCCAACATCGACCATATCGATGTTATCACAGTGCAGCTTGATAAATTCCACTTGATTTCTGTAGATCAGAGATGGGATTCTTTTATTCCTTTATTTTGTAAGACTGTAGTTTGGTCACTCTCTTACAATCTAAATTTCTCTAATTACCAGTGCATTCATTTTCAGAGCGATCTTTAAAAGAAACAAAATCTGCATCAATGGCTATTTTAGATGTATTGCTTCTGAAGATTTATTCAACAGATGCAGGTGTGCATTGAGATACTGCTTGCAAGTTCCATGGATTTAGTGCTTTATTTCTAGGTAAATGATTCAAAACCAACTTCGAGAAGAAACAACGGGGTTCAAACCGATGAATGTGTTCAGGGTTGTGCCGTTGTGTTTACTGGGTAGCTTGAGCTCAGTGGAGCTATTCAGGATTTATTGTGGTGAAACCGAGAGTAGGATTTGGCTCTCTAGGTCTGATATTCATCCAGTAAAAATTTGGCTGGATCAAATCAGTCCCTGAAGAACAGGGATGTTGGATTAATGGAAGAACACATTATTTCTCAAACTTGTTATTAGGTGCTGTAAGCCAAACTGTTCATTGCCCCTCTGCTCTCTCCCCAGCCTGGGGGAGTGATGACAAAATGGGAGCATCAGATTTCGTGGGAAAAAATACTAAATGGTTGTGCACAAGTGCGGAGGGTGTTGCCAAGACCCTCACAGAAACACAGAGCTGTTTGATGAGTTCCTATCCCTGCAGCAGTTATTTGGAGATAGTTGGAACCCAGGCTTCAAACCCTTCGGTTTATTAATATTATTTTCTCAAAATCAATTACAAATGCAAGTTTGTGGGTTAAAAGCAAAACTAGGGGAGTCTAGGTTGATTTCTTGGCACTTTGGGATGCTAAAAACATGATCTGGTATTCAGTGTGTGTTTTGCAGGCAAGCGTGTGTGTAGGAGCACATGTGGAGTAATTACTCCGGAGGACTCTGGTTTGGCAGCTTCAGGGGCTGTAATCCTCTGTTTATCACAACCAAAAGTTATGATACACACATTCCCACCCCATGCTCCATCTCTCTGCCTCAGACCTGTCTTGAATGAAACATAGCAGGGGTGAGCAGGATATATAATAACTTTGGTTATCAATTCTTTGCCTTTCCTGTAAAGTTCCCAGCTTCCACGTCACTTGGGACAGGACACTTGTCCCCTGGAATGGGATTAATGTGTATATTAATGGGAGCTATGTTTCGTCTACAGTCTTTCCTTCTATAAGCTCTCTGTTGTTTGCACATCCCTGGAGCACTCCTGTGCTGCATCATATAACTGGTTGCCACCAGCCTTGTACAATGTCTCATCTTTTTCCTTTCGGCTATCAAACTTTTCAGTCCTACTTTCTATTTTTGGAATAGGTACTATAATTTTCTGTGTGTTTATATCGTGCCCAATAAAGGAGAATCCTGGTCTCTGACATGTGTCTCATTAATTTCAGCCTTGGTCAATGATTATTTTGGGGGCAGTGTTTTGTTACACTACATGTATAATTATAGTGGATTTTCTCTCCTAGTACCCTGATAAATTGCTATTAAGAGCTTATTATTATATTTAAATAGTTTACCCTAGTAAATCATTATCAGAGTGCAGATTCCCATTAATTCCATTGCTTGTTCAAAAGTCAATAGATGTAACTCCCCAGTTTGGGCTGATCTCACCCTCTGCACTGAACATAAATGAGAACATGCCTGTGTGTACACTTGCACGCCCATGGTGGTCATGTGTGCTCAAACAGCTCCTCACTTTGCTCTCACCCCTCCAAGGTGCATGTGCCAGATGCTCTAGAGCTGGTCCCAGAGGAGACACTCCCATCTCTTGCAAGCTCTTAAGTTCTCTTCTCACCAGCCAAAATATTTCAGAAGAATTTTCAGAAATGCAGGTGTGTGCGGTTGTCAGGAGCAGCTTGCTTTGATTTACATGGCTATTTCACCTTGCAGCAGCCATGCTCTCAAGGGCAATTATTTCTATAGTAATTAACAAGGGAATTTTCTCTGATGCTGCAGCATGAGTCATGCAGCTTCCAAAAGATTAGTTTGTTAGTTACTGAATAAAATGTTTGCAGATGTACTTTGCTGTGATAACATCTCTGACTGGGGATGACTCATTACAGATGCAGGAGTAAAGATCTGCGGGGCCAAAATGTGGCTGCATGATCCAGAATTTTAGGCTCCTCTAGCAGCTAGCATGACTCCAGTGTCAGCAAGAGGAATTTGGTTCTGCAGTAGGGCCCAAAGAGGAAAAAGTTCTTTTGCCTCTTCTCCTCACTGCCTCTACATTAGCAGGGAAGGAGAGATGACAGTCATTTACTCTTCATAAGAGCTGGAGTGCCCTTCTTGAGGGGCAGGAGAAGAGATACCTTGGGCTGCTAACTCTCTTCCCTTTGAAACAGAGAGCAAAACTGGGCCAAATCATACCAAACAGTACAACAAAGTTCATGCTTTGTTAGTATTTTGTTTCTTGAGTTAAAGATGAGCTTTGGGACAGCCAATTTCAGCCTTGTAAGAAACCACTTCCCATTAGCTTCCATACTTTTCTCTTATCTGAAGTGTCTATTTAAGCATTCTTTTAATAACAAGACCCTGTTATCAAACACTGGGTTGCATTGCAAACATGCAGTGGTTCTGTCTTTTGCAAGTACCCAAGACATGGGATGTACAACCTAATTCCTTTGCCTGGAATACAAAGCCTCATCAACTTTGATTAGTATTAACCTTGAAAGTGCTACTCCTGACTCCTGCCAGTTAGCTGTAGGAGAGTCAGAGCTGCAACCCATGAATGAAACTGGAATGGATTTGAGACCAAACTTGGCAGCACAAATTGTGAAGAGTAGGGTAAGTAGGCTTTAGAAGTCTTTTCAGTTGGGGTCTTCTTCTGATGGTATGCACAGCAGGAGAGTGCTTTAAGGACTTGCTAGCTAATAATTCCTAGTGAATGTGTGCCGTGCATGAACTAGCACATGGTGTGCGTAGGAACTGACCCTGTCTGTGTGCACTGCGTTTAGCCATAGTCAGCTCTGGAACAGAAAACTGTGACAAACAAAGAGAAATGGGATTTAACTCTGGAAGTCTTAGACCTCTGAGTAGGAGCAGGAAACTGCTTCCGCAAATGCATGGAGTGATCAAGGACTAGAGGGAATAACTGTTTATTCTTGGGGTCCTGTGTAAAAATTGCTTGGGAATTAATCCTCTGCTTCACTTTGGCATTCTTTATATTGACAGAGAAACATTAGGAACAAGCATGTTACTGCGATCTCCTTCTGTGGCAAAAACACTTCAGTTGGAAAATTCAAGACAAATTAAAAATGGAAATAAAGTCCATTAACCATATCTTACTCTACCATATGTAGAGTAATGAGGTTAGGATTGTCTTCAGTTTTGCTGGCCTAATAAACAGAGCATCTATCAGTAACATTGTTTCAATGACACAAAAAGGAAAGTGACTAGTTTCCTTCATCTATGTTCAGTGGTTTATAGAAGAGAAAATTCTGCACCAAAATTAGCCCAAAATTTGAAAATCTCATGAGTGCTCGAAGAGGGTCATGAAATGAGCAGTGCAATCCCTTCACATTATTCATAATGCCATGTTTGTGTTTATGGATGCGTTGGCCTTGCTTGATGGTAGGTTCTGGTTTTGTAGTTTAATTTAATTTCTTTCTTATTATAGGCATGCAGCCTGCAAATCTAATAATGCATTTTCTGTAAATATTACTTTGGGAGGCATCTGTTCCTTAAGGAAGCCTTAGAACCAGTTTTTGTTTTCTTTAGAAAATATACACAATGTAAATAGACCCTGGAGGATCTTGTGCAAGGCCAGGGATGCGGTGATAGGGATTTGGCTTTCTTTATCCTTGTGTCATTCGAGGCAAGCTGCCTGGGTGCACAAAATTCAGTGCAGGTGTTCTGGTTCGTATCAGTTGAGGATTTTCTCCTCAAGGGAAGACTGGCCTTAGATGGAAAGAGATGTGCAGTGAGACTGAGATTTTTCTTTTTTTGCTTAATTCTGGCCATTGAGACAGCTGCACTGTTTGCACCTCAAAAGGTACAAAATGTTACATAAACACATTGTATGGTGTGTCCATTGTGAGCTTACTTAATGGGCAGCATCCAGGGAAGGGATAATTAGAGACACCCAGCGCCTGCAGCCCCTGCAGTGCTAGAGGATGGATGAAGTGAGAGAGGTCTGACTGATGCCCATGGGCATACCAGTCCCTAGAAGGCAGAGGGATGAAAACCCCCAATTTCACCTAGAAACTCCCATTCAACCCTGTATTTGGCCCATCACAGAAGAGAGGCATCTGGGGATATTTTTCCTTGCACCCATCTTTTATTCAGCCTTACGCAGTCTCTTTTCTCCTGACAAGGCCCTTCCCAAGTATTCAGATGGTAGAGAAACATTAAAAAATACAGTTAAGCGTATGTCTGTCCTCACTCATAAAAGCACTCCTCCTGACCTCTTGGACTGGCTGGATGCCCGGTATTCCTGAAGCAGGCAGCTTGACTACAGGGGTTTGCTGCAAAGCTGTATCAAAGCTACATGAGGCTCTCAGAGGGCAATGCAAAGCTGATCTTGTTCCCTGTCATCCACAAAGAGAAGACGTGAGTACAAGAACTGTTACCTTTATTTCAAGATCACAGGGGCCCCCATGACTTCTGTCTTCTGCAATTTTCTGTAGAAAACTTAATATTCTCTGTATTATAAGAATGGATTTTGTAAGAGATAGCTAATCCAAAATTCTGAAGTGAAATAATTTCTGTTTAAGGACTATTTTAGCTTTTTATGTGGTCCTGAGGAACTGGCCCTGCTTGAGCATGGATGTTGGACAAGATGATCTTCCTTCCGACTCAGCCATTACTGTGTTTCTGTGAACTCCATGTTAGTCTCTGTCTCGTCTGATAAACTGTTTTTGTAATTCGTTACCCACTGTTTAGTTCTTTATTATTCAGATACTCTGATGTCATGGCTACAGTAGAGAATTCTGAGCTCTCGGTTGGTTTGGGATTTGATAAAGTGTTGTATTTTGTTTATTAGACTAGTGGCTTTATGCAACTTAATGTTACCAAAGATGGCAGATGATTTGATCCCAGTTTGATCTGGCACCCTTTCTGCATTATCTTTGTGTTGTGCACCACTGTAGTATCAGTGGGACGTTACACGTGTGTGGACTCAGGCAGGTCAGCGTGAGATTTTCTGGGTTATGCCTGATGCCTTAAGAGGCCACCTGAAACACAGAGACTAGACAAGAGTAAGGGAATAAAGGAAGGTATTTATTTGAAGGGCCTTCAAAGGTACACCCTGGGCAGTCCAGAGGCCACACCCCAGATGGACACCCCAGATGGACGCTGGGTCACGAGTTCCTCACACTTTTATAAGTTTGGTTCATTTGCACATCAGGGTTAATTCTCCAATTATAACCTCAGTTTCATGATGGAATTACCCCAAGTTTGCCCCCCCTTTAGAGGCTTTTAGTTTGCACATTTTGGGCCTGGTGTCCTTGGAGTGGAAGCCTGCAGAGGTTTGTTCTGTCTGACCAGCATGAGAGAACAGCAGCTCACAGGCCACAAGAAACTTCAGAGTTACACACCAGGCAGCACAGGATTTGAAAAATATAGAAGTTAAAACCTAAGGCATCATGACCAAAAACTTCAAAGTTCATATAAATGATCCCTTATTTATATTTTGCTACACCCAAAGGGTGGGAAAATAGGATGGAAAGGATTATAATTTTCTGCTGATTCAAAAAATGTTACTTGGCAAAAGTGTTATTCCTTTCAACTGCAAAATCAGAAGAGAGGTTAACTCTATAAAAGGGATAGAGTGAGACTGACTGTGCAGTCAGCTCAGATCTGTTAATTTGGGTTATATGTGTACAGCCAATGATGCCAGCGTAGGAAAACCCCACATAATTCTTAGCAAATGCCTGTGATTTACAGCAGAACTCCCATGATGTAGCCCTTGGAATAATCTTAATCAGACAGAGCTGGAGTGACGTGTTGTCATACAAGAACAAAGGTGACAGTGGGATAAGTAAAGAGGGGTATAATTTTATTCCCCACTTTCAAGGATGAACATTTTTAATGGAATTTCTTGTAAACAATGTGAGATTTGAAGGAAGTAGCAGTGGCCTAGTCTTAGGAAAAAGAAAGCAAGTCTTGAGTTTTTTCACTCATTCAAATAGAGCTTGAATTGTTTTTTTATAAGGGATCTTGGAACCTCATTGTCCCGTCTCCGTGTCCTGTGGATGGCTCGGTGTGGGCTCTCAGATTTAGATGGGATCTCTTCCTGCAGCTCTCTAAAAGTAAGTATAGATGTGTCCTGCCAAATGGCAATCTCAGAACTATCTTCAGTTGATATTCTTTACTTTTAGTTTTCATTCTCCTCGCCTTTTGGTTTTCTGACTGGCTTTGGTCCGATGCCTTGAACTGCATGTGTTAGTTTAAAAGATGCTACAATATAGCTTTTTTAAATGAGGTGTAACATTCAGGTCTGATCCTGAGCACGCCTAAAGCAGCATGTGCCTGAATTAGCACTTGTTAATTTAAGGCTGCCGCAGCCACACTTTATAAAATGTTCACTTCCTTTCTAGTTTTATCCTGTGTCATTTAGTATTTCAAATATTAGAAAACATTTTGCAAAGCTTGGGTGGTACTTGTGCAAGCCCGTGGTTTACATATTTATTCTGTTTGCTTCTGCTGAGGAACTCTACATCGCTTATAACAATATCTCTGACCTGAGCCAGCTGACCTGGCTGGATCACCTTGAGGTTTTGGACCTGGAGGGGAACAATATTGAGGACATCAACCAGATGCAGTACCTGCGACTTTGTTGCAAGCTAAGCCACCTGACAGTGGAGGGCAACCTTATTTGCCTGAAGCCAAATGCAGAATCTGAAGAGGTGAGGACTTGGTTTGTACATATTGTGTTAATTTTTTGTCAGTGCTTTTTAACTGTGAGTTGGAAATGAGAAACGTTTCTGCATCTTCCTGTTGCATCATTCTAAATGGTGACATGGGATGCATTTCCCACATTTAATTTCTGTTGATTTTGTGGTCTCATCTGTATAGTCTCCAAGATGACCACAAGTGAAATACTAGAGTGCTAGTAAAGACTCGGGCCTGTTTCCCAGCAATATGAGGAAAAAACTTCTTTACTTGGAGTATGAGCACTGGAACAGGCTTCCCAGAGAGGCTGTGGAGTCTCCTCCCCTGGAGATACTCAAAACCCACCTGGATGCGATCCCATGCTACCTGCTCCAGGTGAACCTGACGAGGTGATCTTAAGAAGTCACTTCCAACCCCAACCATTCTGCGATTCTGTGATTAGATACCTGGTTTTGAGTTTTTTTGCATTTATTCTGGAGGCTCTCCGGTCCAAAAGCAAGTGCTCCGACACCACCATGCTCAGAAGCTGAGCCCTCGGGAAAACAGTGCTTGAGGTAACTAGGAAAAGCTATAATGTAGGAACTGCTTGTTACCCTTTCCCTTGAAATGTTGAAATCAAATGACCAAAAAGACCTTCAGAAAAAGCTGAAGATACAAAATACAGTGATTCACCTCTTACGTACTGAAATGATAGAGTAATTCCTTCTGAGGTATTTTGTTGAAGGCATGAGAGAGCCTCTGTGTCACAAAGATGAGAACACCGTAATACATGATCTGTATTGGGTTTCAGGGCACGCAACAAGCAAGGCAAGGGAGAGCTAATTCTACATGAACAGCCTCAGAGCTGTATTACTCTCTTTCACTTTCTTGTGCTTCATAAAAAAGCGTTGTTGGGATATTAAAACACCAATATATTGCCATCCAGGTCTTTGGACACACACAGAGTTAGGTAAAACACAGGTGTCACTAAGGATGGTGGAATTCCCAATGGCACCATAAACAGCTGATAGTGCAGGGTTCAAAAATCAGAGCTGATGCTGTTATCCCACTGTGACATATTCCATAGCTTTCCTGTGCATTTTAATGTAGTCTTGCTCATGCTGTTAATTTGCCTAAAAGGTTGGGTTTGATATTTTTCCTGGACTTAGACTTGAAAACAGGTGCTAACACTGAAACTCAATCATGCAATAGACATATATTTTCAATCTTGGCATTTCTTAGATATATGAATTAATAGCATTTTTCAGATGTAATTGTTGGCTTGATCTTATTGCTCAGTAAAAGGGGCCATGGAAGGTAGCTCTTTATCTATCATAATTTTCCTCTCTGGAACTCAAAAGAAAATATTATATACTCGCCTTTCTAGTTTGAACTAGTGGAATTACACTTAAGGGACCACACTTGTAACTGCTTGTAACCAAAATTATTTCTCCATTTGGGAACATTTCTCCCTTATGGAAGATGCAATCATGAGAGGAAAAACCATATTCCTGCAGTAAGGAAGCGCTGCCTGTTTGTGATGGACAAGGCATGCCTGCTTACTGTTTCTACTCCCACAGAGATAAATACAGCTACTGACACTTCCTATCGTAGCTTCCTACCATGGAAATGGTGCAGTGTATCCTAACACAGAAGGTCTGATTCTACTTCCTTGTCGATCCTGCTCAGTGGAAGTGGGATTTTTGGAGGATTTGGCATCTTCAGTCCTTAAGTGTACTTGTAATGGAGAAATGTCAGATTTCCCTTGGCTGGTTCAGGTGAGGAAATCAGTCCTTTGGGATGCTCTGCATGTTGTCACGTAGTGGAAGCACAAAGAGCAGTAGTATGTGGTGGTGTGCCCTCCTGCTCTTCTCTGTGCAGAATGGCTGTCTCTACTCCTGTGCAAGTAGGTGCTAAGATCTGATTAGTGAGAGATGCCTCTGCCCGAATTACGGTGCAAACCTCATGCCACAGTCAGTAATACAGATTTTATGTAACTTTAAATGTGAGGTAGAGAAATAGAAAGAAATAGAAAAGAGAGGAGAGAGAAGAGAGAAGAATATTGTCACCACCCGTGGATCCAGTGGCATCCCTGTTGGTCCTTCTTCAACCTGGGCATCTTGATTGTTGGGTCCCTCCCAAGGTCGTTCAAAACTTTTCACTCTTTATACATTTTAGCAAACAAAGGAATTAATGCTCGTTAGCTACACAGTTCTCTTATGCTGTTGGTTAAATGTTTCTCTCTTGCCTCCAATGCTAATTAGTCCACATGCTTAGTCTTTCTTTTCTTTTGAGTCAGTGATCACGATCTCCCCCTGTTGGAATTACCTTTCACCCAGTGGGAACTGATTTCAGCACAGTTGCTGATTTGTCTTTCCTTGTGGCCTGTAAATTCTGCATTTTTTGTGTCCATTATCAATGATACATTCTTCTTCTCGGTTTTGTTAACCTCCCCCTAAGTCTGAGATAACACCCGGACAGTAGTGCCACCTTTATCTTATCTACAGTCCAAGTTCCAGGTATCTACAGAGGAATATCTGGGGGGGACTTCAGTGGTTGTTGGTGGTCACAGATGCCATCTGTCCCGTAACTTGGGGTGATCTTTGTTTGACTGGTGATGTGTATGAGCAGTTGCTTCTTTACACAGTTTGCCACAGTGGGAATTTTTGTCCAGGTGCATTATCCAGGATGTGCCAACCAGATCTCACCTCAGCCTGGAGTTAGCGCCATCCTGTCACTCCATTCTGTGCTTATCTCATGGCAAAGTCCTTCTGTGGCCTAAACAGTGTTTGAGACAGGCAACTGTGATCTGTAAGTCCTTACAGTAGCTGCATTCAAATGCCAGGCAAAATTTGTTGGGGGAGGCAGCACAATGGTGTATTTTACACGGACTTGTAGCAGAGGCAGACTGAGTTCACTGCAGTCTCCCACCCCGTGTCTGGGTTGGGAACACGCTTTGCCCTCAGGTGGTTACAAAGTGGGGCCTGCCCTTGGCTGCTAAGAGCTTCTCCATGGACTTTGTTGTTTTCTTGATTTCAATGGATGTTTGCATTTTTTTGGTGTATAGAAAAGCCATATAGAAAAGAGTAGATGTG
The DNA here is from genome assembly GCA_013398855.1 of Mohoua ochrocephala. NCBI lineage: Eukaryota > Metazoa > Chordata > Aves > Passeriformes > Acanthizidae > Mohoua > Mohoua ochrocephala. The sequence goes on along the minus strand of VZTA01007228.1, from coordinate 176,943 downwards.
GGCTTACTTTGGTGTGCCCTTGGTGGCCAGCTCTAATTCCTCGAGCTCCTTCTTGTAGTCTGGCCCTTGCTAAAGGTCTGTAAAAGCCCTCCTATTTATTTACTTTTAATCTACAGAATGGTCCAGCTAAATTTACTGCTCTTTCTTCAGATGGCCTGTTTGCTCCTTGTAATTTGATTTTCAGATGAGCTCATCTTCCCCTGTTATCTAAACCAAGAGCAAGAACCTGATGATAAATTCTGCAGCCTCTGTTGCTGTAATGTAACATGAGCGTAACATGATTCTCCTCTCCAACAGAACATGGCTGGGAATTGGCTGTAGCTGAGAATGGTTGACTCATTTTCTAAATTAAGATTAAAGACTTAGTTCAAGAAAATTAGTGTCTGCCTCTTAACAACAACGAACACATTTTATGTGGTGAGTTCCCTCTGCTAGCATCAGTGCTGCATCGTGCAGAGGGAGGGAGCATCCAGCCAGCCAGGTCCCACACAAAGATTTCTGTTTGTGACCACTCTGTATTGAATGAGGACTTGGCTTTGTGGGGGTTTCTAATATTGCATGCAGTGTCCTGAAAAGCATAAGATTTGCCTGGGTGAAGCAATTGCTTGGTGGGTAGCTGTCCATTTGTATTCTGCCACTAGCAGTGCACTCTTGCTTTATGTGGTTTTTTACTGTGTGCCTAAAACCACAGTCCATGGAAATGCTCTTTCTTTTACCATCAGCAGGGGAAGCAACACTCATAGCATGTTTTCAAATCTTTCCATCACCTGAGTGTTGATGCAACCACCAGAGAATCACAAAAGCAGGGAGAGAGACTGGCTGAATGCTGAGGGTGCCCAGGCTTCCCGTGGGCATCAGTGGCCTTCTATGCTTTTGTACGTGATACATAATATAATAAAGACAAATGGCAAAGTCATCAGTGGGTAAACAACAAAGGAACCTTTGGGTGAAGGCCATGTCTTTGCCCTGCTCAGGACGTTTTCATGATCAGTTCAAGCAGAAGTTATGGGAGGAGCATTTCAAATTATATGGCAGTCATACAAATTGAACAGTAGTGTGCTACTGGAAGTCCACAGACTGTTAAATAAACTGACCCCTTTCTCAATTTCTCCAGGAACCAGATTATAATTACAGAGCAGAAGTAAAAAAACTCATTCCCCACTTGAAGTATTTGGACAGAATACCAGCAAGCCAGACTGATCTCCTTCCATCCAAGAAGATGCATGAGGATTCTCTAATCATCAAGGAATCCATCAAGGAAGGTGGTTTAGCCAGAGACATTTCATGGTTAGGTATGACAGGTTTCCTGTTGGGGTTCATTTTTCAAGTTATGACGTGTAAAAAAAGAAAGATGAAGAGCAAGCCGACCTCTTTAAAGCCGATCTTTACTTATAGTGAAGAGACAAAGGATGTTGTCTTCTTCACGTGGGAAGTAAAAAAGCTGGAATTCAGCAGATAACGGTGCAGATTTAAATGGAAATTTGTCCTAAGATGGGCATCAAGATCAAAAAATGCAGACAACTTCTAGAGCATCAAGCAAATCCAGCAGTAGCTGGGAGTCTGTACTTAGGGCTCATTCTGCATGATGAAAAAAGGCAAAAGCTTTGGACAGGAATGTTTCAGCAACAGCTGTTCACGGCTCTTTCCATGGTAACAGTCAATCCCATGTAGCATGGATGTAGTAGGATCTCCAATTCCAATTTAATAATAGAAAAGGCAATTTGATTACCACCCATCAGTGGTAGCAACATCCTAGGAAGATTGCATGGTCTCGTAAGAAATCTGTTCCACTTTCTTTGTTACTATGATTAAGTTCATTGCATTCATTAGTAGAGAATAAATGGTTTGAAAGTAAATCTGTTGTCCCCTTGCCTGTAGCCTTGGTAATAGTTCAGATGTCCATGCTTTTATGTGTCATGCTACATGCACTTTACCACATACTATTAAATATTGCAGAGTATTTCCTATAACTGCTCCTGTTGCTTCCCATTAGTGTGGGCAATGCAGTTGGCTTCCCAGCCCCCTCCCCAAGTTGTGGTTTGCCTGCCAACTGTAGTCCATTAAAAATTTAGTTTGTTTTGGAATAAGTACATGCATTTGTCATTTATTTAATCCCTGTGGGTCCAAATCATTAGTTGTAATAGTATTCATGGCAGGGAAAAAATCCTTTAAAATCTGATCCCTCAGTGATCCTGCTTTGGCAACATCACCTGAGGTTCAGAAAACCAGTTAACAAAGTTTGCTGACAGAAACAGTAGGGGCACAGCACAAAATTGTGAATTCATGTCATTTCCTGGTGTAACCAGACTTACATTCTTGCCTGCAGCTCTAAACCAGTAAGTTCATACGGTCTGGTTCAGACGTCTCAGTACTTTTTTCTTTCCAGTAGCAACATTGATTTGGGTACTCTTCACGTGCTGTGTGTTTCATGGGTTCATAATTAACAGCTGTGGCCAAGATATATTAAAGGTCCCTAACACTCAGCTCTTAAGGAAATGGCCATATTATTACAGAGCTGATGCCTCACTTTGGAGCTGGTAGATGCTCAACACTTTACAAAGCACGTTATTCATCTGGACACTGAAGTGAAATTCTCTCTCCTATGGGTTGTTGGCTGCCTATGCTGCTCTTAGAGTTGTGCTGTGCTCCCGGCACAGCCAGCATTTGGGCAGGTAAGAGGACAAGGCTCTGTCTGCCTTTGCTAGTTTTTGTATAATCCTTCCTTCCCTGTAGCATTACAAAAACAGTTTTCACCTTTCTTTCTGTGGTAGAGAAGTATCTGAGGCAGTACTGGAAAAATCTATCACTGCCATTCCCACATTTCTGTAACTCCTTGTATACAGTTTCCCCTGTTTGACTGGTAGCTCTGGTAAGGTGTCCATCACCATCTGCATTGTGCCAGGGCATTTAAGCAACGTATTTTAAGACTGAGGGCCTAGGCTGTGCCAGTGGCAAGTCTGCAGTGGTTCCCCTGTGGGCAGGTGGGCAGCAAATGAGAGGCAGCTTACACTTATCCTGGGCATGCAGGCAGGGAAAGTAGCAGAGCCCTGGATGCATCCAGGCTCCTCTGTGGGACAGTGAGAGGTGGGTGGTAAGCACAGAGCAGTTCCTGACCCATAACCCCAGCAGTCTGGCTCTGGTGCCCAGGATCAGGAGAAGGGTAGGAAGGGATATCAGTTTAGTTAGGGATCCCCAGATTCTGCCATGACTGTGCAGCACAGGAAGACCTCTGTCTCTAGGCTGGACCCATTCCAGCGTGTTTCTTGTAGCTGCAGTTACATATTTTCCTGTCCCCTGTAGCTCCAGGTGTGCAGCAGCAGTCACGATATTGACAAGGTACAGTGATGGTGTGGTTTGAAGCCTTGCATAACTGTGCTTACACTAATGAAATCTCTCTTCTAGATCCATATCTTGGGGCAGTGGCAAAGCAGTCTGGATGCGGCCCTAAACCCCCAGCAACTTCCAGACCTGGAAATGCACAGTGTTCTGCTAATGTAGGGACCCGTAGCGATGCCAGCCTCTTGTCCGGTAGCTGTCCTCTTCCAGATCCCGCTGTTTTTCCTGATAAGCTGTTCACAGAAGATGACTCCAGTGATTTGACACATGGTAATGTATGTTTTTTAATCCTGTTCTTTCCCACACCTCCACCTCCTTCTGAATGTTATTACTGATGAAAGCCAGGGTGCTTTGAATACCACCCACCCATGCCACTGCTAATCAGGCTCAGCATATGTTTTCTTCCATGAGACTCACCTGCTCTAGCGTAGGCTTTCCTCCATTTCCCCCTGCAGCAGAACGTGCGAGTCACCTGGGCTGCCCACTCCTCAGCCCCTCGCCCCCATGCACCACGTGCTGCTGTCCCTTTTCCCAGCCCCATACTGCAGCGGTGCTCCCCTGCTGGCGCTGCCTTTCAGACCTCATCGCAGCTGTCCTGCTCGAGTAACATCTAGGCACAGCGTGTTCAGCCACGGGAATGTCGTCCAAGGTAGTTCCCTAGAAAGGTGTGGTGATGCACCTTCACTCCCCGCTGGATGGTGTGCTCAGACTGTGTGTGCTGCAGTGTCATAGTGCAGCACCATCACTGCTGTCAGTGAGCACTTTGGTGTTTCCAGAGGTTGGTCCCTCAGCAAGAGGAGTCAGTTCCTTGACTTCACATCCCAATCTACAGGCTAGCCCAAAACACAGGGGAACCCTTCTTGCCCTAGTCCCTTGGAAATACTACCCATCCTTCCCTGACTCCTGGAAACACCTTGATGGTGTAACTCCACCAGCCCACGGAGTGCAGGTTAGATAGGAAGATTGCATTTGTTTCCAGGCATTGTGGGCTGCTTTTCTCAGATGCCAGTCTCTCCTCAGCTCCCTGCCTATAGGTAGGACTCAGGACGATGGATTAGATGAAGCAATGAAGAGTCAACAGCTGAGTGCACATCTGGAAATGTACATGGAAACCAAATACAGCTTGTCAGGGAATGAGACCGTAATTTTACACGCACTTTTAGGCAGCTAACACTACTGATAGAGACAGTTTCACCCAATGTTCACTGCTTCTTCTGACCCTTTGCTGCCTTACCTCTTGTTAACCTGATTTTGATCAAGATCCAGCAAAACAAATAAAAAAGAACCCCAAAAATCATATTTTGCTTTAATCTGAATTTGCTCCCTGATCTGACTGACCGTGTGTCCACGCAAATATTTTCACCAGCACAACTAAGGAGACAGGGCAGGAGCAGAAGACAACAGATTCTGGTGGAAAGAGAGAAACTGCCTCTTAGCAGCAGTGGCAGGCCATGCCAGCTGATACTGTGAACCTGCACCATGAAATACTACAACTTCCTGTCTATGGGAAATTATATTGACTGACTTCAAAGACAGCACTGTTTGTTAAATGCTGGAGTAAAATGTTTTCTTTCTTCCTGTTTTTCTTAGGACTCCGTCAAGTTATCTGTGGGAACCCCGCCAAGGCCCTTCGAGAAAGGAGACAAAAGCTGGGTGTATGTTTTTCTTGCATACTTCATGCTCCTGCATGGTGACCCCCATAACTCCTGGGATAAACTGAACTCCCACTGTGGCTTGGGGCAGCTCACTCTCTTCTGTAGCCCAAGAACCCCCAACATGCAGTTGCCTTTGGGGAGGACAGAGGGTCTCCGGCCTTGGTGCTGCATGTGCCCATGTGTTAGCAGCAGTGGACTATCAGCTGCAAGGGAACACGTGAAAATCATATATCAGCTGCTGGGGGCAGACTTCCTATCATCCTGCAATGAGTGAAGTACAAGTCAGGATTGCAAAATTTGATGGTATTTCTACAACAGCTATTAAGAAAAAGGCTTTTTTCAGCAGTGTTTCTTTGATGTTGGCATAAACAGCTTGCTAATACTGCAAGGTCGTTCCTATTGACTAAACAAACACACAGCCAAAGTTTGTTCCTCTTGGCAGTGGGGTGGTGCCCCCGCCCTGCGGGTCAGCCTGCTCGTTTCAGCAGTAATTTTGTGAGAAGATACCCATGTGTGTGAAGGGGAGCAGCCTGGCTGGTCATGGTCAGCTTTTGTGGGCCCTGAGGTCCAACGCAGCCCTGCTGCACATGTGTAGGTTTAACAGGTTATGGTGAATCAGGGAGATGCACAGGACACTGACTTAATGCTGACAACAGGTGTTAAAGAATTGCAGGGAAAAATATGAACCACCCTTGTCTTTCTGCTGTCACTGCCTCAGCATAGGAAGCTTTTCTGAAACAAATTTGAACATTTTAGGGAATTATTGTGTGCTAAAAACTAAGATGTGGAGTGGGACTGTGGTCATATACTGAGGGATGCAGTTTCTGTGGTACTGGTCTTAATATGCTTATTGATATAGGTGCTATAGGCTTATATCCAGTGAAATATAAAGCAGCAATTTTGTAACTGCTACGCTGGTTCCTCGGGCTGTAACAGCACACGACTGGGGAGTGGGACTTCTTAAAACTGAGGAGTTAGAAAATGGTGAGGGGTGATCTGAAAATTCAGAAGCAGCAGTGGGCTTTGATGCATTCTAAAATCCACATCTAGAAACGGAGCTGGGAAGAGTTCCCAGGGATGTCCAGCTAACTTCTGCCATTTCCGCAGCCACCTGCTGTGAGCCCTTTGAAACCGTCTGGTCTGACGACAGAAAACCTTTGTGGCTCTGGAGGAGGAAGAGATCTGCACCAGGAGAAGGTGTCGCCCGACCTGACAGCACGGACGGAGCAGCACAAGGGGTGAGACCGCCGGGGAAATCTTGCCGTGCAATAAACTCTGCGTTCATTTTCTGCTGCAAAAATAAAATCAGCGCTTTGGCCACCTGGTGGCGGTTTCGAGGGACGGTCTCGGCCTCCTGCCTTCCTGTCCCTGCTTCGGGCGGCAATCCTCCTGCCTGGGGCATCTGCGGGATGGCAAGGAAGAAGAATCCTCTGCCTTCTCTCCGGAGCACAGGCAGGGTGGGCTCACTTCCTTAGGAAGAGAAGGAAATGACTTTTCATAACTGGTGAGCCGTTCTTGGCCCTGCCAGTGTCTACCTTCAGACAGTAAAAAAGCTGAAAGGGGATGAGCTTTTCTGCAAGCAGCACATTGGCCTAACAAACAAAAGGCTGAAAGACAAATACCACCGTGCTGAGATCTCATAGATCTCACAGACAGGCAATGGTTATTTTGGAAGTAAAAATGGTTTTATTTCTCTGAGCTTACTTCACTGGGTAGTATTTGAAATCTGCCCCACTTCACCTGATGACCTTTAGGACATTTGAGATAATCAGACAGAGGCCATCTTAGATGGCTGATCCAATTAAAATGATTTTTTATATCTCCTGGGAAGTGTGAAATAACAGTGGGTAACTAAATCCACTGCCTGGGTGTTTGCCTGAGTGGCCATGCCAAGCTGCACTTGACCAGCTGTATAAACACACTCAAAAGCTAATTAAAGGTGTGACACTTGATGTTGTTCAGGTGCCTGCAGACAGGTCGGCAAGAACAAACCAGCCAAGCATTGAAGGTGAATGAGGGTGAAGACTGGAGCCTGGCTGACAGCTCAGAAGATGTTTTGAGGGAGGCCTGTGCTGAGGACCTCATTGAAAGGATTTCACTTGAGCCTTCTTCCCACTCCAGCTTCTCCCACTCTTGCTCAGGTACTGGACCTAAACCCCTGGGGAAGGGCTGGCATCGAGCACTAAAACGTGTTGTTTGTAATAGGTGCATTGGTAACCCCGGTGTTTTATGACATCTGGCGTCTGTGCTCTAGAGCAGCAATTGGAAAATGCCATTGCAGAGCCAGACCCTAAGCAATCCATTCCAGTTTTTAAGCAGGACATTGTGGCCAGCTGTGCTAACCATCAGTTGATATATTTCAGCATGAATATATAGAATTAAGAGGAGCAAAGGTGATCTCACACTAGCTTAGCATCAAGGCTAGTAGGAGGACATGTCTCTTTTACCTTGTGTCATTAATTTATGGTAGTGCCAGGTGAGTCTAAAATGCTGTCATTCCTGCTGAGCCGTATTTGAACCCAGTTGGCACTGATGTACATAATGACTGAGCTAGTGATTAAGGTTTAACTGAGCAACTGGGAATTCTGGAAAGATATGCAACAAAAAGGATGCATTCAATAGAAGGTTTAAAAATGGAATGTGATCTTTTACTCAGGAATGAAGCCAAAGGCTTCTCTGAAATTGCATTTACATGAATGAAAGCAGAATTCCCACTCTTCACTACTTGATGAATATTGTCTTTAAGAATATTAAAAACATTAATAATGGTTATTCCAAATACATATCAAATAGAAGACATTACATAATCACATCTTCAATCTTTTTTCTATTGTTAATAATAACAACTCTTTTTTTCTCAATAAATAAAAGCATATGAGCTTTCATTTTACATTTCTTTCAAGGGCAAAAATGGATCTACTGAAATTTGGAAAAATATAGTGTATTTTGGGAAAAAAACCCAGAAATATCATTAAACTATTCAAAGCCTCTGCATGTATTAACAGTACTGTAAACAATATCTCCCTAACAAGAACAAAAGCTGTTTGGAAAAATCTACAGGAATGGCCTATTGTCCAGTGACCACAGAAGTCTTAGATTATGGTCTCATGGTCTCTTTAGATTTAAACTGATACTTTTCAGATTTTATATGATTTCTTTACATTGAATATGATGGTCTTGTCATCTTTGTAGATTAAGAAGACAATGTCACAAACGTCTCACAGCGTAGCAGTGTCATGCCCTATGGCACTGTGAAAGTGAATGGTTGGGCATGGATCTGTCCATCTTCTAACTAAGTCTGCTGGGGGATGATGGAGTGGTTTGAAATCTAAAGTTGTCTAAGGTGGCAGGGGGGACTGACCCAGATCGTAAATCACATATGGAACTGTGTCCAATCCAACCTAAGTTTCTCACAGAAGAACTTGTTGCTGGAAGCAGTCCTTCTGACCAGAAAAGAACAAGTCATCTGAGCAAAGCCACTCTTACATAAAAATGTTTGCAGCATCAGATCCATATAAACTGCATTTTTTGGAAGGCATTGAATGTTATTTCGGGCTCTTGAGTCAGACATACCAGTCTCTCAGAGTGGCTATACTTAAAAACAAATATGAAGTTTAGACATTTTAAAAGCGTATAGTATGATACAAACTGTTCCATGAAAACTTTTTATCAGCTTTACCTAGGCAGTAAAATACATCCTCATCAACTGGGAGCCACAAAGATGAACTTTCTGGGCCTGAGTTTTGGTGGCACATTCTTTAGATTGTGTTCCTGCCCTGGACCCTGCACATCAGGCACTTATGTACAGTTGGTTCTTTCAGTAGACAAGAGCAATTGGATCCCTGCTATTTATAGAATGGTTGGTTCTTTCAATAGACGAGAGCAATCAGATCCCTGCTATTTATAGAACGGTTCTAAGCATGTGTGCATGCTTGTTATATTTATAAGCCAGCAACAAGTTTTTTCTTCTCTGTGTGTTGCACTTATTACGTGGAGAGAATTACGTGGCCGAAACACAAACAGCCAGAAAGTAGCCCTGCATGCAGTGCAGTATTTTCCCCAGCAGTCAGGCACTTACTATGAGATTCCACGATCTCTGATTTAAAAAGTGGATCCGCTCATCTGGGCTTATTCCTGTGTCTTGCACTTCAGATCACTGGAAGGAGTCCGAAGGTATTTAGAACAAGTCAGTGCAAACACTGGCAGGGAATAATGCAGGTGTGATCCTGCCTGAGAACAGGAGGGTGGATGAGCTCGTGTGTCCCCCTTGAGCTCTGCCTGTGAACTGTTCCGTGCTTGGCACATCACCAGCAGTGCTGGCAGCGGGGCTGCCGGTGAACCCAAACCAACTATCAGAGGAAGCAATTCAATATGCCCGACACTGGGACACATCTGCCCACCCAGTTCCATCACACAGCATCTCCAAAACCTTTCACTCCCTGGGTTAGTCATTTAGCAGTCAGATGAGCTGGTTAATCACTGTGCTTTCCACTCTGTTTCAGGTTCGTCACGGGCTCAGGAGGGTGCAGTGTTGTCCAACACAAAACGTTATCTAATTCCATCCCCTCCAAAAAACCCTTCACCTGCCTCTGCAATGGATGTTGCAGCAAGACCCTGGAAAACAAGGAACCACAGAGGCCTAAAAATACCCAGCCAAGAGGAGGACAGGCAGTGTACACAGCAGTGCCGGTCAAAGGCTCCTCGAGAGAATTCAGCCCAGCCACTGGACAAAGAACCTGCTCTCCTGGGCCTGCACAGCACACCCACTGCCTCTGGATCCCAAGGGCACCTCCAGCCTGTTGGCTGCATCAGCCAAAAAAGGCCTGTTCCAGGACCAGCAGCTCTTGGGTCATCAAGGATCAGGTATGTGCACTGCAGAGTATCTGGGGAAAATGGAAGGGACTTCATGGCAGGAAAAAGCAGATTTCTCTGTTGTCTCTGGGGTCTCCTGCTTGTTCTGTAAAAAGAATCCCTTTTATCTGTGCTGACGTTTACCTTTGACTGCGTAAAGCTATATGAAACATTTTCCCATGTTCCTTATAGCTTGAGTGCTGTATATTTTGTATGTTATTGAATAATAGCCAAAAATTTTGCTGTGTTCTTATTGCTCCATTCTCACGTTCCCCACCCGGAGGCAATGCTGTGTCTCTTGCAAAGATCTTGTGGCACTTGTTCAAGATTCTCCTCCAGTCAACCCCAGCACAAGTTCCTGACATCCCACTTGGGTTTTTTCCCTGACACGAATTCACGTTAGAATGAGCTTTGGAAAATAAAGCAGGCATTAGAGAAGTGTCACATGCACCAAAGCATGTTTATTTCTGAACCTGTTTGCTGTAAGTTTAGCATCTTGTTGTTGCTTCTTTGAAGAAGTACAACTGAGGACTTGTGACACGACAGCTTGGGTTTGAAGTGAACACAGTCACTCTGGAGTCAGCACAGGCAGAGAGCACGTGCCTTGTGTGGGAAGCTCGTGTGCCTGGGGCTTCTCCCAGGCCTGGCAGCTTTTGGTTCAGTTTTCAGAGCTGGTGAGGAGAATGCAGATATCCAAATCCAGAGTGCAGTCTCACCACAGAGTTTTTTCTCTTTTCCTCAGGCCCCTCATGGATGAGAGCCCTTCTAAAGAGATCAACCACCAGCATCCAGCTGCCTGCTCACCCATAGAAGCCTCGCAGAGGTTCAGGCCAATGAATTCTGCTTGGCCCCTGACTGGCGGGTCCATTCTGCGGTCATTGCCCGACAAATCCACTGCCACAAAAACATCTCCGAACAGAAGTCCTCAGTCCTAGAAGATATCCAGTTCCCAGCATGTGTTGGAGCCATGTACACAGTGCAGCCATGAAGGATCAATGCTGTCTTGCAGCTTCTTCTGCAAGCTAAACACAGAGCTGTGCAAGTAGAGCTGTTCAAACAAATGACGTGATTTGCCTCGATTCAGGATACAGCTGGTCCAGAAATATTTTAAGAGCAACCACTGATCAACCAATGAGCTAATGAACCTCTTATTACAGAAAAATGTGGTTATTTTTGCAACCTTCTCACACTAAAACAGAATAAATCCTATCATACTTCCTCTCATCCACACCATGCCCAGCTCCGTGAGTCAGGCAGGGACACTGAGCAAAGCAGAGCATGGAGCCTGCTGTTTGTGGTGTGGGCTGGAGGAGGTGACCTACCAGCAGCCATGCCATGTGTCTTTTGCAGTCCTGGATGTTTAACATGCCAGGGCCAAAACAAAGGGCTTGAGAGGAAGTGTTGACGAGAGTAGGTTCTAAAGGAGAGTGTGTTGCCTGAGGAAGAGCCCAGGAAGGCTGCATCGTTTCAGAGTTTATGCCCCCACAGGAGCTCGCCCCATTCACAGGCATTGGAGGTTCTTGTAGGATGCATTGCTATGGGGGCAAATGCTGAACAAGTGGCTTATCCCAATATTAACATGTTTGTTTGCTCCGTAGCTACCTGGAAGGATTTGTCTCGCTTCCTCTGAGTAGACATTGCATTCATTGCATTGAATTTCTCTAGCAGAGCTGACCTCTGTCACCAGGTGTCAAAGCATCCTCTGCATGTGCCTTCCACCTCCATCCCCCTTCTAGCTTTTTCAGATCAAACAGACTTTCCAATTTATTATAATTGGATAATTTTAAGTGATGATGCAGCAAAGCAGGGAAGTAAGGGAATAATCTCTTGGTTTTTTCAGTAGGGCGTTTGCTTTATGTTCGGGTGAGATCCAAAACATCTGGTTTAGTGACTGCAGTCTGTGAGAGGCTGTTCCAAATGACTGTGCCTTACAACTTTATTAATGTTGCAGTCTGAAACCAAGCATCATCACATTTTTTCCGGTTTAAATTACTATGTTAGATTATATTTTAAAATCAGTTTATAAAACAGTAATTACACGATAAGTTAATGAATTGATTTATGTTTCCTGTCTTCTGGCCATCTTAGAGAAGCAGAATAACAGACAAAGCCCTGAAACTTCTTTTTGTCATAGTGCTCCTTGCACCACTTTATCTTAGAAAATAGTCTGGAGCTTGAAGCAAGTTTGTCCAGTTTTGGTGTGTCCTAGCAGAAACCATCTGTCAAAAATCATTTAAAACTATGTGGTGTGTGATTCTATGCAATACTATGGATTGCAGGCAGGATTTCACCCAGCAACAGTGCCTGTGTCCTTAAATAGGCTCCTAAATTTGGCTTTTTGCCAGTGTCACTGACCACGCTATCACAAAAAAAAAAAAAAAAAAGCTGGCCTTGTAAAAGAAAGAAGACACTGACAGCAGTGACCCTTTTCTATATCCAGGGTTGTACTAGGGGGTGATGGGTAGGACTGTCTTCTCCAGATATTCAGAGCCTCCTTCTCAATTGACATCTTTCATTTCAAAGGGGTGGAGGGGAAAAAAAGGATCAGTGGGTGTGTAAACTGGGCTGGACATGAGCATCTGCAGAGACAAACTCTGGGTGCAGATCTGGAAAGTCTCTCAAAAGCATCTGTGGTCTCATCTCGCAGCAAACTCCACTTGGCTCTGTATGTGCACGGAGCAAGAAGCTTCTCTGAGCTGCCAGAGAGGATGTGGAGAAATGGTCAGAAAAAACAGCTCTGCCCTCGTGTGTGGGAAATCAGTGCTGCCTGGGGGTTCATAAAAACCATTTAACTCAGGGTCTCCTGTTGTACCTTCCCATCAGGCACCCCAGTGATGACTCTCGGGTGCAGGCCATGTGTGACCTTCAGAACAGCCACCCTGCCCCTCACTAAGCAGCTCTGCCCCACTGGTGGCCTAACCAAGGCAACCACATGCTGCACTGTGGTGTGGTGTGTTCACAGGGGCAGGGGGAGATGTCCAGTCTGCCTCCTGATCCCCACACCAGCTGGTGGCCCATCACCTCCTCAGGTGTGTATTGGTAGGGGTGGATGTGTAAGACAGGCTGGATGCCATCTGCTCCTGTGTCTGTGGGGATTTAGTGTCCAGAACTGAGTGGCCAGGCTATCAGGCATGGAACATGAGCAGGGAGGCTTGCTAAGAGAGCAAGTTTGTGATCACAGCCCAGCCTGATGGGGGAGAAGGGCCTCCTCTCCTCCTCTCTGCCAGTAGTGGGTGCACCTCAGGGTTTCCCAGGGCTGCCACGCTCTTGTCTGTTTCAGTTTCCAGGACAAGGAAAATAAACAGGGCCATTGCTGTCTGCACAGCTATAACAGATCCACAGGGAAAATCACTGCCCTGGCTTAGCCTCTGCTTGTCCATCTTCCACCTTTTTTTATCTAGAAAATGGAAAAGTCAGCCAGGTCTTTAACAGGCTAATTAGGAAATGTAAGGCATGATGGGCTATTTGTGAATTCAGTTCTCTTGGCCCACAAGGGAAATATATGGGGAGTTTCATTGTGTGGGGTTTTTTGTCACTGTTTCCTCTGTTAAAATCATGCATTGGTCCCTTGAGTATAGACAAAGTCCTTTAATGAATAAGCTTATTCCCATCCCTGCCTTTGCCGACTCTTAATATTTGTCTCAGTAGGATCCTTGCTTCCAGCTGGATGTGACCAGTTTCGGATGTACATTACCAGAGTCCATCCCCTCCTTCTTGTAATGGGCCAGGAGCTGCTGATGCCTTTAAGTATCTCACTGCCTTAATGGGATTTGCTGCTGGCTGCCAAATTGATATCTGGTGTGTGAGCTGGAGAGAGGGGCGAGAACTGCTCCCCTCACCTATTAATAAATCAGCACTGCAGGGAAGAGTTTTCTGCCAGGAGCCAAGTCTCACCAGGACATGCTGCTAAGGGAGGGGGTGGTTAGCTGGGAACAGCTGCCCTGCGGGGAGCTGGGTTTGAAGCAAAGGGATTTGGCCCAAAGTGACAATGCTGTGGCATTAGCAGAAGCATGATCCGTCCAGGAGGCCTCTCAGCATCACTTAGCTGGTGTCCCACAAACAGCCCTGCTGGAGTGGCTGGTGGTGCCCTGCACACCGAAAGGCTCCACTCAGACGGAAAAAACATGGGAGAAAGAAGTAGGGAGCTGTATGCCAGCCAGTTGTGTCAGTGACCAAGAATCATCCCTCCCCCTGAAGGGCAGCATGTCTGGGACAGCATCCCACACAGACAAATGGGCCCTGACAAGCAAAGGTGGCTCCTGCTCAGACTTGGATTGGGTTCTGCACCTCCCAGCTCTGCAGAGCCCAGCCCACAGTGGACACCTTAGCACCCCGTTTGGGAACAGGCCGAAGGGGATGCTCTCCCTGTCCAGTGTCCCCGTGGCAGCCGTGTGCACAGCCCACCTGCACAGGGCTCATGGCTGTCGTGCTTGTTGCCAAGGCCATTTCTCCCATTGAAGGCCTGGGATTGCTTTGCACTTGGAACAAATTCATCTTTGTTAGAGGATGAAGAGAAGATATTTTCTTTGCCTGTCAAGGAGGAGAAAACCTGGGAGATGTTCAGAAAGGAAAATCTCATACATGTTCCCTCTTCAAATACACACAAATGACAGGTCAACTCAGGATAATTTTCTTCATGGTCCCTTGGTTGTTCAGAGCCTGATTGGCTTGGGCTCCTTGCCATGAGCAGTATCTGCACCCATAGTAGAACACAGCTACTTCTGGGGTATGACGAGTCAGGTGGCTCATGCTCCAGTAGTGCCAGTCTCTCCACTGATCAAACAGGGTTTGTGATGGCTTAGATGTCTGCTTGGTACCATGTGATGCCAGGTGAGATGAATCCTGCCCTGCAATGGCTTTCTCATTATGCCAGAGAATCCTGGCCATGTTTTTATTGTGTCTTGCTCCTCTAAAATTACCCCAGGAGATACTGGAAATGCTCTGGCTGAGATGAAGGATCAGCCTTGGAGAGTGGAGATGGCGTGTGAGCGCTGGGGCAGCATTCCTCAGTGCACTTGGCTCTTTGAGCCAGTCTGGGAAGCTTCTGGATCTTCCAGAGAGGCACAGGCAGGTAGGGCAGGACGGCTGCAGGACAGCAAGGAAGGCTCGTCCTGGGCTGAATTCAAGGTGCCAGAGCAGGCCCTGAGCTGGTGGAGAGCTGGCCTGGTGCAGGTGCGTCTGGGAGGGTGGATCTGCTGCCCCGTCCCCAGAAGAGGGGGATGTCTCTCCTCAAAGAGGAGGATTGTGCAACCAGTTCAGCCAGATGGGAAGTGACACAGGTGATGGAGATCCTACCCTGGAGGTCTCTTGCTGTCACCAGAAATAAAACAACCTTTCAGTGACAGCCTTGATCCAGCCTTAGGGGCACTGCAGTAATTTCTAATCCCTGCCCTGGTTTCCTACAGCCCAAGGACAAATCATGTGATGTGAGAGGAGGTGTAGCCTGGTCTTACAGAGGAAACGAGTGCAGGGGCTCGCTCTGACCCATCCCTCAGACGAAGCGTCCTCTCCACACTGCCATCAGAAACCTCGTGGCTGCACATCCCCGGCCAGAGTTCAGATCGTGCTAAAATTGAGGTACTAATTGAGATAATTTTTTAAGCTGCCAGGAGACGACGGCCTTGCAACAGGATCCTCCTGCATGGCACAGCGTAAACCAGAGAGAGAAAACGTCGGGTAGCCGGGTGGAGAGCTGCAGTATCATTTACAGATACAAAACCTGTGCCTGAGGAACGGAGTGAGTGCGAATGCAACCAGGCAAGCGCCGCTGTAGCTGGGTTGGAAGAGCAAGAGGAATGCCTTGGAATGGACGCTAGAGGGAAGAAGAGAGTCTCACAAGTGCAACTTCCAAGAGCAAGAAGACTCGGAAACCAAACTCAAGCAGCTCCAGGGCGTTCAGGAGGCGTTTGGCACTCAGTCGGCTCAACATTTTCTTTTTACCTATCCAGCATCCAGCGTGCTGGCCTCGTGTGGTGCCCCAAATGCTCCGAGCTGGTAGCGGCTTGCTGTATCACACACCACTTTGAGGTATTTGGAAATACTTTCTTAGGAAACCTGCACTGCCCATGAAGTGTAATGGAGAACATCCCAGACCCACCTTGGCACTGGAAAGCTGAGGTGCTTTTGGGGTGTTATAGGGCATGTCCATATGATAATGCTGTGTGCAACCCCAGCATGTCTTAAAAGATATGATCTTTGTCACAGCCTATAGCTCCAAGGTGCAAACAGGCTCAAAACCACGCATGGCTTGGGTTCCAGCTTCTCCTCCCTTGGTGACCAGGGAGCTCTCATCTCTGGAACCCAGCAGAGCAGGCAGAGCTTTCTTGGGGACTGTGCTCCCCAGTGCCATTGGGCAAGTCCCTGCTGCCAGGCCTTCCAGTCTGGAACCAGCCATCTCCCAGCCCGGCTGTGTGAAAGCTCTCTGCCACATCTCTCCCCTTTATCCCACCCTTGTCTCTTCTGTCCTTCCCCTGCCCTGCTCCTGCTTCTCACACAGCTCAGCCACCACCTGCGAGCAATTGCTGGCACCCTGGTGCCTCCCTGGCAGGACCTCTCTGGAGGAGTGGTGTGAGGCAGGCGTGGTTTGCATTTGTTACTTTTATTCTCTCTTCCGTGGCTCTGTCTGCAGGGACCTTGGCCCTGTTCCTGATGTCAGGACAGCACTGGGAGACCCTGGCAGGTCACAAAGGCCAGTCCCAAGGCCTCAGCATCTGCCACCACCCAGCCCATGTAACTTCTGTCCCAGCCCTTTCCCCATGTGGAAGCTGGCAAAAATCAGCGCCCACATTCTTACTGCTGCTCTGTGGGCAGGGTCAGGCCCTTCTTCCCCAACAGAGAGCACCAGCCCAGTCCCTTCTCCATCCCTGGGCCACTTTGCTGCTGCAGGCTCCTGTCACCTGCATCATCCACACCCCAGGGGACACCCAGAGCCACGACGGGGACCTGAAGGTGAGTACCACAGCATCTGCTCTCTCCTCTCCAGCCAAAACACTTCAGGCCTGGCCGTGCTGCCTGTAGGGATAGTGCTGAGCATGTGCTGCCTCCTGGTCGTGCCCTGGGCCGACCGAGGCTGCCCGGACCAGGGCTGTGCTGGGCATGTGCTGACCGAGGGTACCGGCAGGCGTGGCTGCACCGTCTGCCACGTAAAGGAGACACAGAGACATCAGGTTCAGGGGAGAAAGAAGAGGTGAAACTGCCGTGGGAGGTAGCGGTGGAAGCCTTTGGGAGCTCTGTCCCAGGGGGAAGGCCCTCGGCAAGCAGAGGAGGAAGCACGCTCCAGCGGGCAGCGCAGGGGAGATGGACATGCCAGCAGCAGGGTCAGGCTGGGAGCAGCAGCAGTCCTGTCACAGGAGGAGAGGCTTGTTCTGCTGGAGCAGAGGTGGGGGTGGTAACCAGGCAGGGGTGACAGATCCTCCTCTGGCCCCTCGGGAGTGGAGGGGTTAGAGCAGGTCGTGGTGTGCCCAGAGCACCCAAACGACTGCTATGTCTTGCCAAGGCAAGCACCTTCCAGGGTCTGGGTATGGACCTGTCAGCCCTTACCAGAAAAATGCTGCACACCAGGAACAACAGTCAGGATCAGGACAGGTAATCTTGTCCAGGAGAAGGGGATTTCCTGGGATTAGTCACTAAATCTTCTCTTTTCAGAAGCTCAGTCCCAAAAACTGCTAGGATCCTCCAAGGAATGTTTCCTGCTGCCTCCCCAGGTGAGGCTTCACAGTGATAGCAAGGAATTAAAAATATTTAGAGGTCATGTAAGGTCAAAGCAACAAATACCTTTTCCCCCTGGATGATCACTAACAAAATTAATTTTTAAATAGGGAAAAAAATCTCAAACCCTCTATTTTCCCTGATTTCTCCTGTCCCTTTTATCTAGTGTCAATTTTGGTGGTTTTGAAGAAGAAAAAGAGAGGTATTACTTTTCCCTTCCAACTGCTATTGCCCAATCCTGAATTTTTTTTATTATGAACAGTCCAGGGGAAGCAGGAGTCCAAACACAAACCTGTGGATAAGATTAGTGGCGTGTAAAAACAAATGAGAAGCCCTTGCTGCTGTGGGAAAAGCAATTACCTTAAGATCAAGCAACTTTGCAAGTGATGTACACAAGAAGGGACAGAGATGCAAGGGGCTGCCATGTCATGCTGGCATTT
Source organism: Mohoua ochrocephala (assembly GCA_013398855.1). NCBI lineage: Eukaryota > Metazoa > Chordata > Aves > Passeriformes > Acanthizidae > Mohoua > Mohoua ochrocephala. The sequence continues at coordinate 158,954 of VZTA01007228.1, read as the reverse complement.
GGGAAGGTGGCCAAAATGCAAGAGGGAGATTGTGTGTGTGCACCTGTGTGTGTGCATGTGTGTGTCTGCTCCCTGCCAGGCGCTAAGCCCTGGCAGGGATGGCTCTGGCATCACTGTCACCCTGCCCTGAGACAAGAGCAGAGGGCATGGGAGGTCGAACCAGAGCTGCAGGGTTGGTTTGGGATGCAGGAGTGTTGCAGGCAGAATGGAAGTTTCGGACAAGGTCTGTCATGGAGACCCTCCCACTGAGTCACAAGGGTTAGAAAGGACCCTCTTGGTTTCTAAACTCCTTCTCAGAGAGGAGTCTGGATCCAATCCTTGGTCAATGATTCGTGTCTGAAGAATTATATAGGTGTAATTGAGCCTTTATGCAACTTTGTGCCACAGAATTAAGGACGGCTAACCAAATATATTTATGTGAATGAAATAAATGATTTATTTCAATTGATGATGCTAATGATTAGACTAAAAAAGCTTTAATCAGAATTGTTTACTACACAATACAGATAGTTTTAACTACTACTATAGTGCACCATTTTTTATAAAATATTGAAGCAGTTGTATTAAAGTTGGCAAAATAATTATTAAGTAGAGGTTGATGTTACCCATATCAATGACCATGGGCAAATCTCTTTTGCTCAGCCTTAAGGCACATCCCCACTCAAGAGAGGAATCTCCACACAGACCCAGGAAGAGGGGTGTTAGAGGACCCTGCCATTAAGAAGTGGGACTGGTTTTTTATGGTATGAAGTGATTGACTGTCAGCCATATGTCTGTAGGCCACCTGTGTCATCTCTGCAGCTTTTAGCTCAGCACCATTAGATAAGTCATCAGCACTAGCACTTGTTGGTTTCTTTATCAGAAGCTTTGTCTGCCACCTCCTCACAGTGCCAGTTTCTGTCAGGAAACATTGTTCTTCACATCCTCAGAATGTTTAACTTTGGGCTTGATGAGTCAGCCTCATCTCAGCCTTCTTCAGCACCAAAAGCAGCCTGACCCCTCCTACTCCATTTGCTACTGATAACTTGATAACTTCTGCAAATAGGGTAAAGTCTGAGCTGTTTTACCTCTGCCACCTAGGCAGAGCATCCTGCTACAAGGAGGGCTTAGCCCCCAAGACCCTGATGGGGTCTCTAGCTCAACCACTGCCAGTCCAGGGCCAGTGTGGAGATAGCAAAGAACTGCAAACACACTCCTCCTCCATTTGCAGCACTTGGCAGGTTTTGTGTCTCCTCCTGGATGCTTGAGCCAGCACAGTCTCCCAGGGAGTCTCTGGCACAAAGACTGTGAGAATCCTTTCATTCTAGATCATAGAATGGTTTGTGTTGGAAGGGACTTTAGGGATCACCTAGTTCCAAACCCATGCTGTGGGCAGGGATGCCCCAAGCTGTGTCCCACCCCAGGGTACATTCCCCATGTGACCTGTCACAGCCCTTCCCTGCTCCGGGTCACTGCAGACAGAGGACACGAGGCCCAAGCAGCTCTGCAAATCTCAGCCTTGCTGCTTCCCTCCGTTCTGAGGTGTCGGTGCAGTGGGGAGCACCTCTGGCTTCAGTTGTGTTGTGGGGTCACCCCGCACATCAGCAGTCACACCGCACACCAGCAGTCACCCAAACACCAGCAGTCACCCCACACACCAGCAGTCACCCCACACATCAGCAGTCATCCCACACATCAGCAGTCACCCCGCACAACAGCAGTCACCCCACACATCAGCAGTCATCCCACACATCAGCAGTCACTCCACACATCAGCAGTCACCCCACACATCAGCAGTCACCCCGCACAACAGCAGTCACCCCACACATCAGCAGTCAGGCAGCATTTCAGCCTCATGAGGAAGGCAGCAGAAGTCCTTTTCTGCCACCCATGGAGGTGTCACCCAGGCGAGCCCTTGAGCAGCAACACAGGTGTGTGGGGCGGGGTCAGCCCTTCCAGCAGGGCCAGTGGTTTATAAAGCATCAGACCAGATTTCCATCTGGTGCAAACTGGTGTTGCCTCCCTGATTTTCACCCAGACTAGCTTATATGTGGCACAGTGCCTGTCTTGGCAAGGATCCTGGGGGGCTGGCAGGGTTTGGCTGGTTTATTTAATGGGTGCTGGGGCTGTTTTCTGCCACAAGCAATTCATTCCTGTTCTGGATCGCAGAGTTTGAACCGTCTCCTGTTTCCAATGCTTCTGTCACAGCTTTGTTTGCAATAGCATTGCCATTCAGCAGCTGCCCGTGCTGCATGTCCAGGTGGGCTACCAGAGCTTAAGGGCATCTCCCAGGCTCCCATGAGACCAGCAGGTGCTCAGCACCCATCTCTGTCTGTGTCCTGCTGACCTCTGGGAGGCACTGCTCCAAGCTCATGGCTTAAGCCTGGGAGTGGTGTGCTTCGGTCCTGACACATCAGCCCGGTGTGTCCAGGGTTCCCCATCTCCTGCTCAGACATATATTGGTGCTTCTCACTGGAACCACAAGCTTTTCACAATGGGATCAGGTGGGCTTGGGATGAGAGACCCAGGGATGAGCTAGAGTTCACTTAGGTGAGCAGGCAGGTGCCAATTCATCTGCCCTGAGGAAATTCATGATGCTGCCAGGGAGAAGGCAGTAGTAGACAAATAAATATACCTGAAAAGCAGGAGAGAGGTGAGTGTAAGAGAGTATAAAAATCTCTCTGTTAGAGCATATTCCAACCCTTTGTCCCTGGTCCTGCATCATCTCCAATTGTAGCCAGTAGCAGATGCCCAGGTAACAAGTAACATCTCTACCTCATCTTGCCTCCCCTCTGTGGCTACATGCCCGTTGCACAGGACAAGTAAACATCAAAACGGGCCCAAAATGCTCTCAGGCTCTCAGGACAATCTGTAGCTGGGTGGCTGTGAATTTCACCAGTGAACTTAAATCTTTGCATTTAATACACGGTGGATATGGTTAGATTTTATTCCATTAAGTCTCCCAGGCTTTTTCCAGGGGTGTGGGCAGGGGTAGCATCCCCTCGATACTCCTTGTCCCCGCACTGGGATGCAGCTGGTGCAACAACCAATGGCTCCACGTTTCCAAGGACTTGTTGTCATTCTTCTTTCTAATATTGAAAGCCCAGAATAACAACTGCTGTGAGGGGATGCAATGTTTGTTTTCCAAGTGGAGTAGAATTTAAGAGAGACTGTCGTTGCTACTCATTCACAGACTGTTACCCGAATTTCCCTACTCTCCCTCATGCTGCTGCATGCCACCTCTTCCCTGCTCCATGTTTTTCCAGGAGCAGGCTCTCCCAGGCAGGGCTTGTCCCTGAGGCTTTTCCCTTTGGTTTACGGGGGCACTTTGTGCTCCAGCATTATCACTTGCTGCCCACGGCCCTGCATCCTTCAAATTACAGAGCAAGCAGTAGGACTGTGCATGGAGAAGGGACCAGGGGCAGCATGCCAGGCCTCATTCCTCTGTGACACCCTGGCCACTGTCATCCTGTCCCCAGCATATCCATGCTCCTGAGTGGGCAGTGGGCACCCTGGGAGATGGGTGAGCCCCTGGTGCTGCAGGTGCAAATATTTGCACCCAAATTCCTGCCGGGGCCGTGGAGAGGAAGAGCTGTCCCCCGATGCCCTTGCCCACCTGGCGGGGACCCGCTGCAGTGCCGAGTGTCACTCTTCCCGCGGCTGAGCCCTGCGGCAGCCCGCCTTTTCCTTATTTGTTTTTCTCCCTTTGAGAGCTATTCTTTCCCTCCCATATGCTGTAATAATTACAAGTGATAACTTAGCAGCTGCTCTGCTATTCCGGGCTCGGCAGAGCCACGCGCCTCCGCCTTCCCTCCCTCCCACGGCTCTGGGTCAACGTCTTGGCTCCAGCAATCAGGGATTCCTGCAATTTTTGCCACTCAGGAGGATCTGGACTCTTTTCCCCTCCGTTGCCATCTGTCTCCCACCCGCCCGCCCCAGCATCATGAAGGGGGATGGGACTGCGACATCCATCTGTTGCCATGGAGAAAGCTGAGCCAGCGAAGGGACGCACCCTGCGTCCTGGGTGAAGGCCAGCAGAGAGGGGGTGAAAGGGATTTTCTTGTGTATTTGTTTTATTATCATGTGCCTGTTGTCACTCATGGGGTCTGCTGCAGGTGACAACCACCACCCTTGGTCACAATGAGCCTTAGGAACTCCTTAAGCCCTCTTGCTGGAGAAGGTGGTGGCCTTAGGCCTGGTGTGGCAGATGCCACCATCGCTAAAAGTCCACATGGCTAAAATGAATGGTTTGCCGTCCTTCCTCCTGTGCAAGAGTGGTGGTGGCTCCCAAGGAGGTGATAGACCCCCGATAGCAGCCCTGTGGCCCAGGGCAGCACTCAGGCTTCCCATTTCAGGTGTGAAAGGTTTTTTTCTCCTTTTACAAGAGATTTTTGCCTCCAGTTTATCCGATTGTTGAAAGCCCAGCACGAAAATATGTCAGGGTGAGGTGGTTTTGCCTGCTCCCCGCAAAGGAAATGCTGCATGTCTGAACATCCCAGTTCTTCCCCGGTCAGCAAGGCTGGAAGTGCCTCTCCAGCACAGATGAAGATTGCCAGAAATGTGTGAAGACAGCCCAATCCCTGTCGATGGTAGCGAGAGACACGCGAGTCTGTGTCGGGCGGCCTCATCCAGTCATACAAAAGGGCTGGAAACCTGACACCCGCCTGCTTGCTCCTGTGCAGTCCCATACCGGTCACTTCCCGTATTCCAAAGGCAGCAGTCCCAGCACCTCTGGTGGCAGCAGGCTGGAGACTGGGGTAAAGCCCCACAGCAACCCGAGGCAAGTGTCTGCAGCATGGCCAGCACCTGAATTCACTTTTGGCAAGCTGCAGTGCAGGCAGGGTGCCTGTGCATCCTCCCGTATGTGTGCTGGGCTTTACTGACAGAGTAAAACGCTGGGAATTAAAGACAGGATTTTACCTAAGGATGGGATTTGCCAGAGCCATCAGCCCACAGTGGTCTTGGCTCTTCTTACCTTGCACAAGCATGTCAGCTGCACATCTGATACATATCACAGCAGGTGACATCTTCCCCTGCCACCTGCCAGCTGTCCTTGTAGGCTGCAGAGCCCACAGGATGCCTAGGGCAGGTCTTTCTAAGGGGCAGTGGGGGATAATCTTCCCTGCGGTCCTCCCAAAGTTGTAAGTGGGAATAAAAATTGGGAGTGTGCAAGAAGGTGGGCCTTCCCAGGAATTTCACTTCCCAGGCTGGGAATTTTGCTGCTGGCACCACTTCAAAGCAATGGTGGCCAAGGACAGGGTCCATGGACAGGGCTTTTGTGCATGCAGACACTTTTCACACAGCAGGGTGACCGTGAAAACTGTATCCCTTGGCTTTTGAGTCACCAGCTGCAATGCTTGGCCTTGAGTTGTGCTCCACCCAGAGGGCCTTTGGAAGAGGTGACGTGGTGCTTATCTGAGCTGGCTCTGATGCTTGGCAGCTGGGCAGGACCACCAAGCGCAGGCTTCAGTGCTGGCACTGGTGGCACTGGGACATGTTGGAGGAAAGCTCACCAGGAGAAACAACACGTGCCTCGCTCGTACCTCCCACATAGGAGTAGGCAGCCCCAGGAAGAGGCGGCTTGGAAAGCCTGTGCCATCTCGTACGGGAGAGCTGGCAGCTCCATCTGGCTCTGCTTCGCAGGAGCTCTCCCAGGAGCTGCCGAGGGTGGCCAGAGCGGGGCCTGTGGGTGGTGTGCCAGGAGCAGGAGAGGAGGAGGAGAATGAGGAGGAGGAGGAGTGGGTGGGATACACGTGCCCCACGCTGCCAGGTTTCCCTTGCAGGGTGGTAATCCTTCGTTAAAGCAGCTGCTCTGTCCCAGGAGAAGGGTGGTGGGTTTAGGGGCTCCTGCGTGGTGTGATGCTGCTGCTCAGGTGCAGGGGAGGTGCTACTGCACAGTGACCCCGCAGTGACCTGGGGGCACGTTGGGCTTTCTGTGCAGGAGCTTCAGCCCACAAGTGCTCGAAGCCACCACGTGCATTTGCCTCGTGGCAAAGTCTCTTTGCAGCTCTGCTCATATTCACGGGTCTCGCACGTTGCTTTTGCTCTCCTGAAAGGCAGTGATTTTTTTCTTGAAGCTAGCAATGTGATAAGAGAGTTCTCATTGAAACAGGGCAGCCAGGGCATTTGTTAGTATAAAAACACGTGGGGTTAGCACTGTGTTCCTCACTTCTCCGAGCCCAGGCTATTGCGCAGCAAAATTACAGTCCTTATCTGCACCCAAGTTTTGCAGCAGTGTAACTGCAGCCATTTGGGTTTTGGTTACTTCATTTCAATCTCTTTGATCATGTGCCACGATTAATCTGATCTCTACGAGGCGGGATGAGTAGGAGTCAGAAGAAAAATTGTAATCGTCTGTGCCTTTGGCATGCAGGAACGGAATAATTTTGTAGTCTCATCTCCACGCTGGTAGCTCTAGGAAAAGTCTCCTTCCCTTCATCAGCTAGCAACGCTATTCAAGGCTAAGCGACACTGATCTAAATGGAAATATTCAGAGCTGGGTACCATCACTGTTCCTTGTTCCCTCGTTTTTGCAGGCTGCAGCATCTCCCTGATACAAACCACATGGTCGGTGACTGAAATGCAGCTGGCAACAATGAGCTCCAAACACAAAGATAAGTTCATGATAAGCTCCTTGCTGTTGTTCGCTCTCACCTGCCTTGTCATGATAGCAGGCAGCTAATCCCCCGTGTTGTTTCCTTGCCTGAGTCAAACAAAACATGAGGTTTTGTTGGGCTGGGAGGAAGGGAGCAAGGGGAAAGGGCACGGGGAGGTGACATCATGCTGCCCAGCCCTGTCCTGGCTCTCCTGACAGTTTTTCCTTGCCAGTTCCCACCAGTGCAGCACCGGCACTGGTTTTTGCTGTCCTGACAGCTACACAGAGGTGTTTTCCCCCTTCTAGCCTGGAGTACCCTTGCCCCCAGTGCAGAGCATTGCTTCAATTCTGCCTGCACGAGCCCTGGTGTCCATCACAGCCCTTTCTGCTTTGAAAGCCTTCCCTTTCCTTGGAAAAACGATCCAAATTCCTTTACCAGCACACCTCATCATTTCACTCCCTATCTGATTGAGTAGCTCTCTTTGAGCATTGCTTACTTTTATTGAAAAGCGTTACCAGCACAGAGCAGAGATAACCGTGTAAGGGACCTGTTTTAAACTGTCCAACAAGGCATTATTAACCCATATCACAGATTATGATCAAAAGCATCTTTTCTATAGAAATTCTTCTTCTTGTCCAACTGACTATTCCAGCAAAAACAGCTCTCTCTGTCCTACATTTGTCCAAATGATTATCCCATGTCGTGTCACCCGCACTTCTGTTGAATTATGTTTTGCACTGTTTTTTTCTCCCTCCCTGCTCACCCTTAGGAAGTGAGCGATTCCTTTCCTAAGCTCCGTCAGAGGTCAACAGGTGGTGGGGAGGTGTGAAGAGGCTGAGACTGGAGGATAGAGAGCCCAAAAGGGCCATTTTTCTGCTCAGGTGCTCGTGCTTCTGTCCACGGCACCGGGTTTAAAGAGACGGCCTGGATGTGTTATCACTGTCCCCAAGTCCCCTCACAGACCCTGAGGGCTTCTTGGCTACCCAAAGAAGAGGGAAACTCTCAGGTGCCTCTGTTCTGGTGTAATTATGACAGGCAATTTAAAATCAGCCAAGAGCTGTATTTGACAGTCTTATTTGGAACACAATGGACTAATGGTCCCTTCAATTTAATTAAGGATTTTTTCAAAGAATTACAAATTAACCAGAATTAAGATGAGAGTGTATACAGCAAGACCTAATGTGGTTCCACCAATTTAGATTTGCAGTCTTAATTATTTTGGATAAGTTTTCCAAGAGGACACGTGATATTTTTATCGGTATAAAGACCAGTAAGAAATGTAGCAGGTGTTTTGAAAATGAAATAGTTTTGCCTTTTAAGGGCTGCAACTCTTGATAACATATCTTTTAAGAATCTATTCTGGTACCTCCTTCCCAGGCAAGAAAAAGCTGTGGCAATGTAAAGGACCATGCTTCCATTTTACAGGTGTTAGTCTGCATATATATATATGTATGTGTGTATGTATGTATGTATGTGTGTCTGTGTCTATGTGAAAAAACAACGACTGGGAAATTTGTTCCACTTTGGTTACTCCAACAGCTTTAAATCAATGTAACATCTGAATGGTAGCAAGGCTTGAAGCAGTGGCCACAAGGTAATGACAGAATCATCTGTGGTGGTTTATGACTTGGTTTTCCTCCTGTTCCTTTCCCTCTCCCTCCTCTCCCAGCTGCTCAGTACTCTCTGACTGCTCAGGATTGATGTGTCCATAGCAGAGGCAGCGGGAAGCGTTGGGAAACCTCTTCTCAACCCCATAGCACACTGGACTGGGTTTGGCTTGGACAGCCACGGTTCTGAAGTTCCCTCACTGCCCAGCTGGCTCCCTTTAGGAAAACCCCCCCAAATCACTTCTCTTTACAGGAGAAACTGCCCTGGAGCCCCCCATCCAGTGCAGCTGTTGGAACACTGCTTCAAAAGGTGCGTAGTAATTGAGTCATCCAACTCTGCCTTGCAAAAAGATCCTTAAGGTGCCGTGTTTTGCTCTACCGTCCTCAACGCCGTTGATGAGAATGGGTGGTTTTGGGAGCAGGCCAGGGCAGCCTCCGGCCCTCTGCACGGCAGGATGGGGGGAAACAAGCCACTCGTGGTGTTTGAGTTGTGGTACCACCCGAGTGATCAAACAGAAACCACCGCTCCTTTGGGAACGTCACAATCTCGGCACACACCAGGGGGTGATGAGGGGAGGGTGAAGACCTTTGCTTTGGAGGAGAGACGCCAGAGCCCAGACCTCGGTTACGCTTCTGCAATACAAGGAAATCCAAGGGTGGCTGAGTCAGGCTGTGAACAACACGCCTGGCATCTCCCAGGAGATCAGCTGCAGTCAGGAGCTGAAGCCTGCTTTTCTGCACACAGCTCAGGTGCCTGCAGACACTTGCAGGTGCGTAGGAGTGAGCTTGTCCTGGGAAAGGGAGACCAGTGGACTTCAGAGGGGAGAACAGCCATGGCTTGCCATTGCTCCCAAATCCTGACGCTCGTGGAAAAGCAGCGTCCAATCTGGCTTTCAAACCCGGGGCAGCTCCTCTGCAAGAAAGGGAAAGAGACAGGGAAGAAAGGAGAACTGCCTTTTTAAAATGTTTGCTTTAGGTAACCCTTCCACCTCGAGGTCTCAGGACTGAAAGGCAGGAAAAAAGGGCTTGTTGACCTGATGTTAACCTTCAGCTGTCAGCCATTCAGCTCCATGATCCTCACATGCCGCTGCTTAATCCAGGAGGAAAAAAAGCACAAAGCCTGCCCAGAGCCTGTGCCATCTCATTAACATTTGGCTTAGGCAAGATTTCTGTCCTGCAGAGCGAGTGCAGCGGCTCCAGCTCAAACAGCTCTCCTCTGCTGTGGCCTTCCCAGGATGTCCAGGGACAGAGGTTTGCCACAGCTTCTGCAGCGCTGTGCTTTGGAGTTGGGGTCCTTGAGCTGGCAAAATATAATTCAGGCAGAGACTCTGGCATTTTTTGGCTTTACGAGAACTCAAAAAGACCTCTCTGGGAGGCTGCAAGGTCCTCTCTGTGCCGGGATGAGGTGGTTCCCAACAGGCACAAGACAGACCCAACACGGGTTTGGCTGGTGCCTGGCAGCTCTCATTGGGGTTGGTGATCCCACAAGGCCAGAAAAGCCAGACTGCAGTTTCTGGTTTGACATCACATCCCACATCCACATCAGGTGTACTCAGAGGTAGGTCATAGAGATGGCTGAGGAAGAAATAACGTGGGAGGGACAAGGAGCACATGGGCATCCTGACCTACAGCCAGCCAGCTACTGCCCCCGGGCCCTTGCAGCCTTCCCTTGATTAAACATGAAAGCTCTGTGGTTGCCTGAGCTGGCAAATATGGTTCAGTACACCTGAAGCTGGCAGGGAGACCTGCTGCCCTGGGGTTGGCATGGGGCTGGAAAAGGTTTCCTCTTCCCATCTGGGAGCTGGCAAGAGCGTGTTCCCATCTGCCAAGCGGGTGGGAGGAGGAAGGTGGGTGGCTTTGTGCCGCCTGATGTGAGCAGTGTGCTTTTGATGGTGGGGGAACACGGCCGTGGCCATGGGCTGAGTGGGATCACATGAGCTCGGAGATGGAGCTTGAACCATGTGAGAGAGGGATGATCCTCTGAAGGCACGGTGGGATTCTGCAGTGGGAGGACCTCTGTCTAAGTATAGTAAGTCACACTTTAGAAATAAGTTGGTTGAGGCTGTGGCTGAGCTTCTTTGATGTAGGCTGAGGACACACACTACAGGGAGAAATCACTCAGTGTTCTGCTTGCCTGTTGATTAGCTGTAGGACAGCTCTGGTCCTGGGACAGGGCTGGGATCCATGGGGCTGTTTAGCCATGAGGAAGCAGAAACTCCTGCACTAAGCCAGATCAAGGGTCTGAATTGCTGAGCATCCTGAGGCTTCAGGGAGCAGTAGGTGCTCCCATGGGCATGTTGGTTAGCACTTCCTCGATTCTCACCCCTTGTCATTGCCTCCAGGAGTGAGGTCTACATGGGCAGAGTGTGGCCCAAATGTCCCCTCACCACTCGCTACTAACACAGGTCAAGAGCACAGTCCCACAGGCTTCCTAAACAGCATTTGTCTGCATTTATTAATCCAGATTATTTTTTCTCCATCAGCTGGTCTAGTCTTGTCTTGAACTCATGCAAATACTCCCAGCTGACAGCATCCTTGGGCAAGGAGTTCCCCAGGTCTGACCCCTACCACACAAGGACCTACATGCTCTGAAATTAGCCCCAGTTTTTGCACTGGGAAGGGGCAGCAAGGCCAGTCACTGTCACTCTTCTTTGGGCCATGCCTGACTTTGTAGCCCTCTCCCATAACCTCTCCAGCCATGTCTTTTCCAGACTGAGAAGTCCTGGTGTGCACAAGCCCTGGCTTGCAGGAAGGCTCCTAAAGACCTTTGATCCTCCTTCATCCCCTTCTCCGTGTTGCCTTATTACATTTTGGGTTCGAGGCTTCAAAGAGGTGCCTTTTGGGGCACAGGTCAGCGCAGTGGCTTGGCAGGCATGCCTGCCCCACAGCTCTTGCTCCCTCCAGATGCTGCTGTTTCTTGGCCACAGGCTGTGCCAGCTCCTGTGATCCCGTTTGCTTAAGTAATTGGCAGTGCATACCGTGCACAACCAGCTCGGAGTTTGTGTTGGGTTTTTTTGATCCAGGGCTCTTTCTCCTCTGGAAGGGGAGAGGTGTCGTCTGGGTGTTGTTATGAGTGTTGGGTCTCTCTCCTGACTGCACGTCCATCCTCCCAGAGTGAAACCTGCTTGGTTTTCCTGCAGAGACCCCGTGGTGTGTAAGAGACTGTAGGTGAGAGCCTGGCATCGTCTGAGACCTGAAGGGAACTCTCTGGGGGCTGTTCCAGCTCCTTTCCTTTGCTCTTATCCCGGGTAAAATGTATTTACATGATAACATAGAAAAGCAAAATAAGCAACCAAACCTCACTGCGGTCAATTCACTCCCAGCCTATTTCATGCTGATAAGACCATGATGGACTCAAATTGGAACTTCAAACTTCTTTGAAGGCATTCAGCCAATTGCAAAGGTGAGAACCAGCTGCACAGTTTGGGTCCCGAGATGAACTTTGCTGTAGGTGAGGCTGTAATGTGAATTTGTCATGTGAATCCGTCTTGAGGAAGAATAACTCTTTATATTTTTTTACTGTTTTTTTTGCTACAGTTTTTTCTTCCTCCTGGCCCCACCACAAATCTGCTCTCACTCTAATCTTTTCTTTGGCAGCTAAAACTATTATCTTTATTGTTTCAAGGCTTGGCTTCTTCCTGTTAGATCTCCTAATTGAATTTTTACTCTCCGATCCATTTAGTCTCTCCTGTGCTTTCACTAAAACCTTTTAACCCTTCGCTAACCAGTTTTGCTAACCAGTTTCCCTTGAAGGTGCTCCTCTCCCCACACTGCTCCGATTCACCCCCTCTCCCTGATTAGCAAGGGAACAAGGCTTTCCTAAGCCATGGATAGCCCCTCCGGTGTCACTGTCTGTACACAGTGTCATCACCATCTCCTTCACTCTGCAGGCTGCAAAGGCTTGTTGGCTTTTAACCAAGAATAACCCAAACAACTCACATCACCCTTTAAAACGAGGTCTGAGGTCACCATAGAGCCAAAATCATCCAGAAATTATGACATTTCAGCTGCAGCTAGGAAAAGTCTGCTGCTTTGCCCAGATTCATCTCCCACCCAGACCAGGTGCCAGTCCTGTGTTTCTGGCTGTGTCTTAAACAGTGTTAGCAGCTACAAGAGAGGTGAAACAGCCGTGGGGCTGTGACCACTTCTGGCACTGTGGGCCACTTAACCCTTCCACTCCTCTTCATCCTCTTTGGAAAATGCAGTTCACACCTCCTATCAATCTTGCTCCTTTGGCCTTCAAGCCTCTCGTAACAGTGCCAGTCTTCACTGGAGGCTTTGAGCACACCAGGAGTGACCCGATTGCATTTCAAGTGCTTTCTGTACAGCTGAGATGACCTCTGTCCTCCATATCAGCAATGATCTCTGTCCTCTCCATGAGTAAACCGGTGCCTTGGTTTCTCCAGCCAGCAGGTATGCTCCAAGCTGTCCTATGAGCACAGCAAGATGGTGATGGAATCTGGCATGGAGGGGGCCTCAGTACCCCATATCCCAAGAAGGGGCTGCTGGTTTCATGGCCTGAGCCATGCAAGTCCTCTCACGGGAGGAGGATGGAGCTGAGACGATGACATCTCACCGCTGCTCTGGTTTTTCCGTCAGGCCACACGGTGACGGGGCGCTGTGATTTTTCAAGCAGCCAGGATCTTCCCTTGTAACATTTCTTTATAACAACTTGGGGCACAAGGAAGGAAGCTCCCTTCCAGGTCAGTCAAGCCCAGTGGGGGCAGAGGTGGTGGAATAAGACCTCCGCTTAGCAAGTTGTTAAGTACAAAAGGAGATGTGAATATAAAGGAGGAAAAATGGGGAGAAGAGGTACCAACCCTGCTAACTGGCTGCTCAACCCAGATCCAGCTGCCTGGTTCTCAACAGGCCTCAATGGACCCAGTCCCTCTCCTCCTTTCATTCCTTTTTCCAGCCTTTTTACAACCTCAGTGCCTTTGTGTGGATGTTGCTGGAGTGCGTTGCTATGGTTAAAGCTGTTATTCTCAGCAGGGTTTGCATCCTACCTGTGAGACAGATAGATATGGAGATGGAGACGTGCATGAGAATGTGTGTTTACTCTAATTTCTGTTCCCACTGACCATGAGGAAAAACAAATCTGATGGGAGAGGAGAACCCTTCAGGGGGACTGGGGAGAGAGGGAGAGTACCACCTTGGAGGAGTTTCTCCAAGGAATACATAGGCTAAGCCAAAAGCATGGGATAGAAGAGATGATCACTTGAGGGCAGGGGAGGGCAGAGATGGACATAGGTTTGTTGGAGGTGTTATCAGACTGAGAAAACACACAGCTTCAAGTCAAGTCTATTGTAAGGGTGCAGTGTACCTGGGGAAAGGTGGGGATCACAGTTCCCACCCCGCACACTGTTCCCACACTGGCAGTGCCCACACAGCATTCTTCCTTAGCCCTGTCATTGTCCTTGGCTCTGGTTGTTCCAAGTGCTAAAAGGAGTTTGCAAGTGTTATTTCTTAATTATTGTTATTTTTTAATGTGCTTATCAAATATATATTTTCTAAATTTTACTTTATTCTTATTCTTCTTTTATAATATTATTTATTCGAGGTACAGGGAAGGTGGGGAACTGAGTCTTTGGCACATTCCCATAGGTATTCTTGTCCAGAGAAAAACGATAACAAAACCTTTGGCTTCTAGACTTTTAGGATTTTTGGCTTTGGTGTATCAGGCCACGATAATTTTATTGTTGTTCCTCAGGGGATGATTCAGAATAATAGATCTGCTAGGAGAGATGGACCAAGTTCCCGAGTTTTTTGGCTGATGTTATTATGCAAGTTTGAATTGATGGAACAGTTCTGAATTGCTTCACTCAAACATGCAGTGAATGAAGAATTGAATCAATAGTCGCTGGGCCCTCTTCCAGCCCCTCCAGAAACAACGGATATATTTCTCTCCTTCCACCAGCCCACCAGCTCTGATGGTGGCTAGCTGGGGATTTTGGGGAGTTCCCAAAGGAGTAACTGCTTGAAGGGAAATTACTCTGTGCTGCTGCATCCGGACATGGCCTCATCCCAGGAGCCGCTGGGTCAGTGCGTGTGATCTTGGGTGGCTGTGGATGGGACACCTGCACCGAATACGGGCAGAGCAGATCTTGCTTGGAGAAGCAAGAAGGGGCAAAACTGAGCCTCTGGACCCTTTCTGCCCTGGATGGTTGACTGATTTCATCCGCTCTGCCCCACCACTGGGTTGGTTTAGCACATCCCATTGCCATCTCGTAGCCTTGTTGCCTGATGACACTTACAGTGACGTGGTGGAGGAGGCTTCTGCTGGGCCCTCCTCCCACTATACCTCTTTCAACGACTCCATGGTCAGATGTCCCAGCTGTCTGGATGGGTATCCATTGTCCAGAGACACAACAGCTCTGCTGACAGCTCAGCTGCAGGAGAGCTGTGCAAAAGGGGACCTTGTGCTCCCTCCCTGTGCTGGCAGTTGCTGTATCTTCAGCTCTTGAAGGAGCTGCTGAGTCCTGGAGGAGGGAGCTGAGCTCACTCATGCAAGCCACCAGCGCTGCCCGTGCCTGGACAAAATGTGTGGGGCTGGTTGGGGGTGGCTCCTAGCCAAGAAGTGATGCCCAGGCCCTCTGGAGTATTTTGATATCTCACATCCTTTGATTCTGCCTGGAGGCAGGACTCCTCTCCCATCTAACATGAGGCACTTGACTACGCCTGGCTGTACCTGGCTCCTGCCTAAGTGGAGGAGGAAGATGGCACCTCCAGGGGCTGAGTCAGTCGCCTGAGAGAGAAATCACTCTCAAGTGGGATTTTTCCATTGGCTGAAAATCTCCCCAGGTTACTGGGGCCCAAGATTAGCTGCCTGTGTTAAAACCTGAGATAAGTGATGGTGAATTGGGGGGCTGGAATTTCACTTCTGTCTCAGGTGAGGACTGAATGGGTTGGGGATAAAGGGAACACTTCTAAATCATGTGCAAGAAGTGCAGAAATGGCTCTTTCTCCGCCAGAGAAAGGCTGGTAACAACCCTAGCTCAGTATTTCTGACAGCCTTATCCCCAAGCCACATGCCTGCCCAGGGCTGCTACTTGCCTTTCTCGTGGGTGTTGCTACACCATGGCAGTGCCCAGACAGCCAGATATGGTGTTGTTCAGCCCTTGTAACCTGCTGTTAAAAGCACTGACAGCACTGACAGGGAAGCCCTTTCATACCCACCTGGCTCCACACCGACACACACCTGATCTCCTGCCATGTTTTCTGTTACCTTTGGGAAGGCTGCCAGAAATGCCAATGTTTTCACCCTCCTGCTCTGTGTGTGGCAGTGGGGCTGCAGCCTTGCCTGACAGCTGACAGCCTTCCCAAGCTTTGTAACTGGGGAGATGGAGCTAATGAGGGGGTGAAATCCATCCCATCGCTTTCTGTGATTGTCATTCACCTTCTCCTCCTGCATGGGATCCATGGAGAAATCTGGTACCTGAGCCAAACAAGGGACAGCTGTAACCGTGGTCTAACCAGCACTGCTGGAGGCTTGGTCCTGAGCACGAGCAGAGCAACCTCAGAGCCACGTGGACGCCTCCCTGTGCGCTTGTCTGCTCTATAAAGTCACCACAAACTAACTGCAGGTATGTCCTGAAAATTAATGAGTTCAAGACCTTTACAGCCTCACGCGGGCCGTATTCTGCAGGAACAGTGTCCTTAATTAAATCATACCTCATTCACGAGGAGCTCTATTGAGCCCAAAGGCAAGGAAGGCAGGCAGGCTGCCTGGTGCTGTACTGGCAAGATGTGGGTCCACCGGGAAAAGGCTGCTACAGCTCATCCACATCCACCTGCAGGGCAGAGTGGGGAGAGGAGCCAGCCTGGATTCATTAATTGCTGGCGTGGGGCGGCAAGGAAACCAGCCCGAGTGCTGGCCAGTGGGAGTGGATAGCACCTCGGCAGCACAGCTCATTAATGGAGTGAAATGAGTGTTTGGGATGTGGTATAATGGAGGAGTCAGGCACAGTGCCACATGTAGCTGATCCTATGGTTCCACCCTCCAGCATGTTCAGACCCCTCTTCGGGTCATCTTCCCTGGTGAGCTGGCAAAACCTCAGTGGTCTTCTTCTGGGGAGAATAAATGACAGGGGGCAGGGTTAGCAGAAACCAGGTACACTTATCCCAGAGGCTCAGCGTGTGGTCCGGGTGTGGAGGCTGTTGTCCTACAACTTTGTCCTGTGAGCAGGAAGGAGATGAACAACAATGCCTGGGCTGGAGGGTCTAGGGGGCTTGAGAGGAGAAGCTCTGCCAGGGTACTTGGGTTGCTGTTGTCTGTCCCTCTACCACCACCACCAAGGCAATGTGGATATCTCTCTTCAGAATCTACCCAGGCACCTGTACCTACCCCACCTTGGGAAGGAGCCTGGTGGGTTGGGAAGAACCCTCTTTGGCTGTGGGGAGTCAAAATGCACCAGTTCCCACCTCCGGCACCACAGGAAACAAGATGATGGCTGCGTCTTTCACTCAGGTGTGCACCTTGGCAGCAGCTGCCCATGTTTGAGCAGAGGAGCCAGCACCGAGGTGCTGAGGAAACTTTCCTGTCTGACCGTTTTGGAGTGTGATGGCCAGAGTGCTTCCCGAATGGCCAGACAGGAAAGTTTCCCTAACAAGGGATGGACTGTTTGCATCGTGCACCTGAGTCCCCTGTGCTCACGATGGGCTTAAGGCTCCAGTTCTGGGCTCCGTAAAAAACATCTTGCAGAGGCTGGCTGGGAGAAAAAATGCCCCTGCGACTGCAGCCAAGCCAGAAGGCATCCCTGGAGCCGTGGGTCTGCGGGCCCGCACCCACGCTGCACCGTCTGGGGCAGGGCCAGGCAGGTGGAAGGGGCCGCACTGGGGCACAAGGAGCACACCTCGGTGCTGGGGCAGCTCCATCGCTCCCGGGGCAGAGGTGACCTGGGCGCAGGCTCTCCCTGGTGAGGTGACCACCGGCATGTGGTGGGAGCCGGGAGGTGGAGAAAGAGGACATGCGGAAGAACTCAGGCTTGCGAACGCAGTTCTGGCAGTTGGGGAGAAGCGCTCTTTTCCCTTCTCCGCGGCTCTTTTGTTTCCCGCAGCCCGGCAGAAGAGGCTTCCAGTTAGCGGCAGGGGTGGGGGCAGAGCCCACCCGCACAAAGGCAGCTCCCCACGGGCTCTGTGACCGCTGTCACGCTTTTTCGCTCAAATCAACGCCAGCAGCGGATGACGTGGGGCTGGTGCTCCCCAGCCCCGGGGCTGATTGGTCCCAGCTCAGGTTTGAACGCCAAGGTGTCCTGGCAACGAGAAGCAGAGGAGCCAGACTTTCCCGTCCCCACTCGGCTCCGGGAGCACGGCGGGTGCTGGGAAGCGGCAGGCATCGCGGGCGAGGAGCAGCGCGCAGGGCCGCTGGCCCTCCTCCAGGTACCCTCTGCTCGGTGCCGGGCCGTGCCCCGGCCCCAGCCCGGGAGCCGGGATGAGTTTCAGCCGGTGTGGGTGTCAGGTGGCCGCCGGCAGCGACTCCGCACGGCGGCTCAGGCGGCAACCGCGCTCCCGCACGGGCAGGGCAGCGGAGGAGCCGGTTTCAGCTGGGAGTGGGGATGGGGTAATCGCTGGTGTTCGGGGGTCTTGAAAGTGCCCGTTCTGTGGTGTTTGTGGCAGGGATGCCTGGGGAGAAGCTGTGCGGGGAGTGGGGAGTCAAGGGGCCTTCCAGCAGTTGTGCGGTCAGCTCTCTTGCCCCAAGAGGACGGAGCAAGTGATTTTGGCTAGTTTTGGGTCCGCCTGATTAATCAAACTCACAAAAGCCCTGCAGGGCACCCGGGGCTCTGAGATGAGCTAGAAGAAGATAGCTTTACATTGAAATGAAGCAGTTTTTCCTGCTGACAGAGAGCTGCTCTGCTTTTGCCTCGGCGCAACCCACCTGCGTGTCCCTCCCTCTGGAGCTGTGGGGTGAGGAGGGAAGGGCGCCCCGGGGCTCAGCCGTGTGCAGGAAAGCAAAGGGCATTGCAGGGGTGTGCTGTAAAGAAAAGGCTCTTCCCTCCCCCTGGAAGATGCGAGCAGAGATGCAAGGAGCTGGCTCGGGGAAGAGTTTGCTGGCGTGGGGAGGCAGCGCTCAGCACAGCCCATTTTGCACCTGTCAAACCCAGCAGAGACATACCTGTCTCTGTGAAAAGATGTGCCAGCCATTAATGACAGGGCATGTCCAGGCTGCCCAAGATGAGAAACCACCTCCACAGGGTAACAGCCATCCCGGAGGAGCTTCCTGGCTCAGTGGCAGGTGGTGAGCTTGTGGAAGGGCTGGTGTCCTGCATGGATTCAGCGGCACGCACTGAAAAGCGCCGCCACGACTCAGGTCTTGCTGCTGCAAGTGGGGGATGAAGAGGGATAACGATGCCAAGATCTTTTGGATCACAGCTTGTGTTATTTATTAGGGCACAGGGCTGAGACTTGCTCGAACAATTCTTTCTCACAGACCCAAAGGCATGATGAGACTTGGAGATCCCTCCTAGAATCATGCTCGTAGTAGAAGAGCAGTTCCTCAGCATCCCAGTGGCAGGGAAAGGCAGAGGGACACCACAAAATGAGCAGAGAGGGTTTTGCTGGCAGCATGTTATTGCTGACCTGGATTCGCACTGATGACCTGGAGGGGTAAGATTAACACAGTCAGTTTGTCCCAGGGCTGCGGGGGATTAGAGACAGGGAAAGGGTCGTGCCTGTTACATACATCATTTTTCACTGTTTAAATGGGACTATGTAGCATAAGTTGTCAGTTCAAAAAAAAAAAAAATATCCTGCATACTGAAGGGTTGCCAAAGTTTACAGTTTTGGAGTGGTGGGCTTACAGCGGTACAGGCTTTGCCTAGAAAACCCAGTTACTAGATCTGTAAGAATCAGTGATGCTTTCTGCATCTAAATGAAAGTTAAGAAAAAACATCTGTCCCAGGTAGTAAGAGGAGGTTTGACCTAGATGAACCTGAAAATAAATAAACATGAAAATTCACTAAAGGTGAATTAAACAAACTGGGTATTTTAATTATTTTTTCAACAATCATGTTTTAAAATTGAGCCGCTTGGGACTGGATGATGTTCCTACTTGGACCAGCAGCTCTCCCTGCTCCAATTAGTTCAAAGAAGACTTGTTTCTCTGAAGGGTTAAGGCAAGTACATTCTTCAGGCTTTATTAAACCCATGAACAGTAATGTCAGTCTGAAACCCAAGAGAGGGGAAAACATACCCACACCTTGCAGGCCATAAACAGGAACAAATTCAGCTCACTCTGTATCTCCCCAGCAATTCAGCCGAGGCAGTTTATGAACTGGGAACATTAGCCCCGGTGAGGCAGGACTTTCCCAGATAGTCATTAAATAACTTGCCTTTCCTGGTATTTTATGGAATAAACAGTGCCTGTTGCTTGCTAATAGCATCTGCTTTTATTTGAGTGGGATCGTATTTTATAACAATCCTTCCGTTCAGTTTACATGTTTGCAGTGACCCCAGCAAGCAATCACTCCGTGGCTGGTAGTAAATTCACTCCCAGAGGTTTAATGATGGTATTTACTGTAGGAGCTGCCAGTTTTAGGGCTGTAGTGATTAGGGTGGGTTGATGGGACACAGGGCAGTTGGGTAATTGCTAGTGATGAGCCAGTGAACTCCCAGGTAATTGCACCTTACCCGGAGAGGTGTGCTGGCATGAGCGGCGTTTTAAAGACAAAGCTGTGAGGAGGATAAAGGACAGTCATTGTCTCCACATGACAGCGCTGAATCATGAACAGGAAATTATCCCTTCTCCTCACCAAGAAAAATAATGCTTGGTCTGTTTTCTTTCCTGTCGCTTTCTTCAAGAAAAGACAGTCGTGGTAGGACTCTAGTGCCTGTCAGTCTGTGCCCCTTCCTTCTGTTCACACCCTTTAAATGCCGTTGAGAAGAAGAGATGCTCTGCTTCAGGACACCTACGAGTGTTGTGAAAATGGGTCTTGAGGGAAGGAAAGACAGACATACTCCCTCACCGACCCTGGGAAGGCCTGGCAGAGACCAAACCTCGTTAGACACCAGGGAGGCCTGGTAGCAGAGGGACCCCGGCAAAGCTCACTCACTAGAAGGTTTCAGCATAAGCTCAGATTTCCTCCACAGATGTGAGGTCCAAGCCATCCTGGTTCCTGGGACAGCAGACATCATTAATGATGTTATTAAAGGGAGACAGTAATTTTACTTTTAATGGATGTGGGATCTACATAAGTCGGTGCGGTCACTTGCTAGAGCCCCGTTGGCCCTTGGGCAAGATTTCTCAAGTCCCAGCCATGTCCACGTATGTTTGGGCTCCTCAGGATATTACTCAGCCTGCATGTATGTGGATTTGGTAGTCCTCACCTGGCCCCAGTGTTTGAGGCTGTCTCTGGTCCCGCATCACCCCAATGCCTGCGGCCTCCAGCCTTGGCACTTTGTGTTTGTTTGCCCTGCATACCCAGCAGTGGAGAAGCCAAAATTGCTTTGCCCTCCCTGCTCATGAAGGAAAGGGCTGGAGACTTGATCCCTGTAATTGCCAGCCTCTCCTACCCCAGAAAGGAGTAATCCCCAGAGCAATGGTGACACTAAAATCTTCTAATGCTTCTTGAGTCTTCATCAGCAGGTCCTGGAGGGCTTTGGGAAAGGTGCCAAATGCCTTACATCTATTTTAGATCTGGGAGGGTTGAAGCAAAGCAAGGGGCAGAACCTTGACACACAGTGACAGGAGTAGAGCAAATGGCAGGTTTAGATAGGGGCAAAGGGACTGATGGAGCAAAGGGGCTGACAGTGGTGCTCTCACCTCGCCCAAGGGAGGTGCTCCTCGGTGGGTCTGGTACCAAGAATGCTCTGGTTAGGTGGCTCTTTATTTGCTAGAACCTTTTCATTTTGCCTCGTGATTAAAAGACAAAGATGGGGAGTGTGGCTCTTCTCTCCGTCTTAATGAGCTTTCCTCTCCCTCTGTAGCAAGAGAGAAAGATTGCAGCAAAACCAGCAAAACAAACTCCAGTACAAGACTGTTCCACTGATGGGGAGAAAATAAGTAGTTTGTGGGCCCAGAACCTCCCAGGACAGGGGCTGCTCTTGGTCCAGCAATAATTTAAGGGGCTTAGCAAGTCAGAAGTGCCGACAGTAAAGATGTGGCAGGGCTATCAATACACTAAGAATTTTGGGCAATTGGTCCATACATTTCCAGGTATAGGCTGATAGAAATGATAGTGCTGGTCCAGACTGCCGAAGCTCCGTGGACACGCCTGGAGCTGCTCTGCTGTTATGGCTAGCAATGGGAAAAGGAGTTTAGGCTGTTCCCATTCCGCAGCCTGATCCGAGCACGCGCTGCTCCACCTTCTTCTCTGTTGGCACCAGCATTTCTCCAACTGCTTGATGCAGAGGCATTGGTCTGGCAGAAAAAAAAATCAAACATTTTTTCTCCTGGGGAGAAAATCCCTGGGGATTTTCTACAGCTGGACAAGTCCTTGATCCAGCTCTCTGCACCAAGAGTAGTGCAGGCACAATGAAGAGGGGAGTGCAGGCTGTCAGCTTACCACTGCCTGCTTTAACCAGTCCAAAACAGAGCTTGGATGAATGGATGAATCCTTTCCCTTCCCTTACCTGTGGTGCTCTTAAGGGAAACATGTGCTGATCATGGGTTTACAAACCACTGCCAGATGTTTGAAAATAGGTAGTTTAATCGTTGGTCCAGGACCACTCAGTCCAGCGGGTGTGACCTGAAGGAAATCCCTTGAAACCTGCTCTCTGGTAGCAAGATGAGCACCAGGCTTCACAATACCAGCTTTGAACCTGAAGGCAGTGAGGTACAGGCAAAGATCAGAGCATGAGATTCAGAGTCAGGAACTGCTGAGTGTTGATCCTGGATCTGCCTGGTCTGCCAACTCTTTTTGCTCTGGGGCAAATTATTTAGCTTTCCTTTTCCCTGATCCCCTTCCATCCCCTGTCCAAATCCTGTGTCACATGAGTGTGACAAAGAAGCTTGCAAAACACTTGCTGAAGTGCTTTGAAGACAGAAAGCAGAATGCCCAAATGATAAGTTGTATGGGCAACATAAACAAACCTGGCTATATGTTTCCCAGGCTGAATGAGGAAGGAGGAGGGGTTAACTGGTGGGTGGCACCCACGTCCTAATTACAAGGCTTGTCTCTGGATCCCTTCGGTGTGAAGCATCCTCTTGGCTGAAAAACAGCTGATAGAGTCACACCTGAGCAGAGGTAGGGGAGGAAAAACTTGTCGCACGAGCGAACCAGGGTAGGTGGAAATTTCCTTTGGGAGGAAGCAGGCAGGTGGTGGTACCAGCAGTGGGCTGGAGATGGCCTCCTGGACCACCTCCAGACCTACCAGTCCTGCTGTACCTCCCCTTTCTTCTTGTCTGGTGTGTTTTTCCAGGTGGTTGCTATATGGTCTTGAGGGCCCTATGAGATCTAGGAGAGTCCTTCCTGTAGCTGCCTTCCTGCCATTAGACCCTGTTTATCCTCTCTGACACCTGACTGGGGGGGATAACTTCTGGCATTTCAGTACTCTCTTTGTCCCACACCAGGTTTGCCAACTCAAAAAGGCAGCACAGCCCCAAAGCTGAAGATTGAATAAGTAAATTGTGAGTGCGCTGTGCTTTCTGAACCCTTCCAGCGTTTCAGGGTCACATCTCTAACATGCCTTTGCAACAGTGGGAGTTAAAACCTGATGGTGCATGTGTATGTGCTAAGAAAAGTGAGATATCCACACAAACAGCTACTGTTGAAGAGACAAGAAACACAGCAGATGCCGTGAGGCCTGATGGATCTTCCAAGCTTAGCCCCAGGCAGGTGTCCTGGGCCTCTTCCACAGCACCTGTGGTTCTCTCCTCACTGCTGCTTTTTGCATTTCACTTGTGCTTATGACCTTGCCCTAAATTGTGGTTATTCTTGCAGGTGTAGCATACTCTGAAGAGCCCCTTGTTTTGGCCAAGTGATTTCTGCACGGGCAGGGAAGTGCAGGTTTAGCAGTCTGGGACCAGGGAAAGCGATTGCAATTCATGCCTCTGCCTTTGATGCTTTGTAGCTTGGGCAAAAATCAGTCCAGTCGGGATCAGTTGCATGAGGACTAATAAATGCCTAAAGATGCAGGTTGATATCTTCATGCTGTTTATTTTGCTTTTAAGCTGGATCTGGGAGTTTTCTTTCATATTTGGGAAATAGGAAGACGTATTTCTTGTCTCCCCTTTCATTACTATTCTCCAGCCTGAAAGCTGCTGGGGTAGGAGATGTGCCCATAGGTGTGCAAGTGCATGCTGCAGGCCCTGGTCTCAGCTGGAGACTTGGATAGAATCACACTAAGCCAGGCCTGGAGCTGAGCGGCCAAGATGCTCTTTAAGCCCTGCAGAGCTGCACGTAGTGGAGGGTATTTTTTTCCCCAATGAACATTTGATTCCCACAGCACCACGGGAAAAGGGACATACCTGCACCACCTGGGTGTTCCTCCGTCGCTTGCTGGGGCCGAGCAGCACCTGCTCACCACCAGTGCTTTGCCTTGGAAGTCCCTGAGGGCTGCTGAATGTGTCTGCTGCCTGGTTTCTCTCTTAGGTAGTCTGCATGTAACAGCCTGGGAGATTATTGCCCCCACCCATCCAGCTTGCCAGACAGATGTTAGAGATGGTGATGGATATATCTGCTCTCAGATTAAAAAGCAGTTTAAAACACATCCCCTGCCAGCTGTGGCCCTCTGCCCTGTTAGCTTTCAAGAGCTCTCTGGAAGAAATCCTTTTTCTTTTTTTTTTTTTAAGCTCATCCCTACCCTGCCCTGCAGTCTTCTTGTGCTGTTCTGTGCCTGGCAGAGCCCCAGCAGCAGCCCCCGGGCAACGTGGCACGTGTAGTGGAAACGACTTGACTTTGGCTGACTGGGATGCTTTTGCAGGGAGTCCAGGTGCCATACACAGTACAGTGGGGAGGAGAAGACGCCTCCGGATGGAAGTTAGAGATCTCTTCCTCCTCGCTTTTTTCTCCTGAACCCAGCAATTCAGTGGTTGTGTCAGCATAACTCGATACCACGGGGATAGAGAGAAGCTGGAGCCTCCACAGCACAAAGCAAGAGCCTCAATTTGCTCTCAGTTGCCTGTTGCAGGAACCTCTTCGTTTCCTGGTGATAAAGGGAGAAAAGGAGCTGCGTGGGGAGGACACCACAGGACAACTCCTTCAGGGGGAGAGTGGATGCTTTCTCCTCTGCCTTGGACATTTGTATACCAGCTTGTCCTGCCCTGATGTCTCTGCATGGGCAATCTTGCCCTAAGCATGGGTTTTCCTGGCTTTTCCCAGGGACCCTGGGAGCTAGTCATCCCCATGCTGCCTTTCCAGGGCTTTTCATCCTGCCAGAGCCTGTAACAGCATGGGCTGTGCCGCAGGTCTCACTCCTTCCCTCAGTTTGCCCTGCAACAGTGGCAGCAAGGATGTGCTGGTCACTGCAGTCAGGTTAAAGGCTGCTAAGCTGCCCTTTTGCCGAGGTAGATTTAAAGGTCTAAGAGCAGCAATGCTCAAAAAAATACCTCCTCTCTTGGTAGGAAATGTGAGTGAGAAATTCTGTCTTGGTGCTGATGCTGTTGGGACAGGGATGCTGGGATGGCAGCCGTAGTGGGAGATGGCTCTGCCTGCATTCGTCGTGGTGGTGGAGGGGAAACCTGCAACGTAAAAATATAAATTATAGGTGTTCGATAGATAGATGAACATTACTTCCACCAGCACTCTGAACCAGGCCTGTTCTCCCCACCTCCTCCCAGATTTTACCAGCCTGATCTGGAATTTTCTGTGCAATATTTATTTTTCATCACTAAGTCTCGAAGGAACTGTATTTTCAAGCAGCCAGTGACTTCTTTTTTCTAAAAAACTTTGTTTTCCCCTGAAGTCAGCTCAGAGCACCTGTCTCTTGGAAAACCAGGCCCCTTTAAGATGTCTCAGGCTGCTTTGAATCACTAATTGCTTCTGAATAGGCAGGCCAAATGTTTTATCACTTCAAACTCCCATAGCAATGCAAATCTATACAGCTGAGAAGCCTCTTTCCATGCATGGGGGTGATGGGTAAAGATAAGGATTAAAAAATAGAAACAAATTCAGCCCGGGGGTCCTCTTTGTTCCTCCCTGCCCTCGGTGGGGTTGCCAGGGCTACATTTGTTCCCCTGCATCGTTTTTGGATGAGATCCAGTGCCCCTTGAATGCAAAGGCAAGAGGTACAGTGGCGGGAGAGGGCTGGATGAGGTCCTAGGTACATACATATTTCATTGCCCATGCCAGGCTCTGTATTGTTTTCTCTCTCCGGTTTCACAAAGGTGGTGTTTTCTAAAACTCCCACTTGTTGAGGGCGACACAGCCCAGGCTTCATCCCGTCTAAAGTTTCTGGCTTTTCAGTTGTTTCCCACTCTGAATGGCAGCCAGGCGTATTTCCCATGCCTGGGGGGAAAAGGGGGATGCTTGGTAGGAAAACAGGACTCGCCAGAGCACTGTGTGGAGGGGACTACATGTGCTGTGACATGTCCCCCTCGGGGCTGCTGTGTGTGTTTTGGGCTGTGCTGGCTCACACACGCTGCAGGAGATGAGCAGCGCTTTGCAAAGCCTCACTGGTACAGGGCCGGCCTGGCTTCTTTAAGTAACCCACAGCCTGCAGGCAAATATTGACTATTAAGAGGTGGAAAATCTCGGTGAGCAAGGGCAGTCTAAATCCTCCTTTTTGCTTAGGTCGCCTGTTATTAGAGCTGCCTGCTGTGTGCTGAGTACGGCTGTGCTCAAAAATTGCCAAGAGCTCAGCATTATGGAAGCAAAAGCCAATTTACTGACTTTCCAATAGAAAGGAAGATACATGCTGAATGTGCATCTGTTGGATGATATTTCTGTTTCAGGCGTGCTGCTAACATACAAATGGAAAAGCGACTTTGCATGATTTATATAGTTACTGGAAAAACCTGGGTTAAGAAGGCAATGATACTTTGTAGTGTATTGGGTACTATTTATTCTTAGCAGAGTAGGTTATAAAATCTGTCTTCTATTTGGCTCCCCAAGCGAATTCCAGTTGGCATTACCTATCCTACTCGAGTACTCTGGACATGGAGAGCAGATAAAGCATCCTGGCAAATAACATCTTCACGTAAAATCGATAGCTAATAAGAAATCCGTCCCCTGAAGATGATAGCAATGTATCTTTAGAATTAAAATAAAGACTGCAAAATTTTGTCAAAAAGGAAAACAAAAAATCTCTGTTCCTCTTCATTTAGGCATTATTTGTGTGTTTCAGGTGCGTATAGGACCCAGTTAGGACTTGATCAATTAAAGATGACTCTTGTTATCTTCATTGTACTTTTAAAAGAGACAGCTGCTTTCCCGCCGGACTGGGATTTCCAGGGAGGCACAGAGGAGCTGGAATGATTTTAGGCTTTCAATCCTGTTCTCCAAAGACCTTTGACTCAACAGGACTGAAACTCAGGCTTAAATCTTGCAGGGGTTTAAGTCTTCAGTGTTGGGTTCCAGCCCAGGTGAACTGGGCTTCATACATCTTACTGAACTGGGGTGTTCACACATAACCCTGGTCTTCCTAGCAGGGAGAAAAAAAAATTAAAAGAAAGGTTTTGAGTATAAAAAGGACAACTAGAAACTAGAAAGCTTGCTTGTACTTTACGAGGTTGTGTGTAGAGGTGGTCTTGGATGTCCAAGTCAGTACCTAAAGCAATCCAGCCTTGGGACCCTCCTTATTTCTGCCCAAGGTCCCCACTTGGAGAGCAGCAAGGCACAGAGCTGGTGCACGGCTGTGCTGTGCTCTGACACCTGGCACCAGCAGAGCGAGGCGTGGGACAGAGCCTCCAGTGCCGGTGGCGTGAGAGGGCTGTGAGGCTGAAGATGTGGGGCTGGCTGTGGGATGGGGCGGATTCTGAGAGCACAGCCTGGCAGGTGGCTTCTGAGGCATGGTGTTGGAAAAGCAATTAGGGGCCAATGGGAATGGCACGGGTAGAGAGCAGGAAAAGGTGTCCTGAAGGGTGGAAGCTGTGCCAGGCTCAGGTGCCCTCCCAGCTCGAAACTGGGAGCCCAGGCAGGGAAGGAGGGGGAATAGCTGGAGCAAGAACCAGAAAAACCTGCTCACACCAGCCCGGGATTCACATTACTCACACTGCTTTAAAACAGGTCAGGTTCACTTTGGTTTCCAGGCAAAGATGGCCAAACTGCCTAAGGACTGTTTTCGGCTCAGCTTAGAGCAGTTCCGAGCTCCCGTGTGCCTGCTCCCTGTGTCACTGCCCCTGTGCACTCCTACCCATCACCAGTGCGATGTCTTTCCTGGGATTTAAGCCCTTCTAAGCAAAGGCTGGGATAGATGCATGCACAAGGACATGTTTCCCAGCCCACCTGAGGGGTGGTAACTGTGAGTGGTGGGATCACATCTAGGCATTCTCACCTCCTGACCTGCCACAAGCTTTGGCACTCACACAGCAAGTTTGCTGCTTGGAGCTGGGTGGCAGACTGCATCTGGGGATGCTCCCCATTGCAAAGGAAGAGTGGTCTGCCTCCCCCAGATGCCATCACGGGTGAGAAGCTCATGGCAGTGGTGCAAGCTGTCCTGCTGCAGGTCCCATCCGCAAGCACCAGGGTCAGCCTCACACGATTTATCAGGTTATTATAGTCAACTTCAACTGGGTGTGAGTTGCAAAGATGAAACCACTTTTTTGTTGGGAAGAAGGAGGGGAAAAGGAGCTAACAGAGTCAGAAATCAGATTGTCTGAGGCTAATGGCTGTGTCTGCTTATTAGGCAGCAATAACAGTAATTTACCTTTGAATCGCAACAATTCATCATAACGCTTTCCACCTATCTCATGAACCCTAGCTGCTTATCTCAGCCCTCTTGTTCAGAGATCTGAAAGCATTTCATAAACATTAATTAATTATTCCTCCACACCCCTGGAAGCAAAGTAAACATTATCCCAATTTTGCAGCTCGAGAAGCTGAGCTCACCTAAAGAGATAGTAACTGAGCAGGGGTGCAGGAGCCCAGAGAGCAGGCCCCGATCCCAGCTTCGACCACAAGCACCTTTCTGCAGAGTGCTCTGCCAGGGGGCATAGCACGATCCAGGGTAATTCAGTCCTTCATCCATGCACCTTCTTGTGTTTGCCTCCATTTTCAGATGGCAGGAGAGGTGTAAAAAGGGTGAGTATTGCTCCTGCCTTGGAGATGTCTCACACTCATCGCTATCTCATCACCTTCGAGCCTCCACCACAGGGACCAGGCACCTGCCAGTGTGTGAAGCACCTGCCATTATTCACAGTAGGACTCTCCCTTTTTTTAATGACTACGTTAATGACCCTAATCTGTCGGTGTGAGTGTGGTTAATCCCACAGCTTTGGGGACGAGTAGTTCAGAGATGTTTCCTCTCCTGCCTTCTCACACCTCACTTTGCATCCCAACCGAATGCTTCAGCACCGAGGTGAGCTGGTGAGACCTGTGCGAAGCAGAAGGCACCACCCGTGTCCTGGCTTGAAAATCGGGCTGCTGTGAGTAAATATCCAGGATGCAACAATAACAAATCAGGCAATCTGTCTCCAGTGTCTCAGCTAAGGGATGTGACATGTGAGCGACATCCTGAAACAAGATGCTTGACGTTAAACCTGTGCTCAAGTGTTTTGATGGATCTCGGCCCTTGAGGAAGAGGGAGCCTGTCACCCTGGATGTGGTGTGT
This sequence comes from Mohoua ochrocephala, assembly GCA_013398855.1. Classification (NCBI taxonomy): domain Eukaryota; kingdom Metazoa; phylum Chordata; class Aves; order Passeriformes; family Acanthizidae; genus Mohoua; species Mohoua ochrocephala. Next base: position 130,129 of record VZTA01007228.1, on the reverse strand, counting down.
GACGAAGATGTAAATTAAGGGGAGAATGTCCCCAGCAAATAATGAGCCTTGGCAGTGGAGGGGAGGATGAGGCACCAAAGGTCCATGTGAGGTCAGCCTGTTGGGAAGGGGAATTTTTTTTTCCCCCTGAAACCAACAGTTGACTTTTGGAAGCCAAATGGGCTCCAGCATCAGAGCAGGAGGAGGGTCGTGTTTCATAGACAAGTCATGGTGGCTTAAATGTAAATGAATCTGCAGCGTGATGGACAAATGGGATCAGTGCCGGGAACGCCAGCTCCTGGTGGGGGATGGATTAGTGATGGGCACTGGTGCCTTTGCAGCAGGGAGGGAGTGAATGGCAAGGCAGGGAGGTTTCCAGCACTGCCCTGCCTGTAGCACTGAGCGAAAGAGACATCTCCGGGCTCAAAGAAGAGAGGTCAAGCCTAGATAAACACCAGCTTGGTCCCCCATCAGAGAATCGTTGAGGCATGAAGAAAAACTTTAACAGCTGCAATGCTGCTTTTGAACCTCCTAGTAAAAGGGAGGGTCAAGAGGTCAAAACTTTCAATGCCTCTGGGAAGAAGAGGACTTTTCCCCACAAGCCTTTGAAAAACCGAACTAAATTAGCATGACCACACTGCTAAATGCTTGGGAAACCCGAACGGCTCGGGTCACAGGCTGCCCGAGCAGCAGAATGGCAAAGAGCTGTTGCATTCCCATACTCAACAGCCATAATTAATGAGGCTATTTCCTAGGCGAAAAGCAGGTCTTCTGCCCAGCACCTGGGCAGGAAACAAAACCTCGCGGGATGTGCCCTGGGCATCTTTTCTTCTCCTGATACTGTTGCCTTTTCCCCTTTCTGTTTCTCCCATCCATTTTCTCTCTCTCACTTCCATCCACCATTGTTTCAGCTGTTTTTTCCTCCCCTGATGCCAGTGTCACACAGCTCAGCTCGCTGTTTGAAGTGGGGAATGGCAATGAAGTTGTAATGATCCAGCCATGCTCTCCCCCGGGGTTGCTGAATGGGAACGCAGCAGCTCCAACCTAACTAAATCACTTTCTTTTCTTGTTTTTTATTGCAAAAGGGATAGGTAAGAGCCATGCTCCTCATTTTGAATTATTCACTTCCACTTTGAAGGTAGATTTTGCTTGTTTGGACCTTTTGCAAGAGCCGTTCTAGCAAAGACCAGGCAATGCAAACTTCTGGAGGAGGTAGAGACCTGGAATTTTTGGCTCTGGCTCTATCATGGGTTTCATATTCCTCTTGTACTGTGAGTGTGCTGGGCACCACTTTTCACGAGACCTTTTGCAGGTGTCCCTTCACAGTGCTCACCACCAGAGGTGTGAAAAGCAGAGAGGCACACGCAGACCTTGCAGTGGCTGTCGGTGCTTTTGGGAAAGGGCTGTTATGCCTACACAGGGCAATCCAAGGACATAAGACCAGCGTAGCCAAAAAGCTGACTGATTCGGACTGCAATCCTGGAGGCTGCTGTTGAGCATCCCCATTCCTATTGCAGCCACAGGAGACAAGTGCTCAGCAACTTTTCCAGGCTTGCTGCAGAAGCGGAAGGAATACTGCCTTGAATAAAGCAGGAGGGCAGGAAAGAGATCACATTTCAGAAGCCAGAAGGCCTGCCCTTGAAGGAGAACAGCTCATCTACCCACCAGACCCAGGTCTCTCCTTCCTGCAAGCCCTAGCCCAAGCAGGGCTGCAGGTGGAAATGAGGGGGTACAGTCTGTAGCACCCTGGCAGTCAGCTGCAGGGCTCTGCCGTGCCAAGCCCCAATTTGGCTTTCCTGTGATGCTGCAGCATCTTTTCTTTCTCATGTCTCTTGTTGTCCTAGAAACAGAGGAAAAATTTTTTCCAGAGAAGCCCTTTTGTTACACTTGAGGCAGCGTCTTCTGTCTCTCACCAAAACAGTGTATGGTCGCAAAATAAAACCCTTACCAGAAAATATATGGTGAGTTCAAAGCCTTCCAAAGAAACCTGGAAAAACTTAATACCCTCCAAATTTTCCCAAAGCCCCAAGGGTACTGAAAGGGTCAGTGGGCACTTTGTAACACTGCTAGAAATGTATGTTGAGCAACAGAAGGCAGTACTCCTGTGTGTATATATATATACACATATTTTTATAGATGTAATTATATGTATTATTTATACATCTTGTCGAGAGAGAGAGGCCCTCACTTCTAGCTTTGGATTACAGCTTTTGAGACAGAGGGTCTCTGCTGAAGAAGAGAGTCAACATGCCATATGGTACTGACCACTTTTCACTCCTGGTGCCAGGCCTTTCCTGGAAATGCTGGGATTTTGGGGGCCATTGTCTTTATTTGAGAGGGAAACTCATCTTCTGGGGACAACGTGCCCTTCTGTGTGCTCAGCCAGGCAAGGGATGCACTGGGTAATTTCTCTGAGGTACATGAAACGTGGTAGCTGTGTCAGGAAAGGACAGTGACACATTTCCTGAGGCTTGCAGGGTCTGGAGGCACATTCCCAAGGCCTCAAGGAGTCCATGGTAAGGAGAGAAGGAGAGGAAAGCAGGCAGGAAGGTTTGACAGCCACGATGCTGACCACAGCCAGCTCCTGTGGGGAGCAGGGGATGTGGAGCACCTCTGAAAATCTGGCTTCCCACTCTTTCTTTTTAGAAATAGGCCTGAAAAAGAGATTTTCCTCTACTTTCCCCTCCCAGCCACAGCCTAGAGGGTTTTGGGTTTGTGCCAAAAGCCAAAATCCAGCAGCTCTGCAGATTCTGGTGCCTCAGATACCCATTTTCCTCTCATCCCCCACACTGACTGTAGCACAGACTAACACTGCTGGGCTTGGGTGGCTGTCCCAGGGGAGATGGGCTCTGCTAAGAGAGGCTACAGCTGGTGACCTGCTGCTCACCCACAGCACGTTCGTGCTCAGGAGGGGGTTTTTGTGCAAACGTATTCCGTGTCTTAAGAAGCCTCAGAACAAGGACACTTCCTGTGTTCTTGAGCACAGCAGCAAGCCAGCATCATCTTCTTTGGGGAAACTCAGATAGGATTACTATCTCATCTGCTGCTGGAGAGACCAAAGGACCTGCTTGGCTATGATTCAGCTGCTCAGGATGCTGAGACAGCATTGCTCTCCTCCCTAAAGCAGCCTGGCTGCTCAGTGTACAACGAGCACGTGACTTTTCAAAACTCTAAGATACACCTGTGGAAAACCCAGTGAGGAAGCAGTGAGCACAAACCCAGAAATCAGCTCAGTCCCTATTCCTGGTCAGTCCCTGAACATGGCCTCAGCATCACAGGAGCTTTAAGAATAAATCTGAAGGTGGGCTGAGACAGAGCTATGGCTGGAGAAGATGGTCCATGAGCCAGTCTGGAAAAGCTCACCAGTGTGAAATTGTACCCGAGACATTTTTATCCATCTCAGTTGATAGAAGGTGTGGAGAACTCTTTGTAGGGTGAGGAATCAAGGGATCACACAGACATGCGAGTCAGAGTTAATTTATTTTTCACAGTAATAACTTTACAAGTGAAAAGAGATTTCCAATCTTTTTACAACCTGCTAAAGGTGGAAAGATTTAAAACTCAAAATCTTTTTCTTAAAAGAAAGACAACCATCCTTGCTAGTGGCAAATGAACCTCTGCTCAGCTTGTGCCCGATTGGGATCTCACAAGAGTATCCAACCTATTAAATAAGATACATATCTCCTGAGAACAGCCTTTGTTGTTTTCTTTTATAGATCTTTGTTCCTGCTGTGCTGTAAGGTCTCCAGGGCATGGCCTGGGTTATGGAGCGCCAGATGCACTATCTGATTTTAGGAGATCATAATTATGAGGAATATGTCAGAACAACAGAAAACTTCATTTAAAAACCCAATTAAAGCTGCCGAGTGACAGCTACGTACTCGTGTGTTGCATCACCTCCTAATCCCAGCAGCTTCCATGTGGAGAAGGGAGTAGTTAAGGATATCATAAACCTTAGATAAGAATATCATAAGGCCCGCATGTGATGGGGATTTTTCTGACTCTAAGTTAAAATTAACACACATTTTGTGGTGGAGCAGCAAACCTGAGATCCGTCTTGGAGCAGTCACCTCAGGATCCGGGGTCTGATGGGTGGGTTATCCTCTCTTGTGAGTAGTAGGACATTTCACAAGACGTTCTGGATAAAGAAATATAAAGGTAACTGTGCGTCTTGCACCAGCAAAGGCCTTGCTGCAGCACCTTCGCCAGCAGAGACCTCGGGGATGGGATGCTGATGCCGTCACAGCCATCCCCGTTGCTTGGGGGGCCATGGAGGAAGGGCATTGACATGCAGGGTGGGGGGAGCTTTCAGGTGGGTTTTTTGAGAGGTAGGATGGAAAAAGCTGACGGAGGGAGGAGGTGAGAAGTTTCCAAAGCCTCCAGCACGGCAGCAGACACCTGCTTCTTCCAAAACCGGCTGAACCTGTCTCCCTGCCATCATCTCTCTGCGGTTTTAGGGCGTTTTAAGCCCCCGGCCAGCTGAAGGGCACGGGGCTTGAGGGCTGCACCCTCCTCCTGCGCCAGGCCAAGCTCTTCCTCTCCAAAAAGGGGTTGTTTTCTCTGTTCTGTTCAGGGACCTGCTGGGGCAGGTGGAGGTCTGGGCCCTGCTGTCGGACAGGCTGAACGCTTCCAGCCGGGAACGAGCCTGCCCATATGGCCCCACAGAGCCAGGAGTCAGGGATAGGGAAGTACAGTGTGGTTTTGCTTGGTTTGTTTTTAGGAAAGGAGATTTTAAGTCTTCTTTTAAAAACCATGATAACGTTTTCAGAATTTTTTTTAAAGATAATTTAATAACCTCTTTAAATAAAAGGAGAATTCAATACTTTAAAAAAGTTTTTAATAAGAGTTTTATTTTTATCGGAGAGTTTTAGAGTTAAGAGTTTAGGTGGAAAATGTAGAATTTATGAGTTCTTAAAAAAAACAACCAAACAGGAGAATTTAAGATTTTATTTTAAAAGGAGGATTTTAATTCACTGTTTTTTTAGAGGAGTTTTACGACTTTTTTAAAAGAGAAGAATTTAAGGTTGTTGGGGGAGGTTTTAAAAGAAGAATTTAAGACTTCTTTTTTAAGAAGGATTTCAGACTTTTTTTTTTTTTAACAGCCGAGGTGACGGTGCGAGTTCCGTGTGTGGG